>JAVSCE010015571.1:0-499417 GCA_032199065.1 Smutsia gigantea | reverse complement strand
TCTATGTTGTTATATTTATTTGTAGTCCTGTTACTTTTTATATTATTAAGTAGTATCCCATTGGTTGGGTAGATTCCATTATTTGTGTATCCACTTACCAGATGAAAGACATTTGGACTATTTCCTACATTTTCTTAATATGTCAGAGCATGAGTCAGTAAGGGTAGAATGGTGGTTAAGAGCTTAGGTTTTTGAGCTAGATATACTTTAGCTCAAATCCCAGGTCTGTCACATATTAATGAATTTGTATCCTTGGGCAAATTACTTACATTTTCTGAGTCCTAGTATTGTTGTAAAGACTAAATTAGTATGTGACCTATATCAATAGATGGATGCTGATATTATCATTGTCTCTAGTTTGCAAATGCTGCTTTACTTCAAGGCTTCAAACTGACCCCAAACATAACATCTTCAACCAGCTCAGAGCTTCCGCTCTACCCCTTCACTTAAAACATGCCAGCCCTTCCTTCTGCTCCTCATCTTCAAGATTCAAGTTCATCTTCCTCCATTAGAACTTTCCCAACTCATATTCCCTATTTATCTTTCCATTCTCCACATTCCTGTGGCAGGCATGGTCCAATCTGGCAACCACTACCCACATGTGGCCTTTTCATTTTAATTACAATAAAATAAATTTTAAATCCAATTCCTTGGTCATAGTAGCCACATTTCAAGTGCTGGACAGGAAAATGTGGCTATTGGCTGCCATATTGAGCAATGAAGATATGGAAATTTCAATCCTCACAGAAATTTCTATTGGACACTAATATTTACCGTGTAAAACTACATCATTCCATTTGGAACTAAGCTATGTGATATGGTCATATTCTCAGCTTTTCTGTGCACAGTCTTATATTCCATACAGAACTAATAATTAGCAGACACTGATCGAATATCTATTCTGGCCAAGAGAGTGAGCATCTGAAGACCTGCCTTCCAAGAGTTTATCACAATACAACTGTTAAGCAATAATGCAGCATCTTTTAGGTGATCCTGAGCTGCTTAGACAATAAACACTAGGGGAACTTAAAAGAAGCAATTATTACTAAGGCCTGGCTGGTGAACAAGTGGATCGTTAAAATTTTAGAATATATATGAAAAGGAGTACTCCACATAGAAAGAAAAATAAACAGAACTTTATCTTATACTTTTCTACATACCTTCCAGAACAACAAGCACAGTGCTAGATACAGAAAACGATGGCCAACACACTGACACATGGAGGAACCAAATGATCAGGAATAGGAATAAATACAGACAGTTGCGTGACTGACACTCATAAGGATCCAAAGAGCAGATGTTCTAAGAAGATCAAACTAAGGGCAGACTGGCAAGGTAGGTGAGGAGCAAATCCCTAGGTAAGGGCTAGGAAGGAAAGTCAAAGCAGGTTGAAAACAATGGGTAAATGAAAAGAGACAGGCAATCAAAGCGATACTGAGATAAACACAGGCTCAGGGAAGAAGGCAGTGTCCAAAGGTTAGCACAATGCAGCCAGAAATAACTCATCACCAAGGAGATTGAAGGATGAGAGAACGGGTGCCCACACAGGGGGCCAGAATGGGAAATGCAGCCAATATGGAAGTGCTGTTCTGGCTATCTTTTATCCCTGATAGCTCCATGTGGGATAGTCCGTCTTCCTGTCTCACATGGCATATGGAAGTCATATAAATCTTGTGGATGGGCTATGTTCATTGGCTAAAGGCAAGATAGCTGAAATCTTTATATGAATATTTTAAAGTTAAGCAGAAAGGTAAAAATCTGCAAAAACTACACTGAAAGGTAAGGTAAAAAAGTAACATCCTTAAGTTTATTGGCTTTGGGCAAGACTCCAGCTGCCCTGCCGGTGTCCCTCTCTGTTCCCATGGCGTTCGTTGGGTTTTGTTTGCCTTGAGTGACCTGCTCAAGAAGCTGGTTACAGCGACATGGCTTCAATTACTGGCTGGGCTCCACCACATGTGTTTTGTCGAAAGATCTACAGAGGCACAGAATGGTGCTCTTCCCAGCTTTGTCTGAAGCTAAAGGAATATCAAAGAATATGTAAACTTTTAAAAGTCCAAACCCTGGATGAGAAATCAAATACATTTGTAGAGGAAAAGGCAAACAATATCAACAACAAGTGACAGCCGTAGCACAGTCACTTCTGACGGGACTGCCTCAAAGAGACATGTTGTGTCTCATGAACCAATCCAGAACCACCACGACACCACCCACCCCTAAGGCCCTAGGTCAAGACTCACTGTCTGAAACCACAAAGCTCATAGAATCTTCCGAGGTTCTGTAATAACCACACCTGGTTCAAGTCAAGACATGAATCTCATTAAGAATTACACATTTTCCCCACTAGTCTCCTACCACAAGAGCTACATACAACAATGGAGCTAATGTCCTAATCATTCGATCACATCTACTTGGGGAGGGTTCTGGAAACCACTGGTAAGGGTGGCTTGAAAGGCAAACCATCAAAGTCAGTTTAAATGCTGTGAAAGTATTAAGCCATGGTATTTTCATTTGCAACATCATGGCATTATGCACTTGCATTTAAAAGATCCTGGTTTTCGAATTTCACACATACACAAGAATGTAAAGAGTTCCTCCTGAGAGGGAGCAGAATGCCAGGTTACCCTGGGAAGCCAGAGTCATTACTATTACCTAAGAAACAGAGAACTGTAAGAGCAGAAGAAAAGTATCCAGCATAAATGATTTGCCAGATTCCTGGTACTGTAACTAGCACACCAAATTTAGAACAAGATCCATACTCAAATCCTAGTTCTATCACTTTCTAGCTGAGTGACCTTAGTTTAATCCCTTAATTTCTCCTGTCATCAGTTTATTCATCTGTGAAATGGGATAACACATTTCTTAACTACTTTGGTGGGGTGTTGTGACAATCAAATGAGATAATGGCTGGGAAAACACTTTGTAATCCGTAGATCACAATGCACATGGGAGGTATTATCTGGTCTCTTTCCCTAAAATATTGTTCCTTGGAACTCACTTAGCCTGGGGTTTTCCAATTGCACTTCTAAAAGAACATTTTTGGAGCTACTCAAATGAAGACTTACACAAAATATGACTATCTGTTTTCTGCTTCTTTTTCTCTGATCCAAGGAACTTGCTTCCTTTCACAGATTTAGCTCTTTATGTCATTAACTAAATTTAAATCATGCCTAAAGACTTACTTGTTTGGCAGCACAGTTTCATATCCTGTTTGGTTTAATTTTTTAAATTCTTTTGTAAAGCACTCCAAGATGTTTGCATGAAGATCACTCAACAAACGGAAGCTTCTCTTGAATACACACACAAGGACACACCCACATCAATGGGAAGAAACACAATACAGACTTTTGTTAACATGGTAAAACAAGTCTACAGAAAACAGTTCCTAAAATTACATTTGCTTCCACACTGTATGGCCATTTCTTGAGTGAGAGATCCTTAACCCCTCAAAACCAACTGGGAAGGCTAACATGATCTTCTAAAACCCAAGTCCACCAGCACATACGGACAGATTTAAGTGTACAGGTCAACACAGACACGGTATTTTCCATGAAGCGGCCTCCTGGCAAGAGAACATTCCCTAGGGTTTCCCCATTTATCAAGAGACTGACCATCAGATCCTGAACTGTTTCACATAACCACAATGCCCTTATTGTTAGCAGCTGTTCATCAGTCAGCGTTGCACAACTGACCAGGTGCATGGCGGGATGGAGTTTTGTCTTTATCCAAAGATTCGGGGTGAATAGGCTCAGGACTTGTTCAACGATGGTAAAACATTGGTTCCCAGCCATCAGGATTATTATAGCCCACAAAGTACTTTGCCAATTTACGCATATGTGGTAGAAATTAAAGCATGCCACAGATATGAATAGAGCCATTGGTTTAATTTGGAACCTTTTTTTTTTCTATTTGTGTATGTTTAAGAATTGATTTTAAGCTTAAATGTCTGGATGTGAAGGCAAAATACTGACCAATGTCACTAAAGATCATCAAACAACTCCAGGGAAGATGTTTTTGAAATATATACTTTGAATTATCAATGGCAAAGATATTTGATTTTTAATGATCACTTTAAGATAAATATATAATGCTAAAGTATGTTTATTAGAAGAACCAAAAAACGATCTTCCCATGTAGAATAGAGGAGTTCATAGAGTATAAAATAAAATCTATCTTCTTCTATAGTCAAGAAAAAATATTATGTCACACTAAATTAACCACTAAGGTTCAGACTTACATATTGTCTTATGACAGGAATTCAAAGGCTATTTTTTTTCACCTTTGCTCTTAACTTTGTTTTAAGCTTTTCAAAGTGTATCTTCCTTCCCTGATTTAATGGGTCTGTTGTGTTTGAAGTTTCAGATAACCCGTTAATTGCTATTTAAGAGTATTAGGTTGTAAAGCAAGTTACTGAGCTGCCAGTTTTGTGTTCAACAAATTGTATTTTCATAATGTGACAGTATTTTGTTATTGTGCTGGTTTAGTTTTTAAGGAAAGTATACCTATATATAAAATAGAGTTAACTTAAGCTTCTTTGTGAAAAAAATGACAATATCTAGGAAATGTTAATAATAGCAGCATTATTATAGAAAGTATCATATATTGACATTATTAAACCATTATTTTCCTAACCATTATGTATATAAAGTTAATACATACTGAGCACATGCTCTGTGACATGCATGAAGCCAAGGGCTTGCCCAATGCAAGAGCTACTATTAGTTCCCCAATGTATAGATAGGAAAATAGAGGCAGAGGCTAAGGAAAGCTGGAGTTATCAGACTCCAGAGCTCTCATTCTTACCCAGCAACTTAATATTGTGTTTGCAACAGTAACTGACAGAGGAGGGGCAGGAATTCAATAAAAGTTATTTGTTGTAACAATAAAAGTCCATTCTATCTCAAATTTTGAGCCAGAGTATATGCTCAGGACAGATTAAAAAACTAGTGCCCACAAAAAGAAGACAATCAAATGCCCATATTATAAATTATGGTTACAGCACTTTCATTAATGAAAAACATGAGACCCTTTGCTTTGATTCCAACTGTTCAGTGGCAAAGAGTGACTAAACTTTAGTTCTGGTTGTGAAATGTAATAATAGAATTCAGATACATCATTGTTGAGAGACACTAAAACTGTTCCAATTTTTTTTCATATGTCCTCAATTAGGCAATAATGTCTAGATTCTATCAGTGAAGTGTACACCTCACAGTCCTGCCAGTGAGGCCACTCTGAAGGCGATGACCCCCTTGTCAAACCCGGGTATAGGTGTAAGTTAGTAGTACATGATGACCTGACTTTCCGTGTGAATAAAATGAGGATGAATTCCTCTTTGCATATTTCTGGCAGCAATCTCCTCTAGTGACTTTCCCTCTTTATCTGTATAAAGAGTGGTTTATGTTGGTCCAGGACCAGAATGTACAATAAGTTCTATGAGAGACTGTGTGTGTCCATGTTCAATACTTTCAGCACCAAAGTGCAAAGAGAGAAGATTACGTTTCCCGAAATTTTGTTTCCCAATAGTCGTGAAGGAGGAGGGGCATTTACTTCTGCAGCCAATGGTTTCCTGCTTTTAGTTTCATGGACTAGACTTTACAAACATGGAGGGTATTGGAGATTCCTCTAGATTCTCTTCACTTACTTTCCAGGTGGACTTTCCTTCTCCTGGTGCAAATGGCAGGCAACGCCCCTAAATTAAGTCCTATTTGTACTACATCTTGCAGACATTATTCAAGTATTCTAGCCTGTGGGGGTTCCCATTTCTTATTTCCTGTGCAAACACAGTCCTTTACCTGATATGTATCAGGAGAAAGGTTATACACACACACATCATTTGGGAGGTAGGGCATTAAATGTGTAGGATAAAAATCACAATTTTGAAAAAAATAAAAGTATTTCTTCTTAGGCTTCCTCCACAATCGCCGTATCTTAGAGGAGCTCCATCTCTTTCTCCAAGAACACAATGAAAACTAAAACAAGTTGCTGTCCTTCTGCCTTCAGTTTTTAAAGTAAACCGTTAAGTATGTCAACCTTGCAGAATTTCTGGAAACTGAAATGTGAAATACTCTTTGACTGGCTAACTCTAGGCTTAAATGTCACTTAGCTACACTCCCCCCCATTTAAACTATATCCCCCACACCAGTTTCTCATAGGGCCATTTTCATTCAAGTAAAACCACAAATAATTAGAGAGTTTTGAATGCCCTGCCTCCTCCACTTAATGGTAAACTTGTAAAAATTTTAATCATATATACCCAGTGCCGATTGCAGCACCTGGCAGGTAATAGGCACTCAAAAAATATGTATTGAATTTATGATTAAATAAACAGTAAAACAACAGTTTTTTTAAATGAAGCTGTTTAAAGGAATAAAATACAGTGTCATAAAACAATTGCACACCCCTTTGCTAGTGGAAGTGCATTTTCACACAAACCTGCAATTACAGATTAACTAAGAAATGGCACTGCGTTCCTCCCAAATCATCCCCTCTGGATGTCCTTGCTTTGTGGAGTTACGACGGGCTGACTTCTTCCGCTCTAAACCAGGTGCACGGCAGCGCTAGATACACCTCCTAGAATGTCTTGGGGTTCCAGTTTGGTCTTTAACAGAGTGGTTTGGGTATATGGCCCACACAATAACTTAAAAGAAAATGTGACTAGGTATTATGCCTAGATGAGCTATAAGTCTTCTAGCACTTTTGTTAAACACTCTTCACTAAAAACATAAATATTTCCAATGCTTATAGTACACATTTTCTAAGTAGGATAGTCACTATCTTTTGGCAAACCAAGAGTTTATCTCATTTAGATGGACATATACTATATAATATGTACAGTATATATATATATGTATATATATACACACACACTATATGATATACACATTATATATATACTATATAATATATACATAAAGTACATTATATATACTATATATTCTGTATATGGAAAAGTATATCTTGTTCACACTCACATTTGGACCAACTAATGGATTTCTCTTCATAAATCTGCACCGCAAAAACAAAGCTCTAGATTAAGCTCTTCTAATGTCTTAATAATCAAAGACATAATAATCCTAGGTAAGCTAATCAAAGCTGAGGTCTGCTTCCTTACAGCATCTATACTGGCTTTGCAGATTGTTTCAAATGGCTGAATAAGTTGCTTCAAATTACCCCTTTTATCCTGTATTATAAGCCTGACCAGACCGGTGAGTTATGTCAGAAGGAAAGACAGCATGAAGAAACGCTGGTTCTACCTAATCCCTAAACCATTCTGTTCCAGTCAGGACAGAACTCACTAAAATCAGCAGAGGCACCATTGCCCTGGCCTCCTGGGAGTGTCCTAGGCTTATACATGTATTCCCTCGGCCAGCAGTGCTCTAGTCCTGACCTCCGCAACTGAGTTCCCTCTTCAATGAAATTTCTGCTGTTAAGATTTAGTCACTGTCCCCTGACTAAACCCTCCTGAATCTAGACACTCCATGTGCTATAGCACCCACACACTGTTTATGTCTGCTTCCATAAAAAATGGATGACTGTACACTTGTCTATCTGTTTTCTCTGTGTGAGCTCTTGGGCCCTTTCATGGGTCTGTCCAGCTGAACTGAGGGGCTGCAGAGTCCTTTCTGCAGCCTCACCACAGCAGGAAGGTTCGACTTTGGTCTTGGACCACCAGGAGGAACCCAAGGACCTGCTGTGTGGAGGAGGAAGTTCCTTGATAGCACTAAGCTGCAAGGGAAGGCAGAAGAAATCCTGGAGCCCTGAAACCATGGCTTAGGTTGTTATAAGGCAGGATGGAAACGTCATTTCAGTTTCTATACGTCACTGCATCCATTTAAGTGTGTAAATGTGTAGCTGATCACTACAATGAAAAGACAAGATGCTAATGGCAGCCTTGGAGTGGTAAAATGTTTCCCCTTTATTTGTTTAACCATGTACTTTTCTGAGGTCCTACTAGAATAATATGACTAAAAAAAAAAAAAAAGTAATCCACAAGATTGGGAGCTCTACGGAGGCAGAGAGCACTACTTTCTTTCTTGTTTGTTATTTACTGTCCCTGGGGCCTGACACAGAGCTTAGCACATTGTGGGCATAAATTAATAATTGTTGAGTGCTTACATATTCTAGATGCTGTTCTGAGATCTGGGAATACAGTGTTAGACAAGATAAATCTCTTGATTTCATGGAGCTAACATTCAATTTGGGGGAGGAAGCAGGAAATAAAGAATTAAATAAAGCAGAAAATATCAGGAAGTGATGAGTGCTTTTAGGAAGTGTCAGGGTGAGGGGTGGAGGAGCTGATTTAAATGGAATGGATAGGATGGGCCTTTGTTGATGAATGACAGGAACCAGCCATAAGAAGATCACGATTCTTCTCAATAGTGGCTGCCCACGAGAGTCACTTGACGAGTTGAAGAATCAGAGACTGATCTCACTGGGCTTAGGTGGTGGGACCTCGGTACTGGTATTGTTTAAACGCTCCCAAGCCAATTTTAATAGATAGCCAGTAATGAAAACCACCAAAGAGGAAGAACAGTCCAAGCAAAGAAATAGGGGGTAAAAGCCTGCCTATGAAAGTAAGGCTTACAATTAAATCAGTTTAAACCAGAGGTTTAGAATCACTAGAGGTTTTTAAAAGCTCAGATGTCGTTATCACAACATAAGCCCATGAAATAAAGACTCTGAGGCAGGCAAGGCCAAGTAGCAGTATTTTGGAAAACATCTCAGGGGTTTCCAATGTTCAGCTAAGTGTTTTAGACTTAGGGTGAGCGACCATCCTGGCTTGCCTGGGACTGGATGGTTGATCACCGTAGTTAGACAAGTGGTTTTCAAAGAATGAACCTAATGAATCAGAAACATGGTTGGGGGAGTGGGGGGGAAACAACTTGCCTTTTAAGGGATCCTCCAAATGGTTCTATAAAGGCTAAAGTTTGAGAACCACTATGTTAGAGCAAGAGAGAACTGTGTCTACAATACAGATAAAGTTAAAGAATGAATGAATAAAAGAAGAGATAAATGAATGAATGAACTTACCAGCATATCTTCTAATAATGCCTCTATTGTGAGATGAATATTAAAGTCTGTTATGAACATGCAAGCTATTGGAAAGGCATATTGTGCTCAAGCAATAAAACTAATGTTTACAGTTTTTAAAAATTAGAAGGAAAAAAAATCAGCATAAGGCTCCCTCAAACTTCTGTGAAACTCCTAAGAATAGAGTACCTTGTTAATGTAACGCTAAAAGGAAACTACTCACAATCCAAAAATGTGTACTTGTTACATCCTCCCAGAAGAAAAACTGATAAATGCTCTGTCTTACCATCAAGGCTGCCTTAGTACTAGAAATGGGTGGCTTAATCCATCGCTCTTCCCCTCCATTCCCAACTCCACTCCAACCCAAGCATTTGTCTTGGGCCAAGCAGGTGGTGAGGAGCAGGCAGCCAAGCAGGACTAGGGGGTGTCACACAATCACCACATGAATGGTGACCAACCAGCGAGAGTCCCTGGGCTTGGTTCTGAAAAGCTGGGCCTACTGGTATCCCTGGAGCCCAAGATAAGTGTCCTGAACAGGTAGCCTGAGTGGTCTCCCACTGAGGCTGGCAGGCAGTGTGAAAAGAAACGAACAGACACCTTTCTGGGATACGGACATCAAACTCACCACCGGCTTTCGTTGCTGTATTGAGGCTAGGGACAGCCTGCCCTCTGTCATTTCTCAGGATCACAACCCGGGAGAGTACCCTACCCAGAGGATTTAAAGAACAAAAACACAACCACCATAACCTTTAAACTAAAAAAATTGGAACATAAACTAAAGAGGAAGTTGGTCTCTGTTGAGAGTCAAATTAGTAGCCTAGAAAATCAGAGAAAACATGCAAAGAGATAGAAATTATGAGAGAAATATAAGTCAACTAAAGACAAATCCAGGGGTTCTTAACAGGGCAACAATGGGAATACTGGTGGGTAAGGAGGAGAAACTAATAGAGGAAAAATAATTATTGAACAGTTTTTCAAAATCCTCCAAGAGGAAGAAAGATTTCAAAGAGTTCACTAAGTTTTAAATAAAATTGATGACAGCTCTTTTGTCTCCATGAGGTAACATGTTGTCCAGATTGAGGAAGATCCAGAAGTTTGGGGCCATGCGAGCCAAGGCCACGGCCACACTGGAAAGCCCCAGAAGCACCCGGGAGGCCAGGGTAATGCTGGGGCATGCACCACTACAGGACCAACTTTGACGGATATCACCCAGGTTACTTTGGGAAACCACTTAGAAAGGAACCAGAGCTTCTGCCCCAACTGCTGACCTTGATAAACTGTGAAACTTGGTCAGTGAGCACACATGGGTAAGTGCTGCCAAAAACAAGACTGGACCTGCTCTTATCATTGATGTGGTGTGACCAGGTTACTACAAAGTGTCAGGGAAGGGAAAGTTCCCAAAACAGCCTGTCATCATGAGGGCCAAATTCTTCAGCAGCAGAGCTGAGGAGAAGATTGAAGGTGCTGGGGCACCTGTGTCCTGGCAGCTTGAAGTCACATGGAGGGAGGCTCATTAAATGATAACAAGTGCCTTTCAAAAAAAAAATTGATGATAAAGTACATTTAGACATACGTGATTTTGAATCCAAGGATTTAAAAACAAAATCTTCCAGGTTGAAAGAACAGTTTCTTTACAAAAAGAAAAATCATTCATGGATTAGACTTCTCATCTGTGAGCTTGGAAGTTAGGAGACAGTAAAATAATATCTATATATTATCTAAAGAATTGCAACCTAAAGAACTTCCACTCATTATTAGGCTTAAAAAAGAACCGTATCTTTAAATATGAAAACATTCAGGTAATAAGTGACATATATATCCAACTAAAGAAAATACTCAAAAACAAGTCTACTGAAACAATAGATATGAACAGAAGAAAAGATTAAGAAACAAGGAAATGAGAAATAAGTACATATGTACATATGCATATATATTACACACATATAATTGAATCTGTGGATAATGATATACCACAGGCTGTCTGGAAATGTATAAATACATGCTAAATAAGGACACCTAGATAAAAGAGATATGCCATAAGGGAAATTTTGATAAACTCCAGAACTTAAAGTATTACAGTATCTCAGTACAACCTAGCAGTTCAGGATAAAGATATGGGGAGAGAGGAATAGATAGAGAAGGTTTTCTACAGGTTTCATTCATCTTCCTGGAAGAATAGAGTATGTTAGTAAACACTTTGGTATCTTAATTCCACATAATAGAAAAATATGTATAAGATTTTGAGTACCAGAAAGTAAAAACAACCATTAATGGAATAGAAAATTTAATTTAGGGAAGGAAATAAAGTAAATAAAAATTACAACACAAGAAAATTAGCATAAGGTTTTCAAAAAGGGAAAAGATGGAAATAAATATTAAATGCAAAGTAAGATGGGAAAAAAACTACTAAGTATACAAGTGGGAAAATAAATGTGAACGGCCACAATTCTTTCATTAAAAAAGAGGTTGACAGATTAAAATTTTTTAAACTAAAACAAAGTAATAAAGATTTAATATAAATAAATGAACAGAAAGATAGGAAAATGCAGATAAAGAGAAAGTAAAAGTACCAATATTAATATCAAAAATAAGGTGAAATTTGAGGACAAAACATAAAAAAGTTAAAGTAATATATAAAGGCATAATTTATTTTTGAAAATACATTAATATTAATCATGAATGTGGACAGCAAATAAATAAAAAATGGTCAGCTCCATGAAAGGAAAATAAAACTTCCATAGAAAACAAACAGCCTTACTGGCCTGGAGAACCAGAGACAGAACTAAGGGAAACTACAGCTACTGGAAATTGAAAGGAGAATCCCAGGAAGGAAAGAGCCACAGAGGGGATGTCTATAAACTCTGCCCAAACTGTGATGACCCCTGAACTGGGCATGTACCCCTGACAGCTAAGGCTAAGTAGAACTGAACCAAGATTTGGGTTGCAAAGAAGAGAGAGTTTGCAGTTTGAGCCCAGCAAAATTCAGTGCCTAATTTTAAAATCGCTCTTTATAGGAGTATACCAAAATGCAGAGTTTCTACAACAGATCATTTGAAATGGCCAGAAGACAATCCAAATTTGCTCAACATACTCCTCCTTCCCCTAAAAAACACACTCAGGAAAATACAACGTTTTTCAAGAAAAAATAATACCCAATCGAAACGACCTACATATTAGATTTAACATTCTGAAGTGTTTCTACCTTCTTTCCTTCACTGAAGACAGGCTTGCACTGAGTTGCACAGCATTTCCCAGCTCCCTTTTCATTTCCTCTTTCAGGTGTTTCCTCTACGAGAACCATCAGAAGTTCAATCTCATCTTGGTGTCTGATGTCTTGAGGACCCAGTTACAAAACTGGTCTGAGAAATGTAGGCGTTCAAACCAGTGCTCTAGCAATGTTTCCCAAATTTTGGTGGTCTTGACACTTGCAGATCTTGTTAGAACACAGACTGCTGCCTCCCCACCCTCCCCCAAGAGATACTGGCACTGAATTTGCATGTATAACAAGTTCCCAGGTGATCCTGATGCTGCTGGTCTAGGGCCACACTTGGAGAACCAGTAGTCTCAGTTTCTTTCTCCTTGGCCCCAGGACAATAGGGTGATAAGGGATCTCGCTGTCAGTGGATAAAATCATAGTTCCTGTGGCCAAAATTCTCACCTGGCCCTGGTTGGCTACCTCACTACACACGTGTGGGCAATACGTTGCTATTGACTCTATATAAGGAGCTCCGCCCAGTATTCTACACGACACAGGGGTACCGCTGCAAGGCTGCAGGAGAGCAGAGCAGTGGCTGGCGTGGGGGCAGCTCCAAGGACAGAGGCCCAGAGGCAGAGACCGGCCTGCTGCATGCAGGGTCGCTCTGAGTGAAGGGGATTTTAGTGAATGACCTGCCACTGTGGAAATAAAGCTGGGTATAACCCTTTCACCCCAAGAAGGTTTTACTGTCATTTTCTTTGGTCACACTGAATCCATAGTGAACTTGCCTGGGGCAGAAACCCATTGGCAAGACACTGTCACATTTCCAAATGTAGTTGTATGTTTCTAAATTGTGTCATGAGGAAATCTGATGCTTGAAGTTCTGCTCTATGAGGAAAGGTGAAGCTTAGAAGGCAGGGGTCCAGGCCCTCTCTCCCACTTCAACCAAGGTAACTCTGCTAGCATCAGTTTTACATATTGATATTTCATTTGATAAGAGTTCAAATGATGAGAAATATATTTGAAAAAAATACAACTTGGCTTTAATAAAACTCAGCCAAGCCTTTGCCTACAAAATAAGATACTGGGAATTCCTTCCTCTCTGGTCTGGTAGACCATCTGGACTAGCCTGGTCAGCCTTTTGAACTCGCCTAAGAGCTCATTCTAACTTTCAGATACTAGGTCTACAGTAACACACACATTTCCAAGAGCCTCTGATCTCCCTGGTTTCACATATTCTCAACTTTCAACAGACTGCAGAAATATTTTTATACTTTTGGTAGGCTGAAATAGCTTTCTCAGAAGTTTATAAAACATATCTAAGAAGCATTTTCCTTTGGTGAGGGCAGACCCACCCCTTTATCTTCTTTCTCTCTTACTATTTCAAAACCTGCCACTCTTATTTGACAGCAGCAAGGCAGAAGACAAAACAGAGCTAATAGCCAAAAGCTGCAGAGCTACAGCTCAGATTAAACCTTCAAACTGCAACTCTACCAAGAGATAAACTTTTAATTACTTTTAATTCTTATAAACACATACCTGCTCTGTTCAAAAAGCTAAGTAAGGTTTATGAGCCTTATTTTTTATCTTTACATAAATAAAAGGGACCGTATTTTACTCTTCAGTACTAATTGACAAATGCCAAAAACGAGCAACAATGAATTATAAAAGACCACCTTGTCACAGCCCAGCAATACTGTCTAGTTTTCACAAGGCAGGACAATCATTACGCATCATATAAGTATCCAGGTATAGATGATTCAGTTTGAGGAAATCTATGAGATTTTTAACTTCTTTTCCTCTTTATCATTCTATATATGGCCAATTAAAGAACCAGGACTTCTGAAATTACGGGAAAAAAAGTAATTGAAGCTTATGTGTGATATTGATTAGAAGTTCTGACAAAACACTAAGTGGGAGGACACAATTAGGCAATTTCTACATTTTGAACCAACTAGTCGTTTAAATGTCATCCCCTTTCCTCCACAACCCTTAGATAAGAGCTTAGAATATGGACCTCATATCTAGTAAAAACAAAGTATTGGTGATGAGAAATTATATCAGACAAGTTATAAGCAGAAATATAGGCAACAATAACAAAAATAAATTAAAAAGATTGAGGGAGACGTAGTCCCCTTATTTCAAAATTATGATAGTTTAAATGGTTTTCATATTGGTGACTTTTGAATGAACATGTATGAGTCAGAGTATCCAAAGAATTTACCTCCGAACTTCCAAACTTCTCTAGCTCCCCACAACCACTATTCTATCTTGCTGGAGTAGAGGTATACTGAAGAAAGTGCTTAATTAGGTAACAACAGATGCAATGGGGGGGGAAGACGACCTTGAAATTGATTCCAATGGTGGAGCTGAATTTCAGATTCCACCACTGAGCAGACCTTGGGCAAGATGTATACCCTCTGCAGTTCAGTTTCTATATCTACACAATGAGTATGAAAGCTTAACTCCACGGGATTGTTGTGAGCCCTTAATGGGATGATGTCTGTAGGAGCAACTCCTGTGGTTATGTGTAATACTAGTTGCTTAATAAATGTCAGTTAATTGAAAGTAAAAACTGACTCACAAACAATCTGTTGGGAGACCAAACTAGTAGGACACCCTTCAAGATAATATACATGTTCAGAAACTAAATTAGAAATAAAGGCTGAAGGTTTTTTTAATTACCTAGAGATTTGGTCTGTAATGAATTCTGTTTTCTATATTATGGAATGGGAGATACAAAGAGATAACTGAATGAAAAAAATAATAAATGTAACACAATGTTATAAATGCTCATAGTCACTTACACTAAGGGTTGCCAGAGTACAAAAGAATAAGCTGCCAGGGGTGAGGGCAGGCGATCATCCAGGGAAGGTTTTGTTTTGCACAGAGACTCACAGAGGACTGGAACCTTGGTTAGAAGCAGGAGTTCATCAGACAGATGCTGTGAGAGGATGGGGAGAGAGTAGCGAGCATGCCAGACAAACAGAAATTATATGGGCTCACGGAACATAGGATTTCAGATCAATATGATTTCATAAATTCACCATGAAAAAGTAGGAAAAGGAAATACAGGTGCCTAAAACTAGCCCATTTTGAACAATTTTAAGTGGAGAAAAATGGAGAAGTAAGAAACATGAATAAGGCTGTCAAATCATGTGCTCAAGAGGAAATAATTCAATGGCCTGGTTCGAGACTAGCTCTATCAGCCACCACCTGTGTGATCCTGGGTACATCTACTCAAACGCTGAGCCTCAGTTTTCTCATCTCTAACAACTGAGAGTTGGCTTAGCAGATTATTAAGGTATCTGTCATCTCTAAAAACCCTAGGATACAATGAAAATTGAAGCTCCACTTTTAAATACCTACCAAAAAAACAGATCCTTAAAGTAGCTTTTATCAAAAAAAAAAACTGTTTTGAAAGTGAACTTCACAATACAAAAAATTACACACACATGAATTTTATAGATATGTGTACACATGTATGTGCGTGTGTGTGTGTGTGTGTCACAGCTTATTACTTAGAGGGAAAATAGACTGGATTAAGTCACACCTGGCTGAGGTGGAAGGGGCTGAAGAGGAGGGAAGGAACAGGAACTTGAAATGTCTGCAGAGCTCATTAGTGCCCTGATACCAAATGATTCAAGAACATCTTTGGCTTTGATTCAAACAGTTTTCTGTACTGAGTAACATGAAGACAATCAAAAGACCACAGCTGGACTCTGGCCAGTCTTGTCTGAGTCTTCTGTTGTAAAAGTAACAAATTTGCTGTATAGGTTGTATGACACAAGACCATTTCAGAATGAATCCTGTCAAAGCTGGGGACCCAGAGGAACTGCTTTATGCAGTTTTGGTAAAAGATGTGATTTGTTTTTAAGTTGCTCTGGTATTAAGAGAGGCTGAGCAGGCAGTTCTGAGGGGTCACAGCTCAAGTGAAAATGGTAAGTGAACATTCGCGCTCACCCACTGTGATGGGCTGCGTTTTTCTTACTGCCATCTCCTCCATCAGTCCTAGGGTTTCTCAGCCCACTCTCCAAACACAGAGGATTGACCTCTTCATTAAGATGAATCACTTCCCTGACTGGCTTATATCCTGCCTTCTCTTGATCCACAAAAGTTTGATGACACAATGACACCAATGACACCATTTGATTTAGAAATAAGGCGACATGCCAGGTCTTTCTCAGACACGCCCTTCATTCTTCATTAATCGCAGCATCAACAAACTCTAAAGCCACCAGGGACCTCACACATCATAAATTTAGCTGTTTATCCTTAAAGGAAGGGTTAACATTTTAAACACAACAGTAATATGATGAGATTAAAATCGTAAATTTTTTTCCAGAAGTGTTAAGGTTTTTTTCCCCAGATGCCTTTTTCCACCACTGATTTTTAAACTCAAGATAATACCCATTCAGTTTAGGCACAGATTAACTCAATAAATAATTTCTACTACTTCCACATGATCTTCAAGGATTGTGGTAACACAAGTGTACCTGCCATCCTTAACAGGCCCTCCACCTCAGCTGTTCACTTTTCCTTCCTCGACCCCACAATGCTCTCCAGAACCATTCGACCCCTGGTGAACGGACTCCAAGGCCATCTGAGAGCCAGGGACTCCAAAATATTTCTAGGAATGAATTTATCTCTTTCCAAATGAAGGCAATAAACCCTATGGAATCTCTTCTTTGGGGAGGCAAAAGAAATATTTTCCCTGCTGCCAAACCAATAAATTTCCCACACCCCTCCCAAATTTTTATAGGCAATTTTCTACCCTAAAATTTGCATGCACTGTGTAAGTTTTCGGGAGCTTTCCTCCTGGAAAGCCAACTTCTTATACACCTCCCAACAAATACTGACCACATCCTGACCAATGCTAAGCACTGTGTAATGCTAAGCAGACCTGGGCCTGCAGGAAATAAGATGCCACATTTGGGACAGCTGTCAACACATGTTCAGCACCCTGCCTTCCACTCATCCCTCCCATGCAATTAACCAGGAGTGAGATTTGGAGGTGAGGGGACAGCTTCTGAGCCCAAAAGCAAAAAAGAAAAGTCACTTGATTGTTGTGGAAATACTTTGCTGAGGTTGACCACTGTCTGAAACTATTTATTTTATGTAAATGTTGCTTACTAACACTTTTCTCTGAGACAGTTGAAGACCATTTTACGCATTCCTACATAATCCCAGAGAATTCTAGAATACCACATATCCACATTTTATTTTTTAAGAAACTGGTGCGCCTGACAAAAGCCTTTCTGAAGACAGAAAAGCAGCTGAGTGGTGACTGCTGATGCATTCAGCAAAGGTTTAACAGATTCAAGCCAATGGATTGTATTCATTTATGAATTCAAGGAGCATCTGATTTGTTCAAAATACTGTGGCAAATGCTGCAGTTGATATGAAAATAGAAGACACAGCTTCTTCCCTCAGAGAATTAATAGTTGTGTGTCTATGCACAACTGTCTACTCCTGTGTACAGAAGAGTCTAGAATTTTGGAATAGGAAAATAATTAAATGCATTTCCAAAATGCGGAAATCACTAGACACGGAACCCAAATCTAATTTCACTTGAGTTCAAATTTTCTCATAATGCATGTTGTAGTCAGATGAAGAAGAATGCAATAGAATCAATGATTCATAATTAAACATTGATCCTCATCTAGACAATGATTCACAACATTTAAATTTTTAGTTTCTCTCTGTGTTAATATATTGGGGGTGCTGTTGCTTAAAGAAGTAGTTAACACTTGTAGACAGTTAGAGCATGGCCAGGTCAACTGTGAGAAGCACAACGAATGCAATTAATTTTTGAAAATCTTTTATAAAATGGTTGTAGGTTGAATTAAAAATCAAAAGGGCACTTATGTGATATTCTGATCATCAGACAGTTTTTCTAAATGAGGACATGGAGGTCTAGAAGGAATGTGGTCCATTTATAAAAGCTTACAGGTTTTGCCCAGAGGAGAGAGTCTGTACTCCAAATTCATGACTTCTTTACTCTCATTTTAGACATAACTCTAATTAGCTTGGTTATCTGATTTTTCAACCCAACAGAAAGCAAATTAAAATGAAAAGAAGATAAAGTTACTAGAATCAGATGCAATGACTGCTGCAACATCAAAGCCTTAACAGGAATAAGGGAAGAAACTAGAGGAAACGACATCAGAAACATCACAAAATAAAGACACCATGCACATCAGAAAATGAGTAACAGTCTGGTAGCATTTTAATTAAGGGCAATAGCTCTGTGCTCATTAAGAGCCCCTCAAGGTTTAACTGCATTCCAGTCTATCTTTCTCAGGCTCCTGTTCCATTGCCCTTCTCCCTCACCAAGCTCTAGCCACACTGTTCCTCAGTTCTGCAAACCAGTCAAGGTCTTTTCCACCTTAGGGCTTCGCTGGCACTCTTCCTCTGCTTGGAACTCTTTTCTCCCCAGTCTTCACACGGCTATGTCCTCTTTCTTTCAGACTCAGTTTATACAGTCACTGTGAGTGGGTGGGCACTCAGCAAATACTTGTTGAATAATGAGTGGAAGAATAAATATCTATAATGTTAACCCCGTGTCTTTCAGAAAAAGCTATCTTTAATATATTCTAGCTAAAATGCAAAGAGTGAAATATGAACATGTCCACCAAAACCCGTTTAAAATGAGCATAAAAGATAAAAACAGTAGCAACTTCAGGTAACTAGAAAAGTTCCTATTTTCTGAAATATAATACAATCACTATAGCTACTACCCCAAAGCACTAATTTCTCTTGAAACCCACATTTTCCTTACACACAATAGGTTTGATAACATTCCTATGCAGCATTCAGTGTGATGGAAGCAAGCTGCATGTCATCAACTCTAGATACCGGACTTCATGTTTTGGTGGGAGAACAACTACAAATTTCTGCCTGTTAATTTTTCCAGTTAACTAGGTAAAAAATATCAATTTTATCACCTAGGTTAGGATTGGAGATTTAATAAGATTAAAAGATTTGTAATAGAATTGTATGTTCAAAATAGATCAAAGGTATCAAATGGTCTGTTTTTTATCATGTAACTCAACTACCAATGAATTAATTCAAAGTTTATTTCTTATGGTCTTACGACATTCAGATCAAGATTTTTACAGTAGAAATCCAAACCCACATTTTCATCTTCCCAATGATTTGTCATTCCATTTGCTCAGTTCACAAGTCTAAAGAAGATTCCTCTGTGTCCCAGCTGCGTCAATTCAACCTGGAATGGGAAACATTGAGTTCTGACACTCTTAAGAGCTACCAAGATTTTGTGATGGAAATGAAGCTGACAGTTCTGTCAGGGATGTGAGAAGCCAAATCAGATCCGGCTTGTTCCTGCAGAGATGAGCTGGCTCTACGGAGCTGAAGATAATAAAAGCAAGTTTGGTGGATAAAATGAGCAGATAGAAGTCAAAGGCACATGGAAGAGATGTTGAGCAAAAGGATGACATTTCACACTCTACTGATCCAGCGAATGGTGCCTTTGCTAAAGGTTCGGCGGCCACTGGAGGACAGGAGGGGCTTAACGGTCCCCTTAGGGTTCTGCTGCTCCTTACAATCTGAGCTTTCCAGCCCCTAAATCACATCTCCCTTCTCTGGCATTTCAGGTAATGGGATTCGGTATAGTGGCAATTCTTAGCAGTAGACATGTCCTCCCATGGGGTTTCTCAAGATCCGAAGTTCCATTCCTCACATAAATTAAATACCTCACTTTATAAAAGCCATCTTGGGCCAACAAAGATATTCTCCATAATCTTTTAAAGAACCCTTTAAGGTAGAGATAATTATTTATGTTTTGCATATGAGAAAACCCAAGACTCAAGGAGAAAATTAACTTAGAGCACAGACCTAATAAGTACTAGAGCCAGCATTTAAATCCACATTCTTCACACTTACACTAGTCTCCTGCCTTCTACTGCAGCTAACAGAACCCCCGTTCTCACTGAAATTTTCTGCTAAAGGAAGGTATTTTCCTTTTATCAAATGCAGATTAAAGAAAATCTCCACAAGCATATATAAAACATTTCTATACTCTTGACACGAATAAACGTCATGAGATTATGTCCTGGGTTTACATGTCTATAGTGCCATTTTCCAGCGAAGTGTCTGGACAAGCCGTGCCTCGTGTTTACACCCTACAAAGGCTGTGTGGCCATCAGTGGCTGCTTTCTGGAATAAGTGGATTTGGAAGCTCTCTCCAGTGAAGCAGCCAACCTCTGGGAACTGAGAAGCAAATTTAAAGTGGTTTTTATGGCCATCACAGAAACAGATTTTTATCTTCTATTAAGTTTGTTCATGAAAGGTCTTTAAGGTAAGGAGAAAATCCTTTACAAAAACTTTATAGGTTTCTGTTTTTTTTTGTTTTTGCGTTTGCTTTTGTCCCTGACCTTGTGTGTGACATTCCTTTTGATATGTTAAATCTGGAGATATCTTTTTCCCCAGGAGTTCTTGAGGTCATGATTCTGGTCTGAAGACACAACCATCTGGAGAAGGCTCCTGGCAGTTGTGTTGGCTGTCGCACACCTGCCCAAGGCGAGAAGCTGAACTTGGGGGGTGTTAGGATGTTGGCCAAGAAAAAAGAGGGTATAAGGATAACTTTGAAAGAAAGACAGACTTATAGTGGATTGACATTCCCTGAATCACTTGCTTGAGGGCCCTCACAGTTTGGTCCAGTTGGATTAAAGACCTGAGGACCAGGAGGAGGATGTATGACATCCATATTGAAATGCCCAGAATGAGGGAGGAAAACCCCACTCATGCCGCATTAGTATTTTCACTAACTTTTCAGATAATATCCAGGCCTATAATGATTACGGCATGGTTAGGAAATGAAAAGTAATGAACAGTGTTGAATCATTTCATCTTCTAAGAAAAAAGTCAAGAGCAATGTCCTAATGGTTGTCCCTACCAAGTAAAATACTGCAGACCACAAAATGGTTTGCCATTCTAATCCGTTTCAAGCATAAACAAACACATCCTTGCATGCACACACACACACACACACACACACACACACACACACACACACACCCCTACACAGAAACACAGTCAAAGCTGAAAGAGTTAATTTAGGCCTTGGAGAAAACCCACTTTAAGCACTGGTTCAAAAGCTCTTAAATAGCAGAAAAATCAATACACTTTTATCAGACCTCAGTGTTTATAGAAGCAATACAAAACAGGATTTTGTTAAATGTATATATTATGCCAGATCAAACTGTAAGTTAAAACATCTGTGTCCAAGTTAATCTCAGATACAGCATGGAGATTATTTGAATTGTGTGTTTCCTTTTGTGACCTTTTCAGATGTGGCTTTGAGGGGACAAGGGGAGGAACCATTTTCTTAAGCTTTTAGTTGCCTGCAACAGTGCCAACAGTCGAACATAATGGCAATAATTCTTTAAAGTTACCCATATGAATAACAGAAAAAGAAAGAAAACCCCTTTAGTAATTGCAAAATAGTGTTGCATAGGGAATCGTAAAAAGTAAACTATAGACACATAAATATAGGTATGTGGATCTAAGATTGCTACAGGCTATCCATGACATAAAATTTTCAATTAAAACCACTTTTATGAGCAATAATCACATTCTGAAAAAGCATACACAACTTGCCAGTGGATTATACAACAAATATAACATATATATACAAATATAATGTACTCTGTTTAACATGCACTGATGTTTTTAACACAATAAGTCTTATACAAAACGTCTTACTTAGAAAGCCCTTAGTTCTTCTTTGGAGGAGACAAGGAAACAGAAACTGAAGTTGATGGAAGCTTTCTTTTCTTAGATCTGTTTTTAAGGGATCAGACATCTGTAAATCAAATCCATTTTGATTGAAACAATAAATTTGAGTCAATTCTGAAATTTCATTTCAAAAGTGTAAGAGAGAAATTCATGCGACCCCTCAAAGTAAATGACAAGCCTGGCCTCTGAAATATGTCAGGAACGCATTAACACCATGTAAAAATAACAGCAGAACCAAACCAAAGTCATAACAGCCAAATGTCCTGAAAACAGGGCTCAAGGAAAGGAACTTGTGGATCTAATATTAGTTGCATCTTTGGTAAGTAACTGGGACTTCTTTTTTTTTTCTTTTTGATTAAGATATCATTGATATACACTCTTATGAAGGTTTTACAAGAAAAACAATGTGGTTATTACATTCACCCTTATTATCAAGTCCCCACCCATACTGCAATGCAGTCACTGTCCATCAGTGTAATAGGATGCCACAGAGTCCCTATTTGTCTTCTCTGAGCTACACTGTCTTCCCCATGACCCCACACACACCCTACGCACCAATAATCATACCCCATAATCCCCTTCTCCCTCCCTCCCCACCTGCCCTTCCCCACCCCTCCCCTTTGGTAACCATTAGTCCCTTCTTGGAGTCTGTGAGTCTGCTGCTATTTTGTTCCTTCAGTTTTGCTTCATTATTATACTCCACAAATGAGGGAAATCATTTGGTATTTGTCTCTCTCTGCCTGACTTATTTCTCCGAGCATAATACCCTCCAGCTCCATCCACAAATAACTGGGACTTCTTATGACTGAGTTCCCTCAGCAAGTATTTTTGGTGTAGTAGTGCTATTTCCTCTTTGTTTAGCTGATTATGTGCTGGGCGAGCAGCATGACCCCAAGATGAAGAAGACAGGATTGTAGATGCTCCAAGTGATGCAGGGTCATTCGATGATCTATAAACATTCACTCCTGGTATACCAAAAGGCTGCTGTCAGGTAATAAATACACCTCTTGGAGAGTCCGGTTCACTAGCAGAAAAGAAAATTGACCCTTAGGAAGACATGATTCCTTCCATCCTTGGCCATAGGAAGTTAGGCCCAGCCCTTCTTATGAGAGGCCGTGTGAACAAGAACCATTGGCCCAGAGTTAAGAAATATTAAGCTCTTTTTTGCATTATAAAATTATCTTCATTCTCAAGATGTTAAATGGTAGTCTAAAGGAATGGGTATATCTCTAGCGGGAAAGTAAACTTAGATTTTGATTCATGACTTAACACAAATAAGTAGCACAAATTCTATAGAACAACTTCAAGTATATTTCTTTCTCCTATCACACATGTTCATGTTCTTTTATTTTAAAATAATTTTTGGTTGAATATAAACGTTATACAGGCTTATCGTTTGAGACTTTGCAAATTTTAAATAAATGAGTTGCCGACAGTTCAAGAACTCAGATGTAAAAATGATTATTTTGTTGTTTCCTTCCAGTTATTTTTCCTCATCTATGGATACTATTTATGTAATCACTGACTATGTGCCTTGTTCCACAAAGGACTTGGAGAGAGAATGCCGTGGAAAGTTGTTATTGCTGTTAAATGTCATCTCCAGCACAGAGTATGATCCATGTCTCAGGCAAATATTCTGGTTCATCACACTAGGTTAGGCCTGGGTTCAAGGAGTTTATTTGCAGAGTTCTGTGATACAGATTGCCATATGGCCAAAATGGAAAAGCAGTGTGCCCTGATTTTTGCATCAATCCAGTAACTAAGGGGCTAGCAAATTGCAGCCCTCAGATCAAATCCAGCTGCCACCTGTTTTTATAAATAAAGTTTCCCTGGGACACAGCCACACCCATTGGTTCTTATATCGTCTATAGCTGCTTTTGTTCTACAAAGGCAGAGTTAAGTTGCAAGAGAATGACTGCAACAGAGACAGTAAGGCCTGCAAAGCCTAAAATATTGGCCATCTGGCTGGCCCTTTACAGAGAAAGTTTGCTGACCGCCTCTACCACCCCTTACCTGACTCACACAAGAAAAATACCATGTTATGTGCCCAACTATTCCTCCTCCACTTATATTTTGGCTTGGTTAGGGTTTTGTCATCATCTGAGTTTCCAAACCAATATATCTATATTGAATTATTAGAGGTTTAGGGACACACCACAGTTTTGTTTTTTGCTCTGTTCATCCTCAGTTGCAAGGTGTTGTCCTCAAGGCGCTGAAGGGTCAGAAAGACAGCAGGTAAAGGCAGCCTAATGGGAACAGTTCTGATCTGGGCAATCATCTGAAAGAGTCTATCAACTGTACCCAGGTTCCTACTGCGAATTTCTTGAGGACTGATAGCTCCAAGTTTCTCTCTTTAGCATGATTGAAGGGACCACTCTATTTGCTCTGCCTGCCTGCCAGCAGCTATCCACAAGACTGCCTCTCAGATAATGTTCTAAAGTAACTGCCAGCTGTTTAATTGTCAAAATTGATTATATAGAGGGAGTACTGCTTCTCCATAGAACATCAAAAGACACAAGAGGTCGTTACCCTAACAATGAGAAAAAGGCAAGTAACTTACAAATAATGACTTTTCTAGAGCATGGCCCAGACTAAAGTAGCAAGGCAACCACGTGTGCCATTTTCCAAAGAATGACACACCTTCTGAGGAGAGACAGGCTCACAGACTATTTCACCTTTGGCAGAGCATGAGAGGAAGAGGTAACTGCCATAGATTTTAACAAATTCTGAAAGTCTGGAGATGAGCTATCATGTTGGAGTAACTGGAAGCCACAGATAGAAAGGGACTCTGCGTGTACCAGCAAGCTCTTCTCCCTGGGCACCCACCCAGGGCTCAAGAGAAAGAATTAGAACAGGACAGGAACTCAAAGAGCCCCAGCAGTAGCACATGCATGTAAGTGGTAATCAGCTGCTACTAGGGGACAAACATCAAACCCCACCCACTCCTCTGGATGGCTCTCTCATTGGAAGAAAAGCCTTAAGCCACTATGGAGGCGCAGGATATGCTAAGCTATCAGAACCACAACAAAGATCCATATTTCCAGTATGTTCCACTCTAACCTCAAGTTCAACAAGTCCAAAACAAAACTCATTTTCTTCCTCTCAAAACATCTACTGTATTCCCTACTAATGAACGATGCTGGGATCTCCCCATTTAGCACATCACAAATTGGAGTTCTTTGGGACCCCCTTCTGACCTTCATTCCTTAAAGTGGAATCCATTCTTCTTCCTAAATAGCTCACACCTGAAAAAGGAGAGCCTTTTAATCCACTGTTATGATTTATTTGTGGCCCTTGCTCTCCTCTCAAACTATTAAAATAGCTTCCTAATTAGAGCTCATGTCTTCAGTCTCTCCATTTTCCCCTCATTCAACACTGACCAATTTCTATCCCTTTGTAAAAAATTTCAAAGTCTCTCCACATCCTACAAGATGAACTCAAACTCCTCAGCATGTCAGAAAACAACCCACCTGCCTTTCCAAATGCAGTTCCCCCGAAAGCCCATCTTGAACCCTATGTTCCAGCCATGCTGAATGATTTGCCATCACACCATCATACCCACAACCTACAACTTCCTGCACCTCACTGCCTTGCATCGACCAGTTGCTTATCCTGGAATGTCCTTTCCAGCCTTTCCTACCTGTAAACTTGCATTCACCTTTTAAGCTTACGTGTCTACTCCACTGTGAAATCTTCCCTGGGCATCTTCCTCTAGTCCTGGATGCTACCCATAAGCTACCCACTGCTAGCCTATGATGCCCTGCCCTTAAATTAGAGCTATTGGTGGCATGGGTCTTATTCTTACCAGTAGCTTTACTCACTAGCACAATGCCTGGAACACAGCAGGTATTCACTATGTTTGCTGACTAAATCTTAAGCCTGAAATGAAGACATAAACATTACAACTCTCTCCATATCTCAGTTTCAGTAAATGATTAAAAATTAATGATTAGTACCACCAATGGGAGGCAAACCAGTCCTCCAATTTCAGATGAAATATATTCTTCTGTTTCTATTTAAGAGTTCTGAAGATTAGAAAATGGGAACTGAATTGTCCCACCCATTTAGAGAAGAGAAAACTCTAGTAAAAGCTCTTATAGATGGTTTTTGCCATTCCAGCCCTTGGTAAAGTCGATGTACTTCATCACAGCATCATGGTATTGCTGGAATTCTGTAGCAGGCTGCTTATACTTACCTAGGTAAAAAGGCTTGTATCTAGGTCTTATCCATTAATTTCTGAAGGATATATGTTCAGTGATGGCATCCCTGAGTCTAAATACAGGCAATGCTTTAAAGAAAGAACAATGTGGTGATAATCATCATTTACTTTCAAGTGTTGCATATTTGTTTCAACAAATTTCAAAACATTTCCCAAGGGATTTTAAAGAAAGTCACCAAGTATGTTTAACAAAACAACATATGGAATGCTAATTTTGTTGTGATGCTATTCTCTAATACAGCAAGAAACAGATTTTTTCATAAAATTAGCAGATTTGCAAACACTAATTAAGAAACATTTAAAGCTATCAAGGTCAATTCAAAAACCCATTTGAAAACAAATATTCCTAGTCTTGTTAGTTGTAGTAAGTTCCCATTAGGGATTCACTGCACATCAGCAAACTTCCACCACGCAAGTTTTGCAGTAAAGGTAAATAAATGAAGGTTTACTTTCAATTTTCAATACAAGGCCAAACAGTAGGTTTGGAGGTTTGGGTGAGAATCACCAATTTGTCTCTATCAGTATAATCTCTATTCAGAAATCTAAAATCCTTGGGATATAGGATTTCCACTTCACATGTGTCACTCCTATGAGATTTGCCAGGGGTCTTGTACTTGCCAAAGGGAGTATGCTCTGATACTGTTAACTTTGTGTGAGAATGATTCTCTGCCTTGTGTGGAAAAAGCAAGTTACCCCCTTAGTGCTGTCCTCTGCTCTGTGGACATTCCTTTTTCTATCCCTCTGTCCATTGGCCATGTCATTGTTTGTAAGGTCCCTCCACCCAAGAAGTGGGGGAAATATATGTATATATATATATATGTGTGTGTGTGTCTGTGTGTGTGTTTGTGCATGTTTCGTGTGTCTGTGTATGTGTGTGACTTTTTCCAAATGCTTGTATTTTCAACTAGTGGATATTGACTAAATATTCACTAGCTATACACTCAGGATCACTCATTTCTTGCCATGCTTACCTCTGTGTGAAAAGAATAGGGAGATGTATTAAATTTGCAGTCTCCAAGAACAGATTCATACAGAAACATCAAGATTCTTAAACAGGTAATTTATGACAAACTACCCTTTTATCTAAGAACCCTAGACCACTAGCAGAAGAGGAGCTGATTTAAATCCAAGTCACCAAGATTAAAAAATATACTACTATATATCCAAAGAACAAAACTTTTTGTATGAACATTTGACACATCATTGTTTTGTCCCTTTATGACTTGTCTTATTCCAGAAAGAACTTAAAGTAGTTTCATTTGAAATAACTGTGAGCCTGGCTGAAGTTGAGAATGTTGTGTTAAATGGAATTTGGCCTTTTGTTCCTATTATATTCCTTTTGATGAAACTGGATGTAAAATAACATATATTGGAATGGATCAGTCCTCTGTCTCTCAGACTCCCAGTAATGGACTGCTCAGATGAAGGCCAAAGAGTCTTAAAATAAAGATATACAAGTATAAGAAGCAAAGGCAAAAATACGTCAGAGTAAATGTTATAGAGATTAGTCAGACTTGTCAACTGATGCCTTGAGGAACACTGTCTCATAGACAAATGCACCTTCTCTCCTCCTTACTTCTTTGACTTCACTTCACTCACTATTTATGACCAAAAAAAGGAGAATCTGAGCTATAGGATAGGAAGGACAATCTTAACCAATGAGTGACTCTATCAGATTTAATTGACTCTTACATCTGAGGCTTTTGCCTGTAGATACAAACAGAGAGCATAGCAACTGAGACAAGACATTGGAAGTTTTAAAACATTATTTATTGCTAAGCCTAAAACACTCAAACAGCACAGCACAGAGATTGCCAAATCTAAATTAGAGTTTGTGGGATTTTTAAAAGTTTCTCTTCAGGGGAACATTTCAGCTCTATGGAGAGGTGTGATACATAAGAAGATGGAGCATCTGGCTGGAGACCAATTGCCTATGAGCCCAAACCAAGTGGACCCATATGGATAGCTTTTATAAAATCATAAACAGTAAAGCTGAAGAAAACTCTAGGCTCTGACTTTATGGTATCAATAATTAAACCAGACTCACTGCAGTCATTGGGTTACTGCAAATTCTGAGTAAACCTAAAGAATTTTGAAGTATTCTAATTATTCCCTTATTTATTCCTGTTTATCCACAGTGTTTTTTTGTTTGTTTGTTTCTCTGCCTTTAACTGGATGTTTAAAACTTCACAGCTATTCAGGCCCTTTGTTTAAATACCCTTAGACAACTCACATGTATGTTCATGAGAGAGAAAATACACTAATGAAACATATTAAAGCCCCACAGACAAAAGAACAAAATGAAAGACTAGAACGAACGCATTTTTTTTAACTCTGGTAAAATATACGTAACATTTATCATTGTAACCACCATTACACAATCACATTAAGTATATTCACAATATTGTATGACCATCACCACTATCTATATCCAATCTTTATCATCCTAAACAGGAATTCTGTACTTATTAAACAGTAACTCTGCACCCATCAAACAATAACTTCCCACTCTGTATCTATGAATTTGTCTACTCTAGATATCTCATATTAAGTGGAATCATAGAATATTTGTCCTTTTTGTGTCTGATTTATTTCATTTAGCATAATGTTTCAAAGTTCATCCATGTTGTAGCATGTATCAGAATAGCACTCCTTTTTATGGCTAAATAATATTCCACTGTCTATAACATTTTGTGCATACACTCATCTGAAATGAACATTTGAATTGTCTCAATCTTTTAGCTATTGTAAATGATGCTGCCATGATCACTGGCACACAAAGTATCTGTTTAACTGTTTGCATTCAATTTTTGGAGGTATATACCTGGGAGTGGAATTACTAGATCATATGATAGTTCTATATTTAATTTTTTGAAAAACTGCTGAACTATTTCCTATAGCAGCTGTACCATTTTACATTCCCACATTGCATGAGGGTTCCAATTTCTCCACATGTTCACCAACACCATTTTCTGCTTTGTTTGTTTAAAATAACCATACCAATGGGTGTGAAGTGGTATCTCATTTGTTTTTGATGAGCATTTCTCTAATGACCAATGACACTGGGCATCTTCTCATCTGCTTGTTGACCACTGGTATATCTTCCTCAAAGAAATGTCTGTTTAAGTCTTTTGTCCATTTGGGTTCATTGTTGTTGAGTTGTGGGAGCTCTTTATGTTTTCTGAATATTAATCCATTATAAAATTTTCAATATGTTCTCCCATTCTGTGGGTGGTCTTTTCACTCTTTTTTTTTCTTAACATTTTTAAAATTTTGATATCATTAATATAAAATCACATGAGCAACATTGTGGTTACTAGATTCCACTGATTATCAAGTCCCCACCACATACCGCATTACAGTCACTGTCCATCAGCACAGTAAGATGCTATTGAGTCACTACTTGTCTTCTCTGTGCTATACTGCCTTCCCTGTGCCCACCCTATGCTATCAGTTCTAACCATAATGCCTCTTTTTCCCCCTTGTCCCTCCCTTCCCACCCATCTTCCCCAGTCACTTTCCCTTTGGTAACTGTTAGTCCATTCTTGGGTTCTGTGAGTCTGCTGCTGTTTTGTTCCTTCAGTTTTTGCTTTGTTCTTATTCTCCACAGATGAGTGAAATCATTTGGTGCTTGTCTTTCTCCACTTGGCTTATTTCACAGAGCATAATACCCTCTAGCTCCATCCATGTTGTTGCAAATGGTAGGATTTGTTTTCTTCTTATGGCTGAATAATATTCCATTGTGTATATGCACCACATCTTCTTTATCCATTCATCTACTGATGGACACTTAGGTTGCTTCCATTTCTTGGCTATTGTAAATAGTGCTGCGATAAACATAGGGGTGCATCTGTCTTTTTCAAACTGGGCTGCTGCATTCTTAGGGTAAATTCCTAGGAGTGGAATTCCTGGGTCAAATGGTATTTCTATTTTGAGTTTTCTGAGGAACCTCCATACTGCTTTCCAATATGGTTGAACTAGTTTACATTCCACCAGCAGTGTACGAGGGTTCCCCTTTCTCCGCATCCTCACCAGCATTTGTTGTTCCTATTCTTTTCTATGTTGGCCATCCCCTAACTGATATGAGGTGATATCTCATTGTGGTTTTAATTTGCATTTCCCTGATAATTAGCAATGTGGAACATCTTTTCATGTGCCTATTGGCCATCTGAATTTCTTCTTTTAGAGAAGTGTCTGTTCATATCCTCTGCCGATTTTTTAATAGGGTTATTTGCTTTTTGGGTGTTGAGGCATGTGAGGTCTTTATATATTTTGGATGTTAACCCTTTGTCAGATGTGTCATTTACAAATATATTCTCCCATACTGTAGGATGTCTTTTTGTTCTGCTGATGGTGTCCTTTGCTGTACAGAAGCTTTTTAGCATGATGTAGTCCCATCTGTTCATTTTTTATTTTGTTTCCCTTGCCCAAGAAGATGCATTCAGGAAAAAGTTGCTTAGGTTTACATTCAAGATATTTTTGCGTATGTTTTCTTCTAAGAGATTTATGGTTTCATGACTTACATTCAGGTCTTTGATCCATTTTAAGTTTACTTTTATGTATGGGGTTAGACAATAATCCAGTTTCATTCTCTTGTATGAAGCTGTCCAGTTTGGCAACACCAGTTGTTGAAGAGGCTGTCATTTCCCCATTGTATACCCATGGCTACTTTATCATATATTAATTGACCATATATGCTTGGGTTTATATCTGGGTTCTCTAGTCTGTTCCATTGGTCTATGGGTCTGTTCTTGTGCCAGTACCAAATTGTCGTGATTACTGTGGCTTTGTAGTATCTTTTTACTCTTTTAATAGTGTTTTATGATGTGTAAAAGTTTTTAATTTCAATGAAGTCCATTTCATCTATTTTTTTCTTTGTTGCCTGTGCTTTTGGAATCATATCCAAGAAACCATTGCTAAATCCAAAGTCATGAAGATTTTTCCCTGTGTTTTCTTCTAAGAGTTTTATAATTTTTGGTTTCACATTAGGTTTTTGATCCAATTTTAGTTACTTTTTCTATAGAGTATACTCTAGGAATGGTCCAACTCCAAGCTTTTGCATGTGGATATCCACACTTTCTGTTGAAAAGACTTCCCTTTCTCCATTGAATGGTCTTGGCAACTGTACTGAAAATCAATTGATCACATATATGAGGATTTATTTCCTGGTTCTCTATTCTATACTATGGACCTATATGTCTATCCTTATACTGGTACCACCCTGTTTTGATTACTATAGCTTTGTAGTAAATTTTGAGATCAGGAAGTGTGAGTCCTCCAACTTTTTTCTTCTTTTTCAAGATTATTTATCTTTTTCATTATTATTTTAACTATTTCAGAGTCCCTTTAGAACATATTTTTTTTTCTTTGCAAAAAATGTCATTGGGATTTTTAGAGGGATTATATTGAATCTATAGATCACTTTGGGTGGTTCTGTCATCTTAACAATATTGTCTTCCTAACAATGAATAAGGTATGTCTTTCCAATTACTTATGTTTTCTTTAATTTCTTTCAATGCATTTATTTTTTTATTTGTTTTGCAAGCACTTAATTGGCATTTACTCTATGCCAGGAACCATTCTAAGTGCTATACAGATATTAATTGATTTAATCCTCATAACAACCTGATGAAGTACTATTTTAACTCCATTTTATGGATAAAGAAACTGAAGCACAAAGAGCTTAAATAACTTGCTCAAGGTCACTTGCTGACAGGTGGTAGAACTGGTTTCAACCCAGACAGCATGGCTCCAGAGTCCATGCTCTTAGCCATCATGCTGTATTCCTTTTCAAGTACTCATTCATTCAACAAGCATTTACACCACACCCTCCAGTTCCCCAGAAGCCGGCTCTGACACAAGAGTTCATGCGCAAGTGATTTATTAAGGAAGTGCTCCCAGGAGAAACCCATTAAGGGAATAAGAAAAGCAGAATAGGGAAGGGGAAGAAGGAAGCCAAAGAAGGGCTTGATTTCAGGTGCGGTGCCAGCCTCTGCCCAATCCTGTGATGGCTGTAGAATGTGTGTGTCCACCTCAAGGCAAGAGAACTGGGCTTTTGCAGTGTTGTGCTCATTGCAGGTCACTCTGCCAGGGATGTAAACTTCCAGACAATTGTAGCTCTCTGTGTGTCTGAGATAAGTGGCTCTAGTGGTTCATGTGTACTCCTCTAAAGAAGGTTATAAGTTCAAGTTGGTAGGAACAAAGCATGCAGAAGCTGGAAGAGGTGATAAAGCGGATCCCACAGAATCTGGGTGGAGCACCAACAGAACGTATTGTGCGTCAGGCACTGTACTGAGCACTTGAAGAAGCAAGATCAATGAGACTGACACATTTGCTGTCAAGGAGTTTGTTTGTATGCTCGTAGCAAAGCTAAGATATGCATACTTTTATAGAGTAGGTGCTGGTAAATACTATGAGGTACAAACAAATTGCTAAAAAATTAGAGAGTAGAAAACCATGGAGTCACTGTTTTATGCCCTGGCTGGGGGGAATCATTAGAGATCACTGAAGATGTGGTATTTACCTGGATGTTATAAATGGCAAGATTGGGGGAAAGCCTTCAAAATCAAACTACATGAGAAGTCAGATGTATGAAGGTACAGAGCACTTTGATAACCAGATAGTACTCAGCCACACTGTACTTTCCAAATATAATGAGTTCCCAAAAAATGTGTTAGAAATGCAAAATCTCTGCCCTAGACCTGCTGCATCAGTGATGGGATCCAGCATCTGTTTAACAAGCCCTGCAGATGACTCTGATGAACACTCAGGTTGGAGAGACACTGTTCTACCACCGCCTGGATTACAGTCCAGGAAAAGCTCAGCTGAGCTACACATGCACTTGGCTGCCTGGGACACTGACTGATGTCTGCCCAGCATCATGCTATCCTCCTCCCTCTCTTGAGTGGATAACAGCCAAGGAATGAAAATGGAACGTGGACTAGATGAAGGGACAGCCATGCCAGACAGCAGCCTTTTGTGACCAACAGGCTTGAGGTTCAGTGATGCAGAGTTTCATGAAGCCAATTCAGTGAGAAGTCATGACAGAGACTGGCAATTTCATTGATCACAGAGGAGGGCCTGGACCACCCTGGGGATCATCCTCCCTACCTATCTCCTGGAAGTTCTTGCTCTTCCTCCTTCCTTGGGGACTGGGCACACAAATACTACATTGCTTCAGAAAATGACAGGCTGACAGTTTATGCCAACAGAGAATGAAGACAGGGAGTGCCACCATAGTTTGAAATCATATATCAGATACTATACAGACACCAGATTAATTCCCAGATGAATGGTTTAGCAGTGACCATGAATACATAATATACAAAAGTATGCTTTATGAAAGAATAGCATAGTTTAGTGGGACAGGGTTTGCAGAAAGAAGTCATCAGAATATGAGTATGGGGAAAGGCACCCTAGGTCAGGATGAGGGACCATTAGGCCTGGGAGTGAAATGAAAAGAACCTGAGCTTCCGGCGTCTCTCACAAGGTGTGCAAAATGAATTAGGAGAGATCCTGGAAGAAGAGAAATATCTTAGGAGGCTCAGAAGAAGAACTGTGACAAGGTAGAAAAATATATGAAGAATTCTGGAGATAAAATTGACCAGTATTTGGCTAAGGAAAGATAAGGGAACATTTTTCTGCCAACCGCAGATATCAATAAATGTGATACACCTCTTACAAAAGTCTGATTATTTTTAGCTAAAACAGAATATTCATTCTTACCCACTGAACAATGGTCTTTTAAATTATGTCCATAGCAAAACATAGTACAAAGAAGCTACAACCATCCAAATGCTATTTAACTCATATATACCATAGAAGAGTTCTGAAATGGACAAGCTAAATGATTGCAGGTGTCTTTAGGATAAATACATGTGATCACACTTTTAACTGAAACCTACGAATATATTAATTCCCTCACAGAGCTAGAAGGTTATAAATCAACAAAATGCTAACTGACATATCACTAACCTTGCCAGATCTGTTGTTAGAATAGTTTAGAAAAACTATTCGACCCCAGAGTCAGACATTGTGTTATTATTGGCTCATCATAAAAAGTTAACATAAGCATAGATTTTTAGAATTTGATAATAGCAAATATTTATTGAGGGCTTTCTATGTGCCAGCCTCTTGCTCTTTACTTGCTTCTATCATTTATTGCTGATACAGAATAATAACACAGAGATTGAAATGAATTGCCTGAAGTTCCACAGCTTTTAAGTAGCAAGGCCAGGATTTAAATCCACATCTGTCAACTCAAGGGCCAGAGTTCAAAGCTCTAAGGAATGTCTCTTCAGACATTATATATTTTAATTTGATCCTGTTAAAAATCCTTTGTGGTAGCCATTATTATCACCATTTTACAGGTGAGGGACATGAGACCACAGAAGTTAAGTGTCAAGTTCAAGAGGAGTCCACCAGGAAGAACTGACCTGAGCTGTCACAGTCCCAGGTTGTGCTGCCCTACTGCCTGCTACGGGGGTGGCTCTGACGGAGGGGCATCTTCAACACATAGCAACATTTTCTGGGAAAGAAGCCAGAACAGTTGCAATACAGCATAGTTGGTAGCACTGAAGATGTGGGTGCGTGCACACACGCGCTCAAGTGTTGCAGCTTAGTAAAGGGGACAGTGGTGGGGGAAGCGCCTACGCTTCAGCTTTCCACTATCAGTTCATGATACACGTGTGTGTGTGTGTGTAGATACATAAAGCTATATATCTATGCAGATATAGACAAATGTAGAGATACCTGCCTTCAGAAAGGAATGAGAGTAATCACATGGGCCAGCTGTGACTTCTGGAAACCCATAGAGGAATTATCATCCGGTAGGAAACATAATCTCTCATCCTGATGAAGAAAATACTGAGCATTTACAATGGTATTAAGCAGGGCTGCATTACTGAACCTCACCTTCTACATCTATTCTATCTGATATAATATCTGAAAGACAATATCAGTCTGAAGAGCAATCACAGAAATTTTGACATCTAAATGAACACCTTTTGTGTTATCTGGATGTTATTTTTCTAAAAGAATGATTTCTTTTAAGTCCTAGTTATTCCCTAACTTTCAGCCACACTGATTCAAACTCTCTCTTTAAGGCACCAAGGTTCATTGTGAAGAGAGGAAGAATAGCATGATATAAAATAAACTCAGAAACACTGCAAGGTATTTTTTAAACTCTGGAACACAAGGTCAAAGATAATTATTACCTATCTGATGACTTCCATAACTTATTGGTGCCATTAATGGTGAATATTGTTTTAAACAAAATACATTCCGGAAGTAAGTTATTTCTGCTCACAAGCAGAGATAATTCATTCTCACTCTTCAGGAGGACAGCCAGAATCATCTCAGTTCCTGAATATGGAATGACAGATGTGAGCTCAGCCAGGTACGAAGTTTGCAATCACAGCCACAGCTTCATATAAACAGAAATCAGTATTTCCCAAATCCTGTGATTGGGCTAGGAAATCTCAAATCCCTGAACCAATTGATTAATACCACTACGATGGGTTCAGGAAACAAAGCGGGGAAGGGGCTACGGGGTGGGGGGTGGGCGCGGTTCGGCAGTGGCTGTGTGAGAAAGGCTATACTGAAACATAATTTGCCCTTCTCCTTCCGTGCCTTTGGGAAAGTGTACTGGAGGACGTTGCCCACATAGTAGTAGCCTCTGTGTTTGGGCAAAGTTCTAGGTCATCACTTACGTATCCTTCTTGGACTTTGATCTTAGTCATGCTAAAAGGAAAATGAGCGGTGCCTGCTGGGCAAACTGCTGGCGTCTGGTAATCCTGTGGGATGAACTTGAGGTTGAACACTTCCAGCTGGCCCCACAGGCCAGCGCCAGGCCCTATGCAGTCAGTAGTGTGAGCCCAGGTGTGGGGACTGGGCTCGAGGCTTGCCGGAGTGCGGCCCCGGCCATTAACTGATTTCAGCATGGGGGAACTTATGAAAAAGCATGCAACAGGACCATCGGTCAGGAAATGGTTACAAATTAGAAAAAGAAAGAGGAATCAAGGGCAGAGGGGCCTCTTATGCCACAGTAATAAAAACAACTTCCTCTTTCCCCTAATTTCAGAACCACAGAGTAGAATTCCCTCCATATGAAATTCCTTACAAGTCACAGGCTGCACTAAACCACTGCGTGTCCCCTTCAATGTATTCACAGCCGAGTCCCACAGAAACAGATGTTACTATTTGCTATCACGCTGTTAAGGGAAAGTGTCAATGTGACGTGGGAAACAGCAACCTGGGACCTCTCAAGAACAATTCCCAAGCACCGCGCAGATGCCTTTGTTCTCTGGACAACGTGCAGCCTTAGAGCTTGATAGACCTCTCCAAGATGGTGTAGCTCAAGCTTAATGATTTGATAAACTCTGTAACTGAGCTGCAAGTGGCCTCTCACTGCTTGCCAGCCAGGAGTAATGCCGGCCTCTGAGGGCTCATTATTCCAGGCTTCCTGTCGTTCTCAAGCCTACCTGAGCACCACTGCCAGAGCAGCTTCCTGGGCTGGCTCAGAGTGACTCGCTCTCTCATCTGTGCCTTCAAGATGATTTTATATGTCTGTATTATGGCACTCATCCAACCACATTGTATTCACCTGTATTTACAGTCATCTATCCAACTAGACCACTTCTTGTGGACAGCCTTCCCTTGCCTTGGCATCCATACACCTGGCACATGTGGTATTCCACTGGTGTGTGTTCTGTGAATGGATGAACGTACTTCAGCCTGAACTGTCAATATTTATTATGACCTAGCACATATATGAATTTATTTCTCTTGCTGTCTGTTTTAGATTGTATACTTCCTCATGGCTTACCTAAACCATTTCTATGTTGACAAATCTTATGAGAGATGGCCTAAATACGTTTTAAAGGTCTATGCAAATATAGGTTGAATATGTTTATAGAGAAGATAGTATTCCTGGTAGCACTCAGCCTAGCCGACAATTCTTCCCCTCCAAAGAGATAGAATGCTCTGAGGGAAAATAAATAGAAGGTTATATTCAGCAGAAACTGAGTTGTCTTTTATACCAGAAAGCAGCTTTCAACACAAAGGCCAGAACCCTCACTAAGGATTTAACCAAAGCAGATGTGGGGAGCAGAAGGGGGGTTTGAGTAATAGACAAGCAACAAAGTTGTAATCCACAGGAACAGAAGTGGCCCAAGAGGACCATCAGGAGGGGGTCCTAGGAATACCCATCAGCCAGAAGCATGCCCACTTGAATGCAGAGGGCCTGAGAGGGGCTTAGCAGGGCCTCTGCGCAAGAAGTCATTGCGGAGACACAGGGCATCACAGCCTAACGGACAGCACAAGGCAGCTGCCGCAGGAGGAAAAGACCACAGAGGAGGCAAGAGAAAGACATGGGCAGAATGAGTAAAAGACAAAGCAAGAAGAAAGAAAAATGGTCCAATAAGACATTTATGGCAATGGAGGACTTTCTAAGTAAACTGAAATTGAGAGCCAAAGAGAAGTGTATTAGTATATTTGTATTCATTTGCAACGTTCAAATAGTTACTTAGCACATTTCGTTAATGTTTTCTCCATAGTGTGTGATCACATAGTTCTCAGAGAACTGTTTGTTGGTCCTCCGTCTCAGGAGAAGCCCCTGTGAGGATACGGCTATTGTGGCAAATGTGAGAACACCAACATCCACTGTCCCCCCCAGGCAGGAATACAGTTCTTGACTGCATCTCTCTCTGCTAGAGCCTTCCTGTCCAAGAAGACATGAGGCAGAATAGAGCAGAATCTGTTCCCAAAAGCAAATGTGAACTCATAAAAGACTAAGTATTAAAGACGAAATCTGGACCATCAGCAATGAGGAATACTTAACACCAGGAACAATACCCAGAACAGTACCAACACTCCCTCCTTACAAAAAGAGAAACAACCAATAACAGAGGAGAGAAGACATAAATCATCAATATCCCATAAAATTACTGGAAGACCCAAAGTCACAGTTAAAATTTGGGACAATTGAAATTGAAGTGTCTCTTCCTCAGGGGTAAAGCCACAATTATAAATAACATTTATGACAGTGGACAGTCATCCCGAACTACTGTTTGTTAAGACTCCCAACTGCTCTCTCACCTCTACCGCTCTTACACTCTCTCTTTTGTGACAATATCAGAGTCATTCTCCTAAGAGATAAACTCAGTTGTGCCATCCTGTTTAAAATCCTCTCTTAACTGCCTTCTGAAACCTATGGGGGTGGATTCTGAACTGCTTAGGATGGCACTGAACATTCCTCAGGATCAGAGCCCAATCTACATTTCCAGTTTTACCCTGCGCCAATTTCCTCTTTTCTCAGCCTTTCTTTCCACTACACTAGACTCAACATTCCAGAAACAAACACGCATGCTCAGATGTTCTTACTGTCTCTTCATGCTATCCCCACACCTGTAATTCACTTTCCACCACTGACACACAAGACCCAACTTATCATTTAAGTTATTATAAATGATAATTATAATATATATAATTTATATATACAGTATGAGTCCACATTAAGGCCCTGCGCAAATGTCTTTTTCTCAATGAATCTTTCCTCTGTAGTTAGTCACAATAATTGTTCTTGTCTGTGTATTCAAATTACATTATGTTAAAGCCTAATTGCATCACCATTGGAAATCGGCATAGGGAGAGTTGTGTGTGTCCACATTTCCAACTGGATAATAAACTCCTTAGGCAGAGGCACACTCTCTGATCACCTTTGTGCTTTCCTCCTAAACCAGGGATCTGCCAGATGCTTGCATTTAAGGCCTGCTCATTTCACAGTCAATTTAAATTTACTGATCATTCCAAGACTCATTAGTGTTTATTGTTAGTTATTTACAAAAAAAGAGTTCTATTTTTAGAATGCAATACTTTCTATCCATGATTCATTAATCTCATCTAGAGAACATCTAGACCATCAGGCCAAGATCAAGTAAAATATCCAGTATAGTCCAGTAAATATCAAGTAGAAGTCCAAATAATAGACAGTGAATGATATACTCACAAAGGGTGACATCCATGTCATTAGTTAAAAGGAATAATTTCTTCAGAGAACATCATACCAGGATGAGAACATGAGTGTCCCAATAATCCGGTACCTATCATATATGACTCGGACTGCCAGCTTTGTTTAAATAGTATCCCCTGTGCTTCACTACACTCTCAAACATGACCTTGCGATAATCTACACAAAGAAAGTTCTCAATATGTGTCAATTGATGGTAAGGTTGAGAGACTCACTATTTACATTTAAATTTTCTTGTGAGCTATCAAATTTTCAGAGCAGACAGAAACTACCCAAGACAATTCTTTATGTTTTAAATAATTGAATGGAAAATAGTCCAACAATCCACAGCAAGTTTTATTAACAACTCAAATCAATTACTTTATATTTGTTTTTGTCTTTACACAAAAATGTAAAATATGATTTTTCCCTTCAGGAAGCTGATAGTTTATTTGGAGGACTAAAACCAACATGTGAAAAAGTAAAGAATAGAAGACAGTAAAACTGAGGTCACAAAATTAGATTTGTTTAGGAAGTTGTAGAAAACATAAGATTAGAAGGTGAAAATGAGGCAAAGCAGTTCAGCATTGATGTGACAATGAAAATAAGAATTCACCCGTACGAGCCTTTTCTAAAGGAATAATTAGACATGTGTACAATGTTGCATGTAAAAAACTATATCTCAGCATAAAATGGAAATAATATTAGCATCCAATACTGGATTAGTTAACAAATTATGTGACATCCACAAAGCAAATGCTGTGAAAGGATTAAAAATAATGCTTTCATAGGTATATGTATGTTAATGGAAAATGATAATAATCAGAATGAATATTATGTATAGTATTTTATAAAACTACACACATACAAGTCTAAAAAGCTATAAAGAGAGGTTACCTCTGACCCTTGAATTAAGGAAAACATTTATTTCCTTCTTTGCTTATCTCTATTATCTGCACTTTTTTATGATCAACATGTATTTCCTTTATAATAAGAAAAATAAACACTAAAAGATTTTCTGAGTACCTCAAAGCAGTCTGGCACTCAAAGTCAGCATTCCCTCCCTTTCTCTCTATGTCCAAGAGAAGATCTAGTAAGATTAAGTCCATGAAAGAGTTTTGAAATGAATAAAATCCTCTGCCAAAAAATAAAAAAAGAAAATGTAGTCATTTTAACTTCTTAAAGAAGGTACAATTGTTAATTTTGCGTGTCAACTTCACTTGGCCACCAAGTGCCCGGATATTTGGTCAAACATTAATTTGGGTGTCTGTGAGGATGTTTTTGGATGATGCTAACATGTGAATGCATAAACTGAATAAAGCAGACCACTGTCCCTCATGTTGGTGGCCCTCATCCAACCAACTGATGACCTGAGTGGAGACTTGGCCTGCCTGACTTTTGAGCTAGGACATAGGGCTGGAACTATAGCACTGGCTTGTGTGTGTGTGTGTGTGTGTGTGTGTGTGTGTGATCTCCAACTGGTTCTCTTTCCTCACAGAGCCCTAATACTGAAGAGATTCATGATAAGAAACATGTTTAAAGAATGCTAATCTTACAGTGGTATGCAGGATGGACTGGAGTTGGGAAAGATCAGAGACTAGGAATCCAGCCAGAAAGCAAAAAATGGGTAAAAAGGATGAGGGGAGAGCCTAGGATAGAGCCAGTGGGAAAGGACAGCTTATGGTGCTCAGAGAATTGACAGGACTGAGTTCTAATTCCAACTGAGCTGTTACATGCTGGAGTAAGTCACTCCTCATCTCTAGCCTCTGATTCTTCATCTGTAAAATAAATGAATTGTTTAGGCCAGAAATCCCCCAGGTCCTTCTCTGCTCTGTAAAGCTAATAAGATTCTATTATCAATAGGAAACAATACTTAAATGTTTTTATTTAAACTGTGAACACATTGGCTTATCTTTTGTTCTTATACTACAGTGAAGATTCCATGAGTGCTCAATAAATAATACATTAAGCAAGTTCTTTCAGACAGCATGGTTTAATTGTAAGGTCTGGAAATGCCCTGCCTTTTGGCAAAGTCTTTGCAATACCAATTACTTTATTAACTTTGGAAACATATAATGGAAAAATAGGTACATTACTTTGAAATAGGCCTATTTTAATCTAATGCTCTTTCTTAATCAGAGAAAAAGCCAATTTATGAGAATAAACACACTTCGTATCAGATAATTTATTTATATCAAAACATCAAATAACTTTCAGTGCCTGATGCAATCGAGTACATTGCATAGTGGGGTAAGGAGGTTCCGGCAGACCACTGGCCCTGCCAGATTGATATGTATACATTCCCTCCCAGAGATCTGCCTCACATAAGGGTTATCTATATCTGTGTCTAAGCTAGCCCAGGAGGAAAGAGCCTTGCTAACTTTATTCCAAATAGAAATCTCATGTCAAAGTGGAGAGACACCTGAGTACTGTATTTAAGATTAACCTCCTGGATATTGAAACTCACGTGATCCACACTATATATGATGCAGGTTTTATAGACACATGGCTAAGCCCATCTGATCAAATTAAGGCAACTGTAAACAAACAAAAGGTGATGTAACCATTACAAACAACAACATTGCAATAGACCACAGTAGATGTAACAAGCCCCAAGCCCGCAGGGAGGGTATTGCCTCACCCACATCCACCAATGCCAGCTCCAGCCTTATCATAGAGCCCTCTGGGTACTTCCCAAGTTAGAAGTTTAAAAGAACAAACTTATGATTCTTCTTTGGCTAGCATACTTAGTTATTCTCTGTGTGCCTATAAAAATCAATAGAAAAAAAGAAAAAGAAAAAAGGACAGCACACTAAATCCCTTTTCAGCCTGTTGTCTGATCTCTTAGTACCTGGACACACGGACCAGATCTTACTTTCATAAAACTCTTCTTTCCTTTGTCTTGGGTTCTTTTGATAACTAAACCTGGGTCTAAGAGCATTTAATGGCCGAAGCTTTCAGGTAAGACCATATTTTACATCATATTTTATTTCTGGTCTTGGCAGTGAACTTGGAATGAGCCATTAAGTCTGGATTTCTAGTCAACTCCAGGGAAAAGCACAATAGAAAAAGGCAGAAAGAACCAGAGACATTGACCAACAGGAAATGTATTAAACCAGAGAAAAACTATTCCCCTTGGGCTCTAATAGGAAAGAAAAAGGAGAGCCTCAACATTTCCACCATCAAATGAGGGCTTCCTCCAGTGGAGGGGCTCCATGGGCAGCCTTCCGCTCTGTTATCCAGGAACACTGAGTGTGTCATGACTCCTTTCAACCCCACCTCCCCGTCCACGCTAGTAATTGAGGTTTCTGAGATCTAACCTATTATTTCTAAAGAGGGAGAAAAAGAAGAATTTGTTCCAAAAATACCTGGTTCTCCATCCCCACCTGCCTTCATTTATTTAAAAAAAGCCATCTAAATCTCTGGGGCTATTTTTCTACAGGCTTGTTTATAATGTGGTAATGATTATGCTAATACCAGCTGGGAATACATCTATGTGGCCCTGTTGGGTGAGTGTGTCGGGTGGGGGAGGGCTGTATAAGTGCATGAGGAGAACTATTCAATAAAATTATAGTACATGTGTAGCTCTCTTTCCATATTTACTAGTTTGTTGTAAGCTCCTTCTCAAATGGGAAATAGACCATGTTTCCTTTGCAGAGGGATAGTTATTGAATAACGAAGACCATGTGTTCTGCTATGTCTTATTTGTCTGAGTACTCTGCAACTATTTTTTAAACCAAATTAATAACAGTTACTGAACTTATTTCCCCAGTGAAAACTTCTGGCTACTGACAGTGTCGATATATGCACATCACTATCCCCGGGAGCACAGGTAATCACTATGTAACCAAGTCCACGAGGGCATCTGAGCAAGGAGAACACAGCTTTCATGGTATGCAAGGAAAAACAGAAACCCTCTAATTAAATGATATTGTTTACACAAGCAATAGAGAACTACATCACTTTCCCTACAAAGAGAGGAGAATGTGCAATTTCAGAAAAGACAGATAGTTATTTAATGTGTAACTTGTCACCACAGTTGGCTTCAGCATAATAAAATGCACATGGAAACCCTGCAGCAAGCCTGTTGCACAGCAGACTCTTCCTCCGTCTGGGTTGGAGGGTGTGTGTGTCTCTGAAGGAAATGCTATCTCCCCTTCGCTCACACACCCACATGCTGCACAGTGAGCTTCAAATAGCATTTCTGAGCTGTGTCTGCTGGACGCTGGGGGCACAGAGGCAAGAAGCTGGCAGTGAGCCTCCTGTGTGGTTGGGGGAGAAGGAAGTATATCCTTCCTACAGATAAAGAAAATGCACATCCGTATGACAGCTAGACACAGGAAAGCGTGGTGTATATAGAAACCTCTCTTTTCCATTTTTACCCCCCAGTTACCAAGTAGCTTGTAAGCAAGGACAATACAATTCCAGTAGCAAACTGATCTCAGAAGGGATTTCTAATTCTTCTACTACTTTATTCCAAACTACAGTACCTCCTTACCAAGTATGGTTTTTGCCACGTCAATATAAAAGGGCATTTTTTCTGTACCCATACTTCGAAGCAAATAGACGCCCATTATCTCAACGAAACTTTTGATGAACGTTGCCAGTTATGGAGGTTTTCTCACACACTCAAATTTCCAGAATGGTGCTTTTGTTCCCAATCCAGCACATAGACATACATGCTAACTATTAAAAGGCACGATAGGGGGGATTTTCATTCCACTCGGACATCACAACTAAAACATTCTATTCATTCCACAACATGCACTCTCTCCAAGTAAAAAATTCTTTCTGGTGGTGTTTCTGATGTAAATTTAAGAAGTTAATTATTATAATTCACACATGAAAAATCTTTTTAACAGTTGAAATCAGAAGTAGTTAAGAGTTAACAGTCCAGCCCAGCAGATAAACTTTTGCATGTTTCCATCTGAAAGTCATAACATAACCTTTTATTCTGTGTGTCATTGGTAAGGAAGATTTTTCAAGGAAGAGTTCTTCAAACTGCAAGATGTTAAACAGATGTACTGTAGAGTCTTCCAGGTCTAAACTATGAAGAGTCTGTTTTCAGTCTGTGTGTTGAGTCCTTCATTTGTTTTATTATTTTATTAAAATATTCAGGTTTGGGTGTTCCTTTAGTTAAAATTATTTTGTTGTTGTCACTGTTACTTAAGCTGCATATTTGCTTAGAACCAGATTTTAAAACATATTCTTTTGAACTAAATAAGGAATATGAATTTAAGTTCTGCCACTTAAAAGTTTATTTTCAGCAAGAAAATGTCTGCTTCCTATAGCAGGTGCTGGAAGCCCAATCCCAGATGTTTTGATGTGTAAAGAGCAAAGGAGGAATCTGAGAAATGGGTAGAGAATCAAGGGAGAGGAGGGCATAAATAAAGAACAGAACTACTGAAACTCCAGTTCACACTGACTATCTAGACTTAAAAGCCCTTTCTAGACACGTTGGCTTTTGTCTTCCACTGCTGGGCTTCTATCCTTGACTGTTTCTCAAACTGTTTTCCAAAACAACTTAACAGCTTTAGTCATGAGCCTAAATGTTCACTGGTGAGCATTTGGTTCATTCATTCCCAAGAGACCAAATTCTATTCCTATACTGAACAGAATAGTAGGTCCTACATTCCATGTACAATTGAATGTTCAATGTCTCAGCTCAATATGCTGAGACTCTGAACCCTACTTTATAGATGTGGAGAAATGTCTCCCAACTTTAACTGCGTAGAAGCTTGGAGTTCACCAGCAGGAAAGGCAGCATGATAAACAGGTTCCCTAAAGCTTAAACCTCAGTCTTTGCAGTTGAAAGACCAGTGTTGCCCCTTTTGTTCTTACCCATTTGTTACTTGAAGGGATTTCAGAATGCAAAGCTCTAACAGGGCTGACGGTGCTTACGTTTTCTGCTTATTTAGATTGATTTGGCAAAGCCCCTCCATCATTACAATGAGACACACATGAGCAGAAAGCCCTTTATAATATGGGTAGGCCTTTATGATATGGGCAGCTTCCTTCTCAAATAACCTTTTGCTATCAAACTAATCAGTAGTAAGGGATAATTAAAGCCATACACAGCACCGGGCTGCGTTTTAACTATTTTAACCACTTCACTACCAGGTCCCTCTGCATCAACCCTGACAGAGGACTAGAGCATGCCCTTGACAGGGAGTCTAGCATGGGGTTAATAGCACAGCTTTGGCGTTAGATATACCTGGCTCTTCATCATGACTCTCCAACACTTACAGGATGTGTTGGCTGGAAAGTTACTTACCTCTTTGAAACATGGTTTTCCTCATCTGTAAAGTGCATGATGATGAGGAGGATGGTTGTAAGTATATATTATCGATGTCATGTGGTCATTGGGGAGGGCTGTGGATAAAATGAGAGTTCCTGTGGCCAGGATTCTCACCTGGTTGACTAGCTCACTGCACAACTGTGGGCAATACATGACTGTTGACTCTGTATAAAGAGCTCTGCCCAGTGCTCTGTGCACAACACGGTGGCCCGGCTGCAAGGCTGCAGGAGAGCAGAGCACATAGGCTGGAGTGGTGGCAGCACCGAGGACAGAGGCCCAGAGGACAGCTGTGAGGGACGACTGTGCAGAGGGGCCCAGAGGACGGCTGTGTAGACAGAGGGGCCCAGAGGCAGAGACCAGCTTGCTGCATACAGACTCGCTCTGAGTGAATGGGATTTTAGTGACTGACCTGCCACCTGGAAATAAAGTTGGGTATAACCCTTTCATCCCAAGAACGTTTTGCTGTCAATTTCTTTGGCCACATTGAATCCATAGCGAACTTGCCTGGGACTGAAACCCATTGGCAAGACAAGGGCTGAAGTGACATACTCCTCATTTAATGTCACATTACAATCATTGGTTTATGGATAGTCCCAGTGTAACATTTATTTTCCCTTTTGGTCCCAATCCCCATTCCCATTATCGCCTTCCCAGAGGAAGCAATTCTAATATATATAATATGTATCTTTTTATTAATGAGTATTCTTGGAAAATAGGCACCCTCTTTATGCATGCATGTTCATTTATTTAAACAGACACCGTGCTAGATGTCATTCTGCTTCTTTTATTGCTCCATGCTGTTTTGTGGTCCTTCTGTGCTGCTATGGGTATGTCCAACTGCTGCAAAACACTCCACGATGCGCATTGCCCCATTTTACCTACACTTTTGGTGATGAACTCCTGGCCTTCAGAAATGAGTATCATCATATATGACTTCTTATGGACCTGTTTGGGAATTTTATTGAGAAAGAAGGAAGAGCAGAATTGTAGGGTCATGGGAATAGGTAAGCTTATTGACCAAGTAATGCAAACCATTACCCAGAATGTCTGCACCAGTACATGCTCTCAGTCGAGTGCACGTTGGCCTCTATAGCCCCACATCTCTGCCAACACTTGGCTCTATCCAGCCTTCTAATTCTTGCTACTTTATTCAGTGTAAACTGACATCTCATCATTGTCATTTGCATCTCTCTGCTTAGTAACACATTTAATCTTCATGGTTCTATTTTTGGTGGGCATTTAGCTTACATGGCCTGGATATTTTTTAACTAAAATAGCTGCCTTTCTTCTTCACTCTCTGCAAGATAAAAAATTCCTTTAAGGTACAGATTTTTGTTTTCTTTTTTGCTCATTTTTGCACTTACTACAGTGCCTACCATAGCGCCTACGGAAAGACATAAAACATGTGCACAAAAATAAATTTGAAAGCATGGGAGTATGAGTGGATAGGAACAGTTACAGAGAAAAGGAGTGCTTTGAACGCCAAAATATGTTGGATACAGTTCACCCTCTTCTTGCTGAAACCATGATTTCCCTCGGCAAGCTGAACTGAAAATGGTGGCACCTGTTTCCTACCTCAAACACCACAGTGAAGGGCAGCAAGAAGGTGCCAATGTGCTGATTTCTAAAGAGGAGATTCTACTGTAACATATACAATAATCCCCCTGCTTCCTTTAAGGGCCTAATGGAAATTAGGCTGGCCGCTTCATCTTGGTAAACCTGAAAGCCCTGCTCTTAAACATAGGTACAAAGACAGGGTAAGAAAACCTCCCTGTTTGCTCACCTTAGTATGTCCTAGAGAATGAGAAGGCATTGACCCAGGAGCCAGTGCCGAGAGCGGTACTTTCTCTAACTTTCCTGAGAAGGGCAGAGCAACAGTGATCTCATACTTCAATAACTCTGCCACTCTGAACACTTGCCGGACGCATATGTCATGAAAGCTGCCAAGCCACACAGCATGGTGATCAGGATCCAGGTCTTTGGAGCTGGACAGACATAGCTAGAATTTTCATTCTGTTACATACCAGTTACGTTACTTCTGGATTTCTTCTGACACCATAATTTCTTCGTCTGCAAAATGTGGGCAATCGCTTACAGGGCTATTGTAATAACTGAGTGAAATAATGGTATAGTATTTGATAAATGGTAGCCATTTTATTATACCTATCATTTCTCCAACCTATTCTACATTATCAAGGCTAAGCAATAGATGAAAATATACTGCTGATATATGAAATAAGTATTGGAAAGAAATGTCTCCACCTGGATAACTGATTAAATGGTTGGTTTTCCTTGCAAAATTGAATTGTATTTACTGTAGTGGGAAAAATACACTATTTTAAGAAAGAAAGATTTTGTTTTAATTTGAGTCCCAGCTATACCAACCTTCCTTGCTGTGTGAGCTCATGCAGTTAAGTTCCTTGACTGCACACCAGTATGCAGGCCACTGTCAATACGCATACTACTATCTACACCAGAGACACTGAAAATTTGATGCGGCAATAAATGTGAAAACACTTTGTTACCTGTAAAATAGCATAAAATATGTTAGATATCATTGATTTTCATGGTCTGACAGCCCCTTGGTCTAAACAATAACCTATTCCATGATTCAGAATGTCAGAAGCATATTTCTAGGGATGAAATAATGTTGACAAAATTTTTTCCTTTTATCTTATCAAGACACCTGACTTTTACTGAGTACTTTGGAAATCAGAAGACTCCGCTTCAGATGCAAGACAAAAGAAAAGGAACCACCATTTCTCTAACTCTATAAGGACTAACAAAAGCAATGTCCCTCTTTAGAGCCAGTGAAGACTTTTGCTTCATTAGAACAATCGTTCATTTATATCTTGTGAAAATTGCAATGCTTGTAAGTGATTTGGTTTCTTTCCTTTTGCTGCTAGACATCTCAGAACCAATCTGAAGTCACTTCTGAATGTGTTGGACTACACAGCATTCTGTATTTTGTGTTCTCACCTCTTCCCAGACATATGTTAGTATCCCTACATATATTTGCTTTCACCCAGATTTTCTTACGTGCCCTTTTATCTTCTTGAGTGAGGAAGTTAAAAACAAATGGAACAAGCTCAATGACAAGGAAGGAGGGAGTCTTGGGCTTCACGTTAGAGCCTTTCAAGGGAGAGCCCTCTTTTACCTATCTGTGTGTCTTCCCTCCTGTCCGTGAGCAGGATCAAGGCATTTCATTCAGTTTTTCTTCACCGCACACTCATTTTCCAGGGTCAAGGGTCTTATGTGCCCAGGATTTATTACTAAAATGTCTCTGGTGAAATTTTAGTGCTTGCTTCTTATAATTCCTTCATATTGTCAGCACACAGCCTTTATCTTTGCTTTCATTTTTGTTGAGAAACATTTCTTGAAAAAATTACCCAGATTATTAGCTTTTATATTCTAATCTCTAATACTGTGAGCTAACTTCAAAGCTAAACATACCTTGTCTACATGCAGTGCTTATAAACAGTGGTGCTAATGTTGTTTCATAGAGCTTCAGCCTCTGACTAGAAACAGAGAGGACAGAATGCCTTGCTCTACTAAAAAAACTTGGTGACCATAACTGTAACCTTACCCAGATAAGTATATTTTAGGACGGAGGGGAGAGGCTATTTAGACTGCAAAGATAAAGTCATAAGCCTTCATTTTCTCCTCTAGACTGTACAGAAACTTTAAACTCCTTATCATTTAATATCTTCCATACCAGGACATGTATTTGATAATCAATAATAATCCTAACATTTGCATCCTTCAAACTGCTACCAAACAGTTTCAAAATCCAGGTATTAAACATTATTAGTGCTAAATGGATGAGTATGATCATTGCCTTGATCGTGGTGATGGTTTCTTGTCAAGATAATTAATGCTAAATGGTGCAAAAATAATCATAGTCACCATTGCCATTAATCATAGTAATAAAACTGAACTACCGAACACAATATGGTGTGCTCCACCATAGATGCATTTTCTTATTTCACTTATAGTAGGAGCAACATCAGTAATTAAGTTAAATTGATCACCTACAGATCAATGCCATTGAGGCCATCAAGGGATTAAAGTAAATCTGGTAAAGGAAACATCTTTGGTCATTATTCTAACAAAAGAGGAGTATAGAAATTCAAATATATGCAATAAGGCACACTAACATGACTCATAATGATTAATTATACAAAACATATATGAATTATTTTCTAAACTTCCCCCAAAAGAAATTCCTGTGCTCATCCTGTAGTCTTAAATTAGGCTTATCAACTGTGTTTTGACTATTTTTTTTAATCCCTTCAGGAATATTAAATTTCCAAAATCTGATGGTTTCCTATCTGTATTGAACATCATTAGGCAAAGCATTTAACAGTCATTGATTATATTAAATTCAAAATCTTCAAGATCTCTGTTAAGAGATTGGTGCCTCTGAACATTAAGAGGATGCCACAATGAAGGTTTTATAGTGTTTTATCTATTAGAGCTGAAAACCACGGAAGTTATTTCTCAAACAGGCACGTGTGATTTAGTCTACATCTACATCTAAGATTCTACTGTATATTTCTGTTTTCTACTGTTTAAATTATTCACTTTAAACAACAGAGTTGCACACGGTATGTATCCAGAATTATAATGAAGTGATTAGTTGGCTACTTTGTTAATAAAGATGAAGCTTTCAGAGTTAATAAATAAGCCTAGAAAACACTCAACTAATTCATCAGAAAAACTCACAATAAGCTTTAATTGTAGATTTTATAGTTTTACACCAACTTCTAACAAAAATATGAGTAACAGCATTCTCATTACTGTTTTTACTGTAATGTCAAGGCAGAAGTTTCCATCAGATTCAGTGGCCAGATGTGATAAAGAATGCAGCCTTCCAGTACCTGGGCTCAGAGGTCTGCCCCAGAACAGCAAGAGAGAAAATTCTACTTCCCAAAGGGAAATACACAGGCTCATGACTACTGTAGAATGAAACGGCTGGAGGCTCCTTTCTCAACCAAAATGCAGAAAGACAAGAGCTGATGATAATGTATGAACCCCTAAGTGGAGCCATTCCTGAAACCAGAAGTGACTCACAGATTTTTGTAGTAGTATGTATGTATCATTTTTTCCTCTTTAATCCACTTTGAATTAGATTTGATCACCAACAACTGAACCTAAGATGTCGGTACTCATTTATTTTTAGGTTTTATGGCTTATTTCCTATTCTGCCAGGTGTCATTTAGTGAATAACTCAGACCTTTAGAATATTCTGCCGTTAATTTGCTTGAAACCTAGATAATCTTGTTTGAAATGCCTGAAGAAAAGCTAACCAGGCACAAAAAAGAGTCTAAGATTCTCTCCTTTTCCTTTTAGAAAAATTTATCAGCTTCTCCTTCTCCCCAGGCTGAGAGAGGCATTCCTCCTGCCAGCTCCAACAGTGGCACCCCTGCATCTGTGAACTCCCTGGGGACCAGGACCAGGTCTTTCATTTTTGTATCCCCAGAGCCTACGTATTGAGCATGTAGCACGCCTTCAGGAAATGTTTGCTAAATTAATGGTCTCTGCATCACACGGCTAACAATGTGGCCCTTGCTGGCTAGCTCACCTCCAAGTCTGAGAATAGCCATTCCCAAGCCCCTCACAATTGCCTTGCCTTCTCCTCTTACCATTCACAAAGAAGTTTGTCTCCTACTTAATTGAGAAAATGAACAAAGCATAAACTCCATTTTCTTCCTGTCCCTCAGCCTCCAATCCATCCTCCTCCCTGCCTGTCTCAGGGCCTAAGATGCCTTTTCGCCTAGGTTCTGATATTATCTCTTCTCATTTCCTATATATTCAAGATCTTATTCCATTTGTTATGCTCCTTCTTTAGAATATGCAACTCTTCCTCCCTCGGTAGTGCCTTCTCTGAAATGGGCAGGCTCTCCCATCCTTGATCCAACATCGCTCTTTAATTATCCCTTTGACCTTCCATTCACAGCCAACCTTCTAGACAGATCAGCCCCACTGGTGTCCTCACTCCTATGAACACTGAAACCTGTATTACTAGGGCTCAGCCTCTGCCACGCCACAGAAATCTCTCTGCAGGAGAAAACTTGTCAGCACTTATACAAATCTCCATACTTTCTCCTCCAATAGTTCAGTATTTGGTCAATGAACTGGGTTTCTTACTACCTTCAGGTCTTGGGAATAATGTTAAGATAAAAGTCTGAGCTAGAAAGTTCATAAAAAATGGGGCAGTCAAGCCATAGTTTAATGACAATAGGGTATTTAGCTAATGGAGATCTGGCCTCAATGTATTCATAGAGAACAGTCCTGGGTTAAGCCTGGATTCTGCATGGAGCCTGAAATTCGTAAAACTAAGTGATAATCTATGCAAAAATGTAGTCTGAAATTCATAAAACTAAGTGGTAATCTATGCAAAAAATGTATCTCCCAATTATAAAAATTTTAAGATAAAATATATTTAAAGCATCTTAATATTTAGATAAATGATAATTGGGATATTACACTTAGAAGGATACAAATTTGTTCTGCCATCAAAAATTGATCTATAGAGAAGAACCAGTCACTCACAAAACATTGAAAATAGTTAAAAACATACAAATAACTATATTTAAAAATCACTGCAGTTTTGGAGTGAATCCCTTTGTGATCAACTGTCACCAATAAATTATAAAAATATGTTAAGAAAAACAGAGAGTAGGCGAAACTTATGGTTGAAAACATCTTATTTCTTGAAAACATGTTTACCATTAAGATGGCATAGTTTTTCCACTGTGACTGAAGATTTTTGGAAATTATTGGAAATGAGAATGAAAGATGAAAATCATCCTAACATAAGAATGAACTGATTCTTACAAATATGCTGAAATTCAATATGAAATCATTGGTATAACAAAGATCAAATTCTTCTTGAATACTGATAATGAGGTTAATGTCCTTCAGTTTATTCAACAATACCAGATGTGAAAACAGGGAGTATACCACAAAAACAGAATCTCTTTGTGTAGGATACAGGCAGTTGATATCAGAAACCACCTTAAAGAGAGATTGCGGAGAATAGTGTGGGTTCATCTTATATAGATTTTTTTTCTTTATTACACCAATTCAAAATTTGTCCTAAAACAGAGACCAAGCCTAATATCATGCCATTAACATGTAATTCTGTAGACATTATGCTGCAGAATTTAAGTGTATATACTCTGTCATATCTGTCTTTTGAACTTATAAGTGGTAACATTTTCAGAGGAAATGGTAAGTAATTGTGAACTGCCCCCAAAACTATCAATTCTTTGTAAGCATCTGGAAAAAGATTGGCCATTTTCCAAGATATCAACAAATAGAGATTGATAATGTGCAAGAAGCTATATAATTTTTAAAAACATGCTGGACTTGCACCAGAGTGTATTATTAGGTGTGACTGAAACATTTCCAGAGGTTATTAAAACATTGTTTGTTATAGAAAATGATTTTTCAGTCAAACAGATAGGTGACTGGTAAATCAAGAGATCTGGTAATACTGTTTTTCAAATCTGAACTTACATTTGGTTTAAAATTTCTTTGTCATATCCTAATAACAAGAATTCTTTCTACAAAGGTCAACATAGAATTATAGATATTTTCTTTACCTCCAATAGCAGAAGCGATTCTTTCAGCTAAATTGTAAAAGAGTGGAAAGTATATGAAAAAATATTCTCCAAATGTGTACAAATCAACAAAACCTTCTCCTCAGAGAAGGCAAGATATGGCCTTTTGATTTATATATTTCTCCATTGCTCTTATAAAAAGATAAATATTGATATTTAATTACTATTCTAAAATACGTATGGCTTAAATTGGATGCAATATTACTGAAGTTAAATTTACATTTGGAGGCCAAAAATTTGAGCAAAATGAAAGAAATATCAGAGCTAATCTTAAAAAAAAAAACACTTATGAGAAGCAACTGAGGATGTACAAAAATTTTATAGGTGATACAAACATGACTCAGATTTTAATTTTACTGATCAACATAAAATTAAATATTTTCATGGTTAAGTCACCTTTATATACTCTGGCTCTTTGTTTATTTAATACAAACTTCATAATAATGCTCCTTGCATGTCATGGCTATTACACAGAATACCACTTTAGCTTGTACAGTTATAATAGCAATTAGTGTTCTATTCTGAGTTATCTGAGAACATTTTTGGGGTTGAAGGGAGGTTATATCAAAAGATTTGGTAGCCTGTCACAAATCTTAAAAAGTAGAAATGGTTAACCAACTCAGCTGAACTCAAAGACCACAGTTTTATTCATTCACAGGAGCTGAGAGACTGATGATGTGGTATTGATTGAATTTCATGATAATTAAAATATTGTGTTTATAATTCACATATTAAACATGAATGATAGATCCCAAAGCATTATCACTCTGGAACATAATGTTGATACTACTGTTTGAATGACATCATGGAGTTGATGTTACTTCATGAAAATCCTCCCTTAATTTTTTTTTTAAGCTTTTTTTGTCAGAGGTTAATACGAAATGTCTTCTAAAACTTCTTGCAGGCTTATTTAAAATCAACTTTGGAGAATTCAACACTACAGAGTAAAAGAAATCTGAGGACACCCACGAGCACATACATACACACATGCTCATTTTGGGGTTCCACACTTGAAATGTTTCCTAACCTTTTGTGATTTAGTTGGTCCCCTCAAGAATATAACGAATTCTGTAGCGTCCCTCCCTCCATTCCAGACAAATCATATGTACACACATATATATATTCTTCTATGCAGAACAGGTCCCATGTCAGTTTTCCCTTAAAAAAAGTATTACTTTCCCTCTATAGTCCCCAAGGAGCATCAGACATGACTAAATTTTGTTTGCTTTATTTTAAAGGTTCTAAAATAAATTATTTTCCTATTTCTGCCATTGTAAAGTTGCTATAAGACATGGAACCATCGGTGGTATTGGATGCTTATTCCTGAAGAAATCATGCATTGATTTTGGCCAACCTCACAGAAAAATCCACATGAGGCCACCCTTCCAGGCTGCCCATCCCTCAGGCCTGTTCCTTCAGCGACTGCATCTTATCTCCCAGGCTTCTGGATACATGGATTTTCAGAAGGCCTGAACTCAGACCGCCCCATATGGTGGAAACATATTTAAAAATGCCTTTTGCTCAATACCAACTGTAAGTACACAGCTGTGGAGATAAATAGGAACTTCCTGCCTGTTATACTAAAAGCAAGAACCATTATTAATACACTTTTTGAGTAGTTTATCTAAACAGCATTGTTCACAGTCATAAGGCAATTCTAACACAGCACTTTCTCACACTGACTGATCATACTGTTAAAAACAAAAGTGGCCACTAAGGGACTATAAATCCAGTAATCCTTCTGCTGTGGCAGTGAGATTAAACACTGGATCTGGGGTCTGCCCTCACTGTGTGGCTAAATGTAGGTTGTCTAAGCTCCTCAAATCTGTTTCCTCATCTGTCAAATAAGCATAAAACCACCTACCCAACCAAGTTCTTGAGAAGGTTAAATTAGATAGTTCATGATCTGGCTTCCCCCCTATTTTTCAACCCCTATATCTAGCCACTTGCTTGTTTAACATGCATCTTTTGTTCTGGTCACACCAAACTCCTTTGTCTTGAATGCCTCTCCCTCTGTTTACTTGGATATTATGCATTGATTAACCAGCACTCAGGAAAGCCTTCCCTGACCATATCCAAGTTGAATCAGCTCATCCTCTAAACTTCAATATCAACCTGTACAAATCTTTTTCCTAATATTTCCCTGTTTATTGGCCCAACTCCCTGACCGCACTCTACATTCCTTGAGTTTCTACTCTATTTCATTTGTACATGGCACATGCCTAACCCATAGTAGAAAAAATAAATAACTGGATCAATGATTAAATGAATGCATGGCATGCACAAAAGCATTGGGCTTAGATATTTGTGATATAGAAGGGATTCAGTTTATGTTAACTGAATCTGAAATTCAAACCCTGAGAGATGGTGGATCCTATGCTCATGGTGATATCATTTCATTTTTGTGCTTTAAACTTCTGAACAATAACTGCTAGTGTTCCTGAATAAGTTTTATAAAAGAAAATGAAAATCATCAAATGAATCCACATACGGTCAGCACACTGTTAAGAATATTCTATCTTGTTTGTATCAAGTTAGCATCAAGGTCTTTCAGCTAACAAATCTCATGAACCAGCCAAACAGACATCCAAGACTTCAATAAAGCTATATTTTAAGCATGCCTTCCTCAAATTTCTCAAGAGTGACCACTGAGTTCGATTGCTTAGCAGTAGTATTTGAAGGGTTATCTATACTTTCTGCTGTTGGTCAGCTTGATTATTAAAGAAAACAATTATATCTTCATGCCAAAAAAGTACATATTATGTTCCAAATAACAGTAAAGGCATAGAAAGAAAACTGATCCCAAATAGTTGTTTTCTGTAGCTAAAAACTACAGAACTACTCCCAAACTTGCTATAATTAGAACCATTCAAAAGGAACAAAAAAAAATAGCAATAAATCAAGAAACAAATAAATCTGAGGAGTGAATCACGGCACTTCTAGGTATAAACAAATGCACATCACTGAGGTTCCTGAGTCAGAGGACTACTTGATGCAAGAGGCAAGTGTGGTCACATGATTAGGTGGGCAGAAATATGCTGGATAAAACTTAAAGGTGAGAAATTGGAGTCAGGTGAGCAATTAGTTTATGACTATCCAGACCCTGGGACTCTGGGGGCATGTGGTCTATGTTGGGACTGAATGAGCTGTGTTTATACTGCCACATTTCCAGACGTTGGAAAATTCAACCTTTCATGTGCTTTTGAACATAGAATGATTATCTAACTAACACTTTCTGTAGTGGGGATGAACTTTAGATTCTATAACTCACTTTACTTTCTGGCACTGATATTGTTTTCCTCATGGCTTCGTTCTTCCTGATGGTAAGCCAAACAAATGAAAAATCTTTTCACTTGACAAGGAAAAGGAAAACTTTTTTTCCTGTCCCTTCCTCCCAAGGTGGTGGCCTCCGTGCGAAGAGGAGAGTCCAGTTCCTTCAGCCTCTGGGTTCTCTGGCTTCTGCTGAAATGTCCTGCCATCTGCTCAGTGTACTGGGAATCCTCTGCTTAGGGACACTGATTTCTCTGGCCTGGCTTTTACGTGTCAGGCTGGCACTCATGCTGATGACCACGCAGCTTGCCACTGTGCCTAGTGGTGAGATCCCCACGTTCTGCATCTTCCGGTACCTGGCTCTTTGGTCCACTGGTCCTCCCAGACTGGGAATAGTGCAGAGAGAATGGGGAAGAAGAAGCCTTCCGGTGCTTTCTCTGTTACACAGTGCAGTGTGCAGTACTCTGCCCAGGCGCCCTCAACCTCCCCCACAGCCATGGTTCTCCACCACTCCAACATCACGGTGGACATGTTGCCATGACAAAGGGTCTGCATCCTCCCAGGCTTTTCCAAGTAAACAGGAGTATCAACTTTCAGTGTTCTTGAATTCAGATAAATCTATTACTATATCACTTCTCTATAGTCTCAAGATCCCACCTTAAGGTGGCAGGATGTGAAAGTGGAGGCATTCTGCCACCCTTCCTGACCTTCTCTTTTAGTGATTCTCTCCAGAACTGGGAGACTTGCTTCTTCTCATGGTGTGGGAACTCCCTATGTGTTCTGACTTATGCTCTGCTCTGATCTGTTCTGTTCCAAGTTCTGATTTATAAGAAAATGGTAACATACACCCCTCTTTTTTTCTTTCTCAAAAAAGAATGGCTTTTGCAAAGAACAGGTGCTTACTTCAAGACTATCATCCTGCTATAGCTGACTAATTCCATTTGAAAGTTCAGAGCCAAATGATGACTCTACTGTTCTCAATGTTATTGATTTAATGAGTTGGAAGTATCAAGAAACAAGCAGAAATTTGGGATTATAAGGAATCTAGATACAGTATTTTAGTATCTCCAAAATATCTTCAATGTGCATCTCAAATCCAAATACACAGTTCAGAAGAGTTCATCTTTGTGAAATTATGTTTAACTTGAGCCATTCTTAGTGGTTTCAATAGAATTAACAAATTACCGTTTTTTGTACAAATTTTCATTCACCAAAGAAAACAGAACAGCAGTAAAGATCGCAGATCCTTTCTCAAAAAACCAAAGAATCCAAAATCTGCTGGCCTAAAAGAATTTTCCATTGTTAATGTATAGGGAAATTATTGTAATAAAATGTGGTTTCCAATATGCACAAATGACCTGTGACCAAATAGCACATGTCCGATTTCCATAAAGATGGATCTGAATTTCTAATATTTCAGCCATTTAAGTCTGAACCCAAATGATACCCTAAATAGCAGTTTACACAAAGGTCAAAATCTTCCCTCTGTGGGGGAAATGATCACTCCAACCGGCAAGTCCACTCAAAGTAAATAATAAAACCTAACACTAATTGGGTCTACCTCGTATGTGCCAGGAACTGTTCTAATGGCCTTGCATGTATTACTTCATTTAATCTTCACTGTGCTCTTCCAAGGTAAGTATACTGATTATCTTTATTTTACAAACCAGGAAGGAGGCATGGAAAGGCTAAGTATCTTTCTCAACCTTACCCAAGGAATAAGAAGCAGCCGAATTCGAATCCAGGCATACTCATCCCCCAGTGTTTATATCTAGCAGCACGATGTGCCACCTCACAGGCAAAGCAAATGGAGGGCACTGAATTTAGGATGTGGAAAGAAAAGAAAGCACAAAAGACTCTGTTATCTTTATAAGGACAAAAGAAGGGATTGAGCTTCCATATTTAGAGCTGGCATGCATAAAAATTCCCAGAACCATATGTTTCAAATGACCAGATCATTGAGTCTTTTCATTTCTGATCATTTGACATTTTTAAGCATGAATCATCTAATGAAAAAATTACAGGGCTTTCTTTGGAACACATTGTTTATTTGTCACCAAGAGATCTCAGATATACTTTAAACAAATTCCTTCTATAAAGGAAAGACTACATATCCTCATGAATGGCATAATCCAAAAATAGAAATTATTTAAAACAGCTCTAACACCTTTTCTAAATTTCCTACAATGTGAAATGACAGCAGTGTCTCCCTTTCAACACTGCCTTTTAGTCAATGTAAAAAGAAATAAACCATCCCCACATGCTCATATTTGGTGTTTACTTTTCCATCAGTCATCTAAAATGGGACGCAGGAAAAGGGATGTGTCTGTCTCTGTTAGAGAGAGAAGAAAAGTGAAGGAAAGAAAATCTAATGCAACAAGAGAGTTGCCAGATTTGGAACTGATTGAAAGAGTTTTGTGTCACCAAACATTTTTCAAAGACCTATCAATCTGCAGCTCTTTTTATAAACCAACCTGTAATGACTGGTGTTTCCACACATTTTCTTCACACAGTTGCTTCTGAGTTTGGCAGTGCCTTTGATTTGAAAAAGAATTTCAAACTTTAGATGATCACACAGAACCTTTTTGGCATCATGGAAAAGAATATTTAGATCATAAAGACTTAAAGGAATGTAAGCTAGAGTTCCAAGTAGTTTAAACTTTCATTACAGAGATGCCGAAAGCCACATTGCTGTGCTTACAACAAGTATGTTTATAAGTGATGCCATTTGTAACTCTGACTAATTTAATGAGATTCAAAAGGATGTGAAAAAGAAAAGCATGGCTTAAAATTAATATTAAATGAAAAACCAAAATTTCACAGTATATCAAACACCAAGATAGACCTAACATCACCATAACGCTCCTATTCACATCTTCTGGCATCAAGGGAAACCACCTTGGAAAAACCAACAAATCCTTAAAATAACAGAAAAGTGCCAGCACTAACAGTGGTATACTTAGTAATCTCTGGGAAAATTCAAAGAAAGTAGAGTAATGAAATTTGTCACCTGCTGACTGGTCTCTGCTGCTTCAGAAAACAACACGGCAGACTGGGGTTCAGAATGTACAGCCAGAAGAGAGTGGGATTCCTAACTGCAAAGTAACTGACTCCATTATGAATACAAATCTCATTTCCCCTCCCCAGCCCCAAACCACTGATTCTCAAAAATTTAATCCCCAACAGCATCTGGGAATTTGTTAGAGATACAAACTCTCAGGCCCCACCTAAGACCAACTGAATCAAAAATTTGAGTTTAGGATTCATATAAGAAAACAGTTAGAGATAAAAGTGGAACCAGGCTTCATCCCCTCTGGGGATGAGGCCCAGAAATCCATGTTTTAATAAACTCTAAAGATTATTGTAATGCACACTAATATTTAAGACCCAGTGCCTTAGCATGATCAGTAAAAATTAGAGGTGCTCTTCTTCAGTCTGTGAACCCTAATACTAACACAGTTACCAGTTACTGAGGGCTTGCTGTGAGCAAAGAGCTCTTCATGACTTGTTACTTACATCAGCTCATTTAAACTAGGATACCTGTGTAACACAGTAGCTAGACAGGACACAGGGAAATTAAGTTACTAAAAAGAGACAGTCCTATTATGACAGCAGTGAGCTTCCAGAACATATATCTACCAATAGCAAAAGAAGCATAAACACTAGGAGACCTCAAAATAGGATTTTTATGGAATTTTAAAGCAACTTTTACTGGTCAATATCTTCAAAAATTTTTGAAATTTCTCTTGAAAGACAAACAGGTCAAGGTCTAGTTTTTCCATGAATCAGCTTCTTGAATTGGCTCCATTCTGAGATCCTTCATTACAGTCCAGAAGGAGAGCTGGACTGAGTCCATCTTGCCAGACGCACTGAATAGTTCTGGTGACAAGCTAGACGGCAGATACTGCAACTAGAATGTCCTCAAGCCTGACCAGCACATTGTTCAAACACCGTCTTTTCCACCCTGCTCCCATCCCCACAGCCTAACATACTAATCAGTGGACATACTTAGCACAGTGACAAAAAAATATATAAAGGAAATCAAGGCATGAAAACATGATCATGTCTAAGCTCTTGAATGGAAGCTAAAATCAGAAAATAAATAACAGCCTCTTTTTTATCCCCTTATTTATTTCTATTACCTCTTTTCCAGTAACGCAGGCTTGAAATCTTGATAGCCTCTCGAGCATTCCTCTGTCTTCACCCTCTCTTCCAAGAAATCACCAAGCCTAAAATTATTTTGTTCAGACTCTCTTATATGTCACTTTCTTCCCATTCCAACTTCCCTACTTTATCTCAGACCTTATCATCTCATTCTCTTTATCTCCTTCTCATTTATATTTATCATGGAGACCGCTGTCAAAAAAAAAACCAAAAACCCACTTTTATCATGATATTTCCTTGCTCAAAACCCATTAAAAATACTTCATTACTGATAGGGTAAAGTCCAAACTCCTTAAACATAAATATAAACATCTTCGAAGCCTGGCTCCAGTTTTATCTCCAAATGTTTTCTTATGTGAATCCTAAACTCAAATCACAGTTCTATATTCCCTGCCTCCAAAACACGTCACGAATGTTCCTGCAACCCTTCTTCACCTTTTCCACAGCTTCAGACAAAAGATAATAGATGTAAAATGCCACAGTGAGAATAGCTATCAAAGCAGAGAATAAATTAAAGCCTGTTTACTATCCAGGATTTAATCATAGATCAGTGCTTCCAATTTCATTATTCTGTTATATTGAATTTACAACTGTTAGGAGAAAATACTAAGTGTCTAAGAGTTTAACATGGGACTTTGCTTAATCTATATAGCAGCATTTAGATCAAATATTGAGCTATTGCAATTCCAAACACCAGGGATAAACATCTTCATAATGGAAGAGGGCTTATGCTACAGAAACCCACAGTCTTGAGGTGAAGCAGAGACTCTCCTTCCTTTCTCAATGAAACTACCACTAGAGCCAGTTACCTGGGATTTAACCAAATTCATGGCTAAAGGAATAGGAATTCCTATTTGTTCTTAGGAAATAACCCTCCAACTACCAAAACTGTTCAACAAGTCCTTCAAATATAACTATTAAAAAACTACCATGAATCCCCAACATTTAAGGGAAACCAACAGAGTGATAAAAATGTTCCAAACAGAACTAATTCCTAAGCAATAAAAATTACTGAAAGAAACAGAAAGAACTTCGAAGAAGATTTTTAATTATTACAATCACAAGACTAAAAAAAATAAACTGCATTCTTTTAAAAAACACTGCTCATATGAAAGAAGAATAGAAAGAAAAAAGAGGAAGAGAAGAAAAATAGGAAGATTCATTATCATAAAAGAATATCCCCAAGTTAATCTATAAATTTAAAAATTTCCTTACATCATTTTAAAATAGATTCATGACACAAGCAAGAACACTTTTTTAAAAGAAGAAAATTTGGCCTAACATACTATGGAAATACCATAATCAAAAACCAACAAGAAATAAATCCAGGTATATACAAAGTGACAGTGAACAGAATAGAGAACCCAGAAAAAGGTCCATGCACATGTGAAATTTCTCATGATAGTAACATTTCAAACCAGCAGGAAAAGGAAGATTACAACAATAAATGACAATGGCACATTTGGCTTTTCACCTGTTGAAAAATAAACAAAAACTAAGTTATAGTCCTATCTCAAAAATTCTTGATATAATACAGAGCTTTTAAAAAATCTATTAAAATGTCAAAAAAATGAATATGACTATTTTAAGGACTTCGAGAGTATAGGTCACGAAGCTCAGGTGCCATAAAGGAAAAAAACTGACTTATTTGACTACATTTAAAATTAAAAAGCATAAATAAACATAAAGCTAAAAGGCAAGAAACACTGAGTAATAAGGTTTAGAACAGGGGTTAAAATCCATAATATACAAAAGTAAAACTTCTTAAAATCTAATAGAAAAACAGGCAAAGGATTTTAACAATTAAGACAAATAGATAAAAAATTCTCCTCATTTTTAATGAAAAATTAAAGTTCTAGACTTCTGTACAGCAAAGGACACCATCAGTAGAACAAAAAGACATCCTGCAGTATGGGAGAATATATTCATAAATGACATATCCGATAAGGGGTTGACATCCAAAATATATAAAGAGCTCACGCACCTCAACAAACACAAAGCAAATAAGCCAATTAAAAAATGGGCAGAGGAGCTAAACAGACACTTCTCCAAAGAAGAAATTGAGATGGCCAACAGGCACATGAAAAGATGCTCCACATCGCTAATCATCAGAGAAATGCAAATTAAAACCACAATGACATATCACCTCACACCAGTCAGGATGGCCAACATCCAAAAGACAAACAACAACAAATGCTGGCAAGGATGTAGAGAAAAGGGAACTCTCCTGCACTGCTGGTGGGAATGTAAACTAGTTCAACCACTGTGGAAAGCAGTATAGAGGTTCCTCAAAAAACTCAAAATAGAAATACCATTTGACCCAGGAGTTCCGCTCCTAGGAATTTACCCTAAGAATGCAGCAGCCCAGTTTGAAAAAGACATATGCACCCCTATGTTTATCGCAGCACTATTTACAATACCCAAGAAATGGAAGCAACCTAAGTGCCCATCAGTAGATGAATGGATAAAGAAGATGTGGTACATACACACAATGGAATATTATTCAGCCATAAGAAGAAAACAAATCCTACCATTTGCAACAACATGGATGGAGCTAGACGGTATTATGCTCAGTGAAATAAGCCAGGTGGAGAAAGACAAGTATCAAAGATTTAACTCATCTATGGAGTATATGAACAAAGAAAAAACTGAAGGAACAAAACAGCAGCAGACTCACAGAACCCAAGAATGGACTAACAGTTACCAAAGGGAAAGGGATGGGGGGGGATGGGTGGGAAGGGAGGGATAAGGGGGGAAAAGGGGCATTACGATTAGCAGATGTAATGTAGCAGGAGGTGGGACACGGGAAAGGCAGTATTTACAGAGAAGACAAGTAGTGATTCTATAGCATCTTACTACGCTGATGGACAGTGACTGTAATGGGGTATGTTGGGGGGGGACTTGATAATAGGGGGTCTAGTAACCATAATGTTGTTCAAGTGATTGTACATTAATGATACCAAAATAAAAAATAATAATAATTTTTAAAAATTAAAGTTCTAGGGCTACTGCTTATGCAATGAAAATGGAATCTTTTTTTGCCAGTCAGATTAGTGAAAACTACAGACTGATAATATCTAGTATTTGTGATAGTGTGGGAAAACAATCATTATCCCTTCAGTTTTTGATTGGGGTATAAATTAGCACAGCCTTTCAAGGAGGATTTTGGTAGTTTTTACTAAAATTCAAACTGTGCTTACCCACTCAGCCAGAAATAATACTTCAAGGAATTTATTCTAGAAATACTTGCACAAATAAGCCAAGATAAATATAAAGATGTTCATTGTCCTGTTATGAATATCAGTTAAACATTTCAAGCCACATATGTACCGTCTAAGAAACCTGCTATTCCCATATGCCAATGTGCATTCTTCAAAAATAATTAGATAATATAATGCTGATCACAGCATTGTCTTCCAATGCATAATACCCTTAACCATTGCCCATCAAATATTTACATGGAAATGTCTCTACTTTTAGGTACAAAGTACAACTTTATTGTGTCAACTGAGTCAATAATATTTACTCTCTGCTATAGACCAGTGCAGTAGGCAAGATAATAACCCCTCAAAGATGTCTATATCCTAATCTCAGAATGTATGTATGTGTCATACATGGCAACAGGGACTTCATAAGTGTGACCAATTCAACAGGCTTGGCGTGGGGATATTATCCTGGATTATCTGGGTGGGACCAGTATAATCAAAAGGGGAAGACTGACCCTGAGAGTCTCACAAGACTTAATTATAAGAAGACTTAAATATAGGAGAAAGACTTAATTATAAGAGAAAAGGGGAAGCAGAAGAATCCGTTTCACAGTGGCAGCGGTTTCTAGAAGCTGGAAAGGCAAGGATTCTCTCCTAAGGCCTCCGATAGGAACTTAACCCTGCAGACATCTTGATTTTAGCTCAATGAGACCTATTTCAGACATGAGACCAGAATTATAAGATGACACATTTGTATTGTTTTAAGCCATTATGAGGAAATTTGTTTTAACAATAATAGAACACTAATATAGACACTGCATTAGGTTATAAAAATTCTAAGAAACCTCTTGCCTTTGAGATCACAGTCCTTCCAGTGGAAGAAGTAGATACTAATCACAAATCTTAAGATAGATATTAAACGTCAAGCTATAACACTTGATGACTTTTTAATTATGCAAAATTTCATTGTATCTGTTGGAATCACTTTAGAAATCTGTAGATGTTCTAGACATCTGCATGTTAGATAACAGATTTTGGAGATTTGATGTTATTGATTGAAAGAAAGAAAACTTACAGCTTTGTCCTAAATATCTCAGTCTTTGCTGTTAGCACATTCTACATGTCTTTCTGAATTCTATAGATAATGTTATACAATTGTTTACTATTAAAACAGAGATACAAAGGGACATTCAATGTCTGTGTTTCATTTCAGCTTCACTTGACATTTTGGTAGACATTAATCATAATACATCATTGAGCATTTATGTATACTGTAATAGTTCTAAGTAATAAATTTTGAATCCTGAAATTAGAAAGTAAGCAAAATACTATGTCAGTTGTTATTTCTTAAGTGGGATTGAATGAATAAACTACACAGGAATTTACTATTGGAGAAGAGAATTGCTGGCATCGCCCATGGTTGCTTAGAGGCCCCTTCTAATGGTAGCATAAAACCCTCAGTAGAGACAGGAAGTAAATTGCAAATTTGCAAATGGGAAGAACATTTTTTGGCTTGTAATTGGGGGTCGTTCCTACAGCAGCTGCAAGTAGGTCTGCTCACCAAATAAAACTAAGAGGAAAAGGGACAACTCAGTCTAGTTACCCCTTCATGGGAAATGTCAAATATTTATGTTTTCCTTTGTGGTACATTTTACATTTCCTACACAAAATTTCCTCCAAATTAAATGGTTTTCTGAGACTTTCAGGGTCAAGTCAGGAAACAGAAATCACACCATTTCTCATCTCAGAGATAATTAATAGAAAGAATTCTCCACTAAAGTTGTTAGCTGGGTAACTGAATGGACAAAAAGAGAACTCTAAGGCCTTATAAAGGCAGCAACTGCAGGAAGCAGTCTCCACTCCAAGGACTTGGGGAAACAATAGAAATGTAAGATTTATTAAACTGAGACCCTTAGAAAAAGGGCCTATGGAGCTAAAATTCAAATATCTGGCAAGTTAGAGCTGCTTTCTCCAAGACAGGACATTTTGAAGGTAACTGAAAGTGTTGGAGAAACTTTAAACGAGATTCAGCAACTGCCCCAGCGAAAAAGTGTGGCCATGGCCAGGGTGAAGAAATGCTGCTGGGTCATTGTCAGAGGAACCATGAGGAGACTGGAGTCCATGGGAAGAAGACAGAAAAACAGGAAAGAGAAAGTCCTTTCTTCCTCTTCCCACCTTGCTGACTGCCTTGAGTGCCTCCTCTGCGTAAGATTCAACAGGACCCAACAACACAACTCCATGGTTCCCCTTAACGAGATGCTACTATTCTAAGTACAAGTGAAGACACCCTCTCTTCAAAATTGGTAGCAATGTAATCTCAGTCATGGTATCCATCCCTGTGCAATGTCACTCCCAAAATTCAGTCACAGTCCCATCTGAATTTTCTCTTGCATATTAAATGGGAAATAATATCTAAAAAGCTATAAAGCAAGGAAAAAAGGAGATAGCAGAAGACAGTTAATAAATACAGAAATAAGCAAACAGGAAAATATACATAGCTGCTGTACTCTTTACTTATGCAGCTGGTCACAAGACTGTCACCAATGTTGGAAGTTCCTTCTTTCATTATCTTAATCTTCCTCTGCCTTCAGTCCAGACTTCAGTAGACAGTTTTCTTATATCTGGTCAGGTAACCCAAACCTTCATTTCTACAGTGTCTGAATCCTATTTTGGTGTAGTTTTCCATTAATTTTTACTATTGCATATGGAAGTACTCAGGCTCCCAATAGAATGTCCTGAGTTTCAGACATGAAATTTTCTGCCCTGTATTGTACCAACCTATTTTCCCTAGATAATCAGGATTACCTGCCCCAGCCACCAGTAACTACCTCTGTGCCTGTTGCTTCATGGCATGAGAATCCCAAAAGAGTCAGGTGGCAGTCTCACCTTCAGTTCAGTGAATCATCACTGCATCACCTGGTAGAGGGATTCTTTCCTTAGGAAACAAGACCAGCAAACAAGCAGAGCTTACAGTTATGGGGAGAGAAACAAAACTTCTGAGCATGGGTTATTAGATATTATAGTAAAAGGGGCTGTTCTTAACACCTTGATTTCCAGACCCCTGTGTTTTGATCATAGGAGAGTCAGCCCTCTACACGGGACTGATACAGAGCATATAGTGCAACCTGTAACCCCATCTCTCAAGGATATTGTTTACATTCTACTTGTCTATTAGGAAAACTAATTCTGGGTGGTGAGATACGTGGTAAGACATAAAGCTACTGCTGCACATTTTTGTTGCAAAACAAGGTACCTGATCAGAAACAATAGTGTGTAGAATATCTTGGTAGTGGATAATGCATTCTGTGAGTCCATGAATCGTGATGCTGGCTAAAGCATTATGGACAGGGAGGGAAAATCCATACCAGGATTACATGTCAATTCCAGGGTAGACAAATATGCTCCTTCCATGATGAAAAGGATCCAAGCAATCAATTTACCACTAAGTGGCTGACTGAAGCCCTCAGATAATGGAGCCTTATCAAGGGCTCGGTATTGGTCTCTGCTCTTGGTAGCCTAGGCAATACATAGTAGCAGCAGCCAGATGAGCTTTGGTAAGGAGAAATCTATGAGGTTGAGCCCAATCATAGCCCCTAACCTCTGCACCATGGCTACTCTGGGTATGGGCCCTTTGAACAGATGCTGGGATGGCTGAGGAAAGAGGCTTACTGGCATCCATAAAAAAATGTGTCATTTTGTCTTTTTGTCTGCCTGATTATTGAGAACCTTTAATGAGCATGAAAATGGAACACAAATTCCTTCACTCCCTCTTCCTATTCAGAGAGGAGGGGTTAGTCACAAATAGGACAGCAGAAGCATAGAGAGGTTTGACAATTTTAGGGAAGTTTAGTAACTTTCCCCAAATTACAAAATGAAACTAGAAGAGCGAGGACCCTACCCTAAATATGTTTGATTCTAGCCCACATATCTCCCAGTATTCTATAGTTCTCTAAAAAAAGGAAAAACAACAGGGACCAGAAAAGGACACTCAAACAGAAAAAGGGCATGATTCCACTATGAACAAAGCTGGGGGAAAACAACAACAACAACAAAAAAGAATTTTTAAAGGTGACTGCTCTTCACCAGTGTCCATGCTGCAAAGCTGAGTAGGCCAAGGTCTGAGGTAAAAAACGGACTAACAGAAAATCACTTGTCACCTTTAAAAGAGCAGTTTCAATTGAGAAATGGAGCTAGTAACCAAATTTCAACGGGTCTTGCAAAGAGGTGCAAGGAGACTGGCAGGATAGACACAGCCAAAGCCAAGGAGATGAGAGATGGTGGGTGCCACCAAAAAGGAGAGCAGAAAGGGGACCAAACAGAGAGGGGTGGAAGAGGGGAAGGTAACGTTAAGGAAGGTTGTGTCAATGCTCTGTACATATGAAAGAAGTGTGCAGACACTGGATGAGCAAGGCGAATGAGCGTTAGGTCCCATATATGCGCCAAGTTCCCAAATAGAGGAGAATTACTGGTATCTGCTTACAGAACTGTTTAGATTATTAAAAGATACATGAACTCACTCAGCAACCGTGAGCGGTACATAGGAGCTGCCCAACAAATAGTAATTAAGAGTGTCAATAGCAGTAATGATAATAACAGCTTACATTTATTGAGGCCTTATTAGGTGCCAGACACTGTGCTAAACAAAATTTAAGTGATCTCATTGCATTTCAACAACCCTATGACTGCCAACATTACAGGAACCATTTTACAAATGAAGAAACTGAGGTTTAGAGAGAAGTGACTTGCTCAAGGTCACATAACCAGTGACAGAAACAGTTCTCTCCCTCCGATTCCAAAAGCCTTGACTAGTAAGCAAAGAGAAAGGCGAAGGGATGGAAGGAAGGAAAGAAGCAGAATGAAAACAAGAGAAGGAAGTCCCTGAAATTAAATAGTTCAGTTAGTAATGTCAATACTTCTTGGCGTTAAAGACTCTGCAACAGTAAATTCACACATAACCTCACTGAAATGTAGAACAGGTGAAACAGAGTTCTCTACTTCTAACCTGGCCATTCCCAGTTTTACTTTTGTTCCATTTTCCGTAAGCTAGTTTTTTCACCTGTATTCCTCAGTGCATGACAATTTCAGTTATTTTAAATCCTTTAGCCACTCCTGCAACAGAACAATTTACTGACTATGGCTGAAATCTTGTTTTACAACCAGAACAGTAGAAACTATACCTGCCAATCTGAAAGATAACTATAAGAGAACGTGTCCCTTTTAAACTTTCACCATCCTTTTTCCTGCCATCTAAGTTGCAGCCAACACCTTCAGCGACTCTGCCGTGGCATGTGAATGTGCTGCCAATTTATGAGGGAAAAATGAAACCCTTGATGCAAAATACTTGACCTGGGCTACTTTTGACCACAAACTAAAAGTATTACAGAAGTGAGCGCACAGATGGAAAGGCAAATTCCTCATTTCAAATTTGGCTTGTTCAGGCCAAGAATTTGTTCTGTTCTTCCTATTGAGCAAATGACTTGAAAGAGTCCTAGTGTTTAAGTTTTGTAACATTTCCTGAAAAACGTAATGACTAAATGTTTTACCTAAGTCCTTTTACTTCCATTAGTTCACTTGATTTCATGATAACCTTGGGCGATCAGTATTATCACCATTTCACAAATCACGAAGCTGAAGTTCACAAGGGTAGACTTACTCAAGATTACAGGAATGAAATCCAGATTTTCTCACCCAAATTTCTCCTAAACCATGAAAGTCCCTGGAAAGTCTAACATTAATAACCATCAGAATTTCTTCAACCTATTTCATCTGTAGACTTTCTAATTATATGCAATGCTAGATGTTGAAAATCACAGATATTCTAGTATTTTAAGAATATCCTATGTCTTATAGTATTTTGTTTGTATTCCATATGCCTCAAAAACTTGCTATTAGTATCCCCTAAACTTGTCTTGGGTGTCCACACATATTTAGACTTTCCTTTCTTCTAGTTCAATATTAAAAATTCCGTAATATCTCCTTTCGATTATTCTTTGTTTCTGTATTAAGTGAGCCAATTTCCCATTGCTTATTCCCATAGTCTTCCTACACTTTAAAACTAGAAGCTTCCAGCTTTCCTTTTATAGTCCAAATTCCAAAGCATCATACAGTATAACAGAGTCACAGGCTATCGGCAACTCTGTCATTTCCTCAGTAACTGGAATGAATGAGTAGTTGAATGAGTTTTTCAGCAAAGTTAAAGTTTGTTGAACACCTTTATAAATTATCCCAATTCTACATTAGAGTTTCATCAAATTGAATCTGTCTTGCCAATATAAATATATTTCCCCTACTAGAAGGAAAATCCACTTGCCTTATTTAGCAAAAATATATTATAAGTTAATAAAACTTACCAGTAGCCTGTCTGTACTCTTCTGGCAGGTTACTTCAGAAATTTCATTCAGGCATTTGCTGTCTGGATTTTCTCAACTCTTCCTAATCTCAGCTCAAAGAATTTTTTAGATCTACTGTACATATAACATCTTATGAAAACTCTTCTGCAATGTTGTTTCATTATCTTTTTTGTTTAATTATTAAACTTATTTATTTTGAAATCATTTCAGACATACAGAAGAGTTGAAAAAATAGTTACAAAGAGTTCCTATGTAATCTTTATCTAGCTTTTCCTAATGCTAACCTAACAGTAATTACCACTGTGATGTTCTAATGTATTTCTACTTCCTTCTTTCCTTTTACATTTGTTAACTGAACACTTCTGAAGTCCCTTATTCCACCACTGATTTATTTATTTAATCATTTATTATGATAGTACAGACAGATGAATAGTTATTTTATTATTTGAGTTGTAATTTAAATAATTTTGAGTTTTTTGTTGTTGTTTGGACCATTTTTTGTTCAATTTGTCCTACGTTGGGCCACTGGAAGTTCTTTCAGGTCAGCTTCCATGTCCTTTTGATGTGTCCCCATATTTTTTTTATCATTTCTTTATTTTTTGACATCACCAGATATTCAGGCTTATTTTAGAATCCCCCTGCACAAGCCCTGGAATCAACTATTGTTCCAAGAAGCTCTGATACTCTTTCATAGGAGAATGATATTTAAAAAGGAAGACCTGGGAGTTTAAATATGTTCATGACTAATGGGAAATCACTGCATCTAGGGTATCAAATATATGAACACAAACTAATGCATGCACACATTTCTATACTTCTGCATCTATGTATCTGGATGTGTTTTTAAAAGAAAGCATGCGTTGACATTGATGTCTCTGATTTCAATCCAGCCCCATAGCATTCACTCCATTATTCTAAAATGTTTATTTATAACTTCTTTTACAACATGAGAAACCTGGCTTTTATTTTCTACATTTTATTTACTTATTTGTTCAATCCCAGTATAAATGTAAAGTAGTTGCAGAATTGCTAACCCATGCCCATTTGAAAAACAGATGTACCAACTAGCATACACTGTGCATAGTAATTTCCATTTTAGCCTTACAGTATCCAGTCAAAAAAACTGTTTTCCAAAGTCACTTAGGTCAGCTCCTTTCTTCCCGACCCCTTACACTGTAATTATGCCATTCATTTGTCATAGTCCAGATGGTATCTTGGGTTTTCTTGACATCCTGGTTGATTTCTTATTCCTTCACATGCTCTTTTTAGGATAGAGTTGTACAGGTTTGACATATGCATTAAGTTCTGTATTGACCACTATACTACTATTCAGAACAGTTCAATCACCCCAAAATTCCCTTGTGCTGCACGTTTTTAATCAATCTCACTCTCAATCACTGTCAACCACTAATCTATTTCCCAACTCCATATTTTTGCCTTTCCAGGATTGTTATATAAATAGAATTATGTAATATTTAGCCTTTGCCCCTGACTTATTTTACATAGCAAAGAGCACTTAAAATTACCTAGTGTGGCGGGAAGATGGCGGTGTGAGTAGAGTAGCAGGAATCTCCTCCCAACACTATATTTATCTATGAAAATACAGCAAATACAACTATTCCTAAAAGACAGACCAGAATACACAGGAAAGCATACAGCGTGCAGCTACACCCGAGAGGACTTGGCACCACAAGAGGCGGATAAGATACAGAGCCGCGACCCAGCGGGAACCGAGCACTCATGCACCGCAGTGCACCTGCACTGGTGGGAGGAGAGGATTCAGAGCTGGGAGGGAGTGGAAGCAGAGGCCCACGAAATAACCAGCCCCGGTGATCAGCGCGGGGAGTGCTGACACACATCGTACAGTGTAGCGGACACTGGAGAGACAGAGGGTGCAGGATCTGAGCAGGAAATGCACCAGGGTGCTTACAGCCGGCTCCCAGGAAGGAAAAAAAAAAAAGAAAAGCGCACGCTTTTTTTTTCAGCGATCTTAAAGGGACAGGAGCCCAGCAGAGGAGCCAAATCCCCCCGGCACACTCAGCCGAGCAGGCTGGGAGTCCTGGGGAGTTTTGGACCCCTCAGCTGGGCCACTGGGAAACGGTGGCCGCACATAGACTCCTCACAGAGATCAACAGCCTCCCATTCGTTCACACCCCGGCCAGAGCTATAAAGGGCCCTGTGGAGAGGCGAGGCCACGGCTGCAGAATAGTGGAGCAACAGCACCACCCACAGCATCCCCACAGAATCTACTCCCGGTGGGCGTTTTTTTTTCTTTTTTTTCTTTTTCTCTTTTTGTTGTTTTGTTTTTTATTTTGTTTTCTTTTTTCATCTCTTTCTTTTTTTTTTTCTTCTTAAAGTTTTAAAGAGCCCAGCTGACATACGTGGCAACTACCAGCAACCACTTCTATAGCCATGAAAAGACAGAGGAATATGGTCCAGACTAAGATCAACCAGACAAGCCCAGAGAGGGAGCCTGAAGGGACGGAAATGCACAGTCTTCCTGAAAAAGAATACAGATTAAAAGTCATAACCATGCTGATGGACCTACAGAGAAATGTGCAAGAGCTGAGGGAGGAAGTGAGGAAAGACAATGCAGAAATCAGACAAGCGATCGACGGGCTTAACAGCAGAATGGATGAGATGCAAGAGACTGTTAATGGAACAGAAATCAGAGAACAGGAATACAGAGAAGTTGAGGCAGAGAGAGATAAAAGGATCTCTAGGAATGAAAGAATATTAAGAGAACTGTGTGACCAATCCAAACGGAACAATATTCTCATTATAGGAATACAAGAGGAAGAAGAGAGAGAAAAAGGGATAGAAAGTGTCTTTCAAGAAATAATTGCTGAAAACTTTCCCACGCTGGGGAAGGAAATAGTCTCACAGTCCATGGAAGCCCACAGATCTCCCAACACAAGGGACCCAAGGAATACAACACCAAGACACATAATAATTAAAATGGCAAATATCAAAGATAAACACAGAGTATTAAAGGCAGCTAGAGAGAGAAAAAAGATCACCTACAAAGGAAAACCCATCAGACTATCATCAGACGTCTCAACAGAAACCTTGCAGACCAGAAGAGAATGGCATGATATATTTAATGTAAAGAAACAGAAAGGCCTCGAACCAAGAATATTGTATCCAGCACGATTCTCATTTAAATATGAGGGAGGGATTAAACAATTTCCAGACAAACAAAAGTTGAGAGAGTTTGCCTCTCATAAGCCACCACTGCAGGATATCTTAAACGGACTGCTCTAGAGGGAAGCACCCCTAAGGCTAAAAAGATGTCACCAGAGAAAATAAAATCATAGCAAAGAAAGCAGGCCATCCAAATACTAACTAAAGGCAAACAATAAAACACCTAATATAGAAAGAATGCAGGAGGAAGAATAACAAGGGAGAGAAATAAAGAAACATCAGACAGTGTTTACAATAACTTAACAAGAAAGTTAAGTTAGATTGTTAGATAGTAAAAAAGCAACCCTTGAACCTTTGGTAACCACAAATCTAAAGCGAGCAACGGCAATAAGTACATATCTATCAATAATCACCCTAAATGTAAATGGACTGAATGCACCAATGAAAAGACACAGAGTAACAAAATGGATAAAAAGCCAGACCCATCTATATGCTGCGTACAAGAGACTCACCTCAAACCCAAAGATATACACTGACTAAAAGTGAAGGGATGGAAAAAGATATTTCATGCAAACAACAAAGAGAAAAAAGCAGGTGTGGCAGTACTTGTATCAGACAAAATAGACTTCAAAATGAAGAAAGTAGCAACAGATAAAGAAGGACATTACATAATGATAAAGGGGTCAGTCAGCCAAGAAGATATAACCATTATAAATATATATGCACCCAACATGGGAGTGCCAGCATATGTGAAACAAATACTAACAGAATTAAAGGAGGAAATAGACAGCAATGCATTCATTTTAGGAGACTTCAACACACCACTCACTCCAGAGGACAGAACACCCAGTCAGAGAATAAGTAAAGACACAGAGGCACAGAACAACACACTAGAACAGATGGACCTAACAGACATCTACAGAACTCTACTCCCAAAAGCAACAGGATACACATTGTTCTCAAGTGCACATGGAACATTTTCCAGAATAGACCACATACTAGGCCACAAAAAGAACCCCAGTAAATTGAAAACTACTGAAATCCTACCAACCAACTTCTCAGATCACCAAGGTTTAAAACTAGAAATAAACTTTAGAAAGAAATCAAAAAGGCTCACAAATACATGGAGACTTAACAACACTCTCCTAATTAATCAATGGGTTAACGACCAAATCAAAACAGAAATCAGAGAATACATGGAGACTAATGACAACAACAACACAAAGCCACAGCTTCTATGGGACGCAGCAAAGGCAGTTCTAAGAGGAAAGTATATTGCAGTCCAGGACTATTTAAAGGACGAAGAACATTCCCAACTGAATAGTCTAAAGACACAATTACTGAAATTGGAAAAAGAAGAAGAAATGAGGCCCAAAGTCACCAGAAGGAGGGACATAATAAAGATCAGAGAAGAAATAAATAAAATTGAGAAGAATATAACAATAGAAAAAATCAATGAAACCAAGAGCTGGTTCTTTGAAAAAATAAACAAAAGAGATAAACCCCTAGCCAGATTCATTAACAGAAAAAGAGAATCTGCACACATAAACAGAATCAGAAATGAGAAAGGAAAAATAACGACAGACCCCACAGAAATACAAAGAATTATAAGAGAATATTATGAGAATCTATATGCTAACAAGCTGGAAAACCTAGAAGAAATGGACAACTTCTTAGAAAAATACAACCTTCCAAGACTGACCAAGCAAGAAACAGAAAAACTAAACAGACCAATCACCAGCAATGAAATTGAATACTCAGCAGAATGGGTATAGAGGGCAACTACCTCACCATCATAAAGGCCATATATGACAAATCCACAGCTCACATCATACTTAACAGCGAGAAGCTGAAAGCTTTTCATCTAAGATCGGGAACAAGACAGGGATGCCCATTCTCTCCACTGTTATTCAACATAGTACTGGAGGTCCTAGCCATGACAATCAGACAAAACAACGACATACAAGGCATCCAGATTGATAAAGAAGTCAAATTGTCACTATTTGCGGATGACATGATACTGTACATTAAAAACCCTAAAGACTCTGCTCCAAAACTACTAGAACTAATATCTGAATTCAGCAAAGTTGCAGGACACAAAATTAACACACAGAAATCTGTTGCTTTCCTATACACTAATGATGAACTAACAGAAAGAGAAATCAGAAAAACAATTCCATTCACAATTGCATCAAAAAGAATAAAATACCTAGGAATAAACCTAACGAAGGAAGTGAAAGACCTGTACTCTGAAAACTACAAGACACTCCTAAGAGAAATTAAAGAAGACACTAACAAATGGAAATGCATCCCATGATCTTGGCTAGGAAGAATAAATATTGTCAAAATGGCTATACTACCTAAAGCAATCTATAGATTCAATGCAATCCCTGTCAAACTACCAACAGCTTTCTTCAATGAACTGAAGCAAATAATTCTAAAATTCATATGGAACCAGAAAAGACCCCAAATAGCCAAAGCAATCCTGAGAAAGAGGAATAAAACAGGGGGAATTACACTCCCTGACTTCAAGCTCTACTACAAAGCCACAGTAATCAAGGCAATTTGGTATTGGCACAAAAACAGACCCACAGACCAGTGGACCAGAATACAAAATCCAAACATTAACAAAAACATATACAGTCAATTAATATTGGATAAAGGAGCCTTGGATATACAATGGGGAGATGACAGCCTCTTCAGCAGCTGGTGTTGTAAAAACTGGACAGCTACATGTAAGAGAATGAAACTGGACTACTGTCTAACCCCATATACAAAGGTAAACTCAAGGTGGATCAAAGATCTGAATGTAAGTCATGAAATCATAAAACTCTTAGAAAAAAACATAGGCAAAAATCTCTTGGACATAAACATGAGCAACTTCTTCATGAACTTATCTCCCCGGGCAAGGGAAACAAAAGCAAAAATGAACAAGTGGGACTATATCAAGCTGAAAAGCTTCCGTATAGCAAAGGACACCATCAGTAGTACAAAAAGACATCCTACAGTATGGGACAATATATTCATAAGTGACGTGTCCGATAAGGGGTTGACATCCAAAATATATAACGAACTCATGCACCTTAACAAACAAAAAGCAAATAATCCAATTAAGAAATGGGCAGAGGACATGAATAGACACTTCTCTAAAGAAGAAATTCAGATATCCAACAGGCACATGAAAAGATGCTCCACATCGCTAATCATCAGAGAAATGCAGATTAAAACCACAATGAGATATCACCTCACACCAGTGAGGATGGCTAACATCCAAAACACAAACAACAGCAAATGTTGGCAAGGATGTGGAAAAAAGGGAACCCTCCTATACTGCTCGTGGGACTTCAAATTAGTTCAACTATTGTGGAAAGCAGTATGGAGGTTCCTCAAAAAACTCAAAATAGAAATACCATTTGACCCAGGAATTCCACTCCTAGGAATTTACCCTAAGAATGCAGCAGCCCAATTTGAAAAAGACAGATGCACCCCTATGTTTATCGCAGCACTATTTACAATAGCCAAGAAATGGAAGCAACCTAAGTGTCCATCAGTAGATGAATGGATAAAGAAGAGGTGGTACATATACACAATGGAATATTATTCAGCCATAAGAAGAAAACAAATCCTACCATTTGCAACAACATGGATGGAGCTAGAGGGTATTATGCTCAGTGAAATAAACCAAGCCGAAAAAGACAAGTATCAAATGATTTCACTCATATGTGGAGTATAAGAACAAAGAAAAAATACTGGAGGAACAAAACAGCAGCAGACTCACAGAACCCAAGAACGGACTAATAGTTACCAAAGGGAAAGGGACTGGGGAAGATGGGTGGGAAGGGAGGGATAAGAGGGAAAAGGGTCATTACGATTAGCAGATGTAATGTTGGGAGGGCATGGGGAGGGCTGTACAACTCAGAGAAGACAAGTAGTGATTCTATAGCATCTCACTACGCTGATGGACAGTGACTGTAATGGGGTTGGTGGGGGGACCTGATGAATGGGGTAGTTTAATAACCATAATATTGCACATGTAATTGTAGATTAATGATACCAAAATAAATTATAAAAAATAAAAGGTAAAAAAAAAAAAATTACCTAGTGTGTATGTGGTAGGGTGGGAGCCAGGTGGGATGGGAACTCCCAGACTCGAGGACATGAGGAGCTCCTTGGATCCACTCTTCAGGCAAACAACCATAGCTAAATTATCCTAAAAGCATACAGCAATGGAACAAATATTTGTTCACAAAAGTTGACTAAATCTCAGTAAGAAAAACAGAAGTATGTGGCACTTGATCCACAACCCACTCCCTCTACCAACCCTCTTGTCTTATCAGCCCCTGAGATTAGCAGTATAGAAGCTCTACTCCATGTGGGTGCATCCAAGAACACAGGGCTCCCTCTCCACCCAGGTCCCAGCCAAAGGCTATAGTCTCTTCAGATGTATAGACCAATCTCCACTCCCCAACCCTGTAGCTCAGTACTGTAGTCTCTATTTCAAGCCATAACTGTTAGAACAGTTCAGAGCTGTCTTCTTCCACCGAGTCCTGACTAGTAGAACAGAGGCTCTACCGCAGGCAGACAGGCCAAGAATATTGAGATTCCAGTTACTCTTGTCGCAGTTTGTTCATAGAATAGAGGTTCCCTAATAGGAAAGTCAAACCAAAAGACCAGAAGCTGCCAGTACCATCCACTGCCCTGCTCATAAAGCAGGGGTGTCACACTGAGAGAAGTCAGCACGGCCCCTACCTATAGCTCCAGGGAAGTGCCTCATAGATTTATGCCCAGGTAGAGAAGGAGGCAATACGAACAGATAGCTCAAGAGTTCTCCCAAAGGAACCAACTATATTTGGAAAGAGTATGGGGAAGTTCATGACTACGGATGCTCTCAAAAACAATGGAGATTTGCTGGTAGGCAATTAATAGGAGGCTAGTAGCTACATGAAAGCAAAATAAAAGCAAACCAGAGGACAGATTATTCACCAGAGAGAACCAAGGAAAGAAAGAACTAAGCAGATCCCGTCTGGGTCAGAACAAACCACAAAGACTGGCCTCAAAACCATCCCTGCAGAGAGGGACCGATTTAGTTGGATCAGACTGTGGAGCTATTTATGCTCAAGGGCATTGTTAAAAACAATACAGAAATAACCTGGCAATTAATGGAGCCTAACAGCTGGATGTGATATCAAAAGAGGCAGACAATTTAACAGAGAGATTAAGGGAAGTCAAAGAAAGCTCTGCTAAAATTATTGTAATCCCAGGGTGAGTCCACGCATGCCTGAGGCTACTGCCTCTTCAGGCTTTAAACTCTGCGGGGAGGGACAAAGACTTCACTTGATCAATCTAGAAGTCATTAAACAAATAAATAAGAAAATAATAACAAACACTGAAAAGAGGTGGTAAGGGAATCCATATCCAAAGCTGCTATAATTCATTATCTAAAATGTCCAGTTTTCAACAAACATGGTGAGACATGCAAAGAAACAAGAAAATGTGAGTCATACACAAGAAAAGGACTAGGCAACAAAAATTGCTCATGAGAGTATCCAGATGTCAGACTTAATGGATAAAGACTTCAAAATAGCCTTACAAGTATATTCAGAAAACTAAAGGAAACCACGCTTAATGAATTACAGGAAAGAATGATGAAAATGTCTTGCCAAGTACAGAATATCAGTAAAGGGAAATAAATTATTTTAAAAGGACGAAATGAAAATTCTGCAGTCGAATAGTAAAACTAAAATGAAATATTCACTAGAGGGGCTAAACTGTACATTTGAACTGGGAGAAGAATCAGTGAACTTGAAGACAGATTGATAGAGATCACCCAATCTGAAAAACAGAGAGGAAAATAAATGAAGAAAAACAAAGAGACTCAAAGAAAAATGTGATATCATTAAGTGCACCAAAATAGGCATAATGAGAGTATCACAGAAGAGGAGAGAAAAAAAGGAGCATAGAAATATTTGAATAAATAATGGCTAAAAATTTCCCATATTTGACGAAAATACTAACCTACATGTCCAAGAAGCTCAATGAGTTCCAAGTAGGATACGTTTAAAAAGATCCACACTCAGACATGTATACTAATCACTGTTGAAAATAAAAGACAAAGAGATCTTGAAATCAAGAGAACCAACTTGGAACAAAAGGGAAACACCAAGGAGATCAGCAGCTGATTCCTCATCAGAAACAATGTAGGCCAGAAGGCATTGGATGATATTTTGAAAGTTTTGAAATTTTTTGAAAGAAAAAGCTGTCAATCAAGAATCTAGAGGGTATTGTGCTGAGTGAAATAAGTCAAACAAAGACAAATACCAAATGATTTCATTTATTTGTAGAATCTAAAAAACAAAACAAATGAACAAACAAAATAGAAATAGGCTCATATCATAGACACAGAGAACAGACTGGTGGTTGCCACAAGGGAGGAGGTTGGGGGGACAGGTGACACAGGTGGAGGTGGAAAAATAACTAGAATGCTTAGTATCTTTATGTGGGTAATGGTTATGAGTAAATACACATATCAAAATTCACTGATCTGTACACTAAGATCTGTGCATTTTATTGTATGTACCTCAGTGTAAAATTTTTTTAAGTCTACATACAGCAAAATTATCTTTCAAAAATATATATGTACTAAAGACATTCCCAGATAAACAAAAACTGAGAGAACTTGTTACTAACAGACATGATTTACAAGACATATTACAGGAAGTTCTTTGAGCTCATATGAAAAAAATAAGAACAGCAGTAAAGGAAAATAAGAAAAATAAAATAATAAATGTATATTTCTTCCTCTTTCTTCTCTTAATTTTTAAAACAATTATACATATATATATATATATGAGGCTAACTCATTACAAGTTTTATTATGTATGGTCAAAGAGATACAAAGACAGACTTGTACACTGAAAACTACAAAACATTTTTTAAATAAGTAAGACTAAATAAATGGAAAAACATACCATCTTTATGGATCAGAAGACTTAATATTACTAAAATGGCAATACTACCAAATTGATTTGCAGATTCAACACAATTTCTATCAAAATTCCAACTGGCCTTTTAGCAAAAACTGACGAACTACTCCTAAAATTCATATGGAAATGCAAGGGACCAGCAAAAAAAAAAAAATCTCAGAAAGGAAACCAGAGTTGGGGTATTCACACTTCCTCATTTCAAAACTATCACAAAGCTACAGATCAAGTAGTGTTGTGCTGGCAAAAGGACAGACATACAGATCAATGGAACAGAAATAAACCCCAAATTTACTGTGTTTATTCAGGTACCAGAAAAAGGTGACAGAAAATTCAATGGGGGAAAGAATAGTCTTTCAACACTGGTGGCATGCCACTGGTTATCCATATGCAAGAGAAAAAGTTAGGATCCTACTCCATATTACATGCAAAAGTTAACCCAGAATGGATAGGAGACCTAAATAAAAGGTAAAACTATAAAATTATTAGAAGAAAACAAAATCATAAATCTTTATGTCCTTGGATTAAGCAATGGTTTCTTGGATCTGAAACCAAAAACATAAGCAACAAAAGAAACAAATAGATAAATGAGACTTTGTTGAAATTAAAAACACTTGTGCTTCAAAGAACAACATCAAGAAAAATAAAGAAAACCCACAAAATGGAAGAAAATATGTGGAAGTCATATATTTGATTAAAGACTTGTAACCATAATACCTAAAGAACTCTTATAACTCAATAATAATAAACAAATAATCCTATTTTTAAATGGGCAAAATATTTGAATAGACATTTATCCAAAGTTGACATATGATGACTTTAGAATAGCTTCCACATCATTAGCATTAGCAACATGCAAATCAAAATCATGACGAGATGCCACTCTCTACCTACTAACATGGCTATAAAAAGGAGGAAGGATGGAAGGAAAGAAGGGAGAGAAAGAGGAAGGGAATAAGGAAAGATAGTAAGTGTTGGCAAAGATGTGGAGAAACCAGAACCCTCACACATTCCTTGTAGGATTGTATAATAGGCCAACCACTTTGGAAAACATTTTGACAGTCCCTCAAAAAGTTAGACATAGAGTTACCATATGACCCAGCAATTCCACTCCTGGAATTAAAAACATAGTCTACATAAAGTCTGTATTGTATATATGAATTATGTACATTAATTTGCATAAAGCACTATTCATTATAGCCAAAATACCCATCAACTGATGAATGGAAAAGTAAAATGTGGTTTATCTATATAATAGACTATTACACAGCCATATAAAGGAATGAAGTACTGATATAACATAAAAGAACCTGGAAAACATTGCACTAATTGAAAAAAGTCACTCACAAAAGGACACATGTTGAATGACTTCATTTATATGAAATGTACAGAATAGACAAATCCATAGAAATAGAAAGTATATTAGTGGTTACCAGGGGCTAGGGGGGGGTTAACAATGGAAAGCGAATGCTGATGGGGTTTCTTTTAGAGGTTATAAAAATCTCCCAAAATTAGTGGTATGGTTGCACAATTTGGTGAATGTGCTCAAAACATGGATTATATATTTTAAAAGGGAAATTTTATGGTATGTGAATAATATTTCAATAAATCTGTTATTTTTAAGTCAAATACTATATGACTCCATTTATATAACATTTTGAAATGACAAAATTATAGAGATGGAACATGAATTAATGGTTGCTATGATTTAGGAATAGGGTAGTGGTAGATGTGACTATAAAGAGGTGGCAGAGGAGAAATCTTTGCATTTATGGAACAGTTCTGTGTCTTGATTGTGGTCGTGGTTACACAAATCTACACACTGTGTAAAAAAATACCATAGAACTATATACACACATTATACCAATGTCAGACTCCTGATTTTCCTATAATTATGTAAGATAAAATCATTGAGGGGAACTGAGTGAGGAGTCTATAGAACTTCTCTGTACTATCTTTGCAATTCTCCATGAATTTATTTCAACATAAAAAGTTAAAAAAAAATTTTTTTAAATTACAACAGTCTTCAAGTCTCATCTTTTCCAACAATATCCTAATTAGTAACCTGGCTCTCTATAAGTTCTCCAATAGCTGAAAAAGATACTACGGCAAAGAGATACAACGTATCATAGGCTTTAAGGCAAATTATCTCTCTCATTGCAAAGAAAAGGTGCCTGTTTATTAGTCTCAATATTTGCTTACAGTTATTGAAGTATTGTGACTCTTTCTCCCCAGTGCTTTAGCACATGGCTTTGTTACAGTTGGCACTTATGAAATACCTGATTATGAATGAATTCTGAATCTTTGCGTCTCAGACAACAAACTGAGCTGTGGTAGCTCCATTTCAGTGCTGTGAAGCCTTATCTAAAGGTAACATCAACCTCTATTTACAGCATCTTCTTTTTTTCATATTTAAAGACTATTTTTTAGAATAATTTTAGGTTCACAGCAAAATTGAAAGGGAGGTAGAGTTCCCATATCCTGCCTGGACACATGCAGAGCCTCTTTTATTATCAAAATCCACCATCAGAATTACATTGTTACAACTGAAGAACCAACAATAATACATCAGAATCGTCAAGGCATCTTTTCCATGTACAAGTTTCTCAGTCTCTGAAAAAATATAGACCTTATTTAATTGTGCTTCTATTATAGTTTGCATAAATACACTTCTCTGAGCCTAAAGACCATGGAATTGCCACTATCTGTATAATAATCTCCCAATTTAAAGAGACCCTAGCTGCATTCATAAACTAGGTTGCATTAATTTTCAGGATCAAAGTAACTTTTTCAATGATATAATGTCACTGTGTGTCTTGCATCAAAAGACCCCAAAGCATAGAACAGCATCCTGCTTAGTATGTGTCTGCTACTGCATGTGGGTGGCCCCACATACTTAGGTCCTCCCTGGCTTCCCCCTACTTTAGTGACAATTTGACCATAAGTAAAATGGAGCTTTATTGGACTAGGGACTGGATCTTATCCTGGGGAAAGTTTTTTTCATCCAAGATGGCTAGGAACAGGCTTAGAATGAGATATGTTAGTCCATTAAACATTGTTCCTCAAGATATCCACACATGTCTACATGTTAAAGTAGCTGATTTCCTGCAACATGGAGAGTACTTCTTGACAGGTTTTTCATTGATCATCTTTGGCTTGATTATTACCAGAATCAGAGTTCATGAAAGGTTCGGGTCCAGAGTTCTGGCTGATAGGGCATAAAACAAAGAGTGAATAGCTCCACTGATTAAGTTTCCAATAACCCTCACAATGCATGTGTTTTGGTAGGCTGTGTCCAATATGGCTTGGACCTGAGGACTTCTATCTTCTATCCTGGATCTCCACCATAAGACCAATATACTCTACATATGTCATACGTCGGTGTCCATAGGCATACCTATCATTCTGCATCCTCCTGGGCCTCACTGCTGTCCCACGATCTGATGAGTACAATACATTGCTGCTGGATGAGTACATCTGCTCCACTCCCAGTAGCTGGCATCATACCACATGGTCCGACAATGTGGACAGGTACAGGCCAAATTCTTCAGCATGTATACAGTATTCCATGAAATGACCCTTGGGTTATCCATTTTCACCTCTGACCCTAACACACTCTATGCTCCAGCCAGAACAACTAGCTAATCATCTCATTATTTCCCCAGTCTGTGCTGTATCTCCCGTTTTGTTGCTTGGTTACTGCTTCTGCCTAAAGTACCTTCCCTCCACCACCACATTTCCCAGAAAACATCCAATCACAGTTAAATACCAATCAATTAAAAGTACCTTCATTTCAAGTGCTCTATATGCACTATCTATTGAAATATATTTTTAAAAAACCAATGAGAAATCATTTAAATCCATTTTACAGAGGAAGAAGCTGAGACAGGAAGGTTGAACAATGCCAAACGTCCTCCAGTAAGTGGCAGAGCCCAAGTAAAAGGAGGTCTGTCCAACTATAAAAACCGTGTTCGTAGTCACAACACTCTCCTCTCTCCAAAGTATTCTGTAGTTCTATAATAGAATTCTTAGAGAATCTAGAGTATCTAAAAATCCTGATATCCCTAACTTCATACAAGATCTGTTATCAGAATCCCTGTTGGCTGGTGCTCCAGGATCTAAATTTTGGAAGTTCCCCGAGTAACTCTAATGCACATCCTGTGTTTGAGAACCACTGGCTGATGACATAAAAGGGCTTACAACAGCTATTGACACCTCCGTGTACCACTAAGAAACTGGATAGCATATGAGACCAATTTTGAAATTTTAACCATTTTTCATAAAAGTTAAATGAGACATGTCTATTTTGCAAAAATGAGAATCTGTAGAGAAGTATTTCCAAGAGTCACTGCATTCTGGTAACATTTTAATTACATTTTATAAATTAGCAAAAATCTGTTTTGAAAAGAAAAATGAATTTAAATTATCTTTCATTTAAATTCTTGACAAGGAATCAACTACAATTTTGTAGAGAAGATCTGAATATTTGATTGAGTGTGTGGCTGTCTTAGTGGTCCTCAAGCATCAGGAATAGAATCTCAACTATGATGCAGAAATATTAGTAATAGTTAAGGCCTCATACTACTTAGTTGTTTTATGTCCCTGGAACAGCAAAGGGAGAATTATTACAATCAGTCCATTTGAAATGTGAGAAAACAAAAACAATGGCATATCAGAGTCCTCTGACATTTTGATAACACTGTTCATGAAGGATGGAAACCTGAGAATAAGGCAATTAAATCTGGATTTTTTTTTACATGTTCTATAAAGGACCCCTCCTTTGCCTCTTTACGCTTTGTTTTTAATGCAAGGCTCTTTGTCTCTGCATTTATATAATGTGAGATATCTTAACTGAAATTTGGGGATTTTTTTTTCATTTTGAAATAATTTTAGACTTACAGAAAAGTTGCAAAGCGCAGTTCTCAATTACTCCTCACCCAATTTCTACGATTAACATCTTACCTAACCATAACAAAATCATCAAAACCAAAACATGTAAGTTGATTCACTATGACTAACTAATCTAGAGACTTTATTTGGATTTTGACAAGTATCACCCAGATATCCTTCCCTCTGGACCAGGATATAATCCAGGACCCCATACTGCATATAACTGGCATTTCTTGGTGGCCTTGTCCAGTCTGGGGCAGTTCCTCAGCCTTTGTCTCACATGACCTTAACACTTTGGAAGAGTACTGATCAGGTATTTTACAGAATGTTTCTCAATTTGAGTTGGTCAGCTATTAGATTAAAAGTAGGCAGTTTGGGCAAGAAAATGATGCCGTGCATCATGGGTTCATGATGCTGATGGTCTCGTTACTGGTGATACCAACTTGGATCACTTGGTTAAACTGATGTAAGCCTCCCGCAAGTGTAAGTGAGCAGTTTCTCCTTGGTAACTGAGAAAGTGGATAGAAACTGAGATCATACATATATTCCCTTTTCGAGTGCATGTCAGCGTCCATCAATGGCCCTTTCTTGCAACAATTATTATGGTGATATTTATGTAAGTGCAATTTTCTATTTCCCTCTTTCCTTCTATGTTTATTAATTGAAATTCCACAATCTGAAGGGGTCTTTCCATTCTTCCACATTTAATGATTGACTGATTGATTTATATTAGTATGGACTCAAGGATATTTATTTTATTCTATGGATTGTAACCCATTTCTATAATTACATTATATTTATTTTGTTACCGAAATTGTTCCACTTTGGCCATTGGGAACTCTATGAAGTTGGCTCATTTGTACTTTTGCTGTGTTCCCATCATTTTGTACACTTCCCCACTACTGGCACCACAAGATGTTACAAGTTTATATCATATTTGCTGTGAAAATGTAGCATCACTCAGAAACAAGAAAATAAGACTCTTTAAAAAAATTTGTTTTGCTCTGGCTTCCTGACCATTGCAGGCTCTGATACTTTATTCCTCCTTCTAAAAACTTGTTTTCCCTCATACTCTAGAATATTGCTTTAGCATTTGCTAAAGAACATTGAATAAGGTGCTACATAACACTAAAATGCCTGACATAGAAAACTGACATTTAAGGAAAGTAGTTTAAGGTTGACCTAACCATTCATTCTTCTAGGTCAGAAGATGTTCTTTCTTTCTTTTTAGTAGGAAACCCTTTATTTTAATAAAAAAGTAAACAAAACATCTATATAAAACACTCAAAAGCAATTATATAATCATATTAATATAATTATTATAGTATTGAATTATTAGTATTTCTATTATTATTATAATACAAACTTTCAAGACCGTAGCATTTGCTTGCCCTACAATCGGTATGAAGATTGGGGTTTTATAATATATTTCCAGTTATTTATTAGCCTCTTCATTCAATGTATTTCTATATTTTGTTTTGATTACAGAGTTCATGAAAATTCTAATTTGCATGAAAAAGTAGTTGTAAAGTATATGAACTCTCAAAGCACTTCAACTTAACAACTATGTTAGGATTCTCTTCAAGGAAAATGATCTAGAAACTTTTTTTTAAAACTAGTTAAAAAATTTTTGCTTCAAAGTTGTAATCTTTAGGTTCTGGGTACCATGAAACAGTAAATATACTCTACACTGTCTTCCACTGAATGCAGCTATAAAACCTGGACAGAATACAAGGAGCAGCTATTTGAGGATTCAAAAGTATATAGCAGATGGATTAAGGAAGAACAGAATTCAAATACCACCATACATGTTGTAAGTTTACCATTTTTTTTTTATTGCTGTATCTCCTGGTCTAAACTCATCACATAGGAAACAAAGAAGTGAGTACTGAGCAGCTATAGACTGAATATAGCTTGTGCCTCCTGCCACAATTCATGTTGAAAATGTAGTGGAGGTGGAGTCCTGGGGAGGTGATTAGGTTATGAGGATGGAGCTCTCATGAATGGGATTCACACCCTTATTAAAGGGACCTCAGAGTTCCCTCACCTCTTCCCCCACAAGAGGACATAATGCAAAAACAGCCATCTATGAACAGGGGAGCAGGTTCTCACCAGACATCAAATATGCTGGCGCCATGATCTTGGATTTCCCAGTCCTCAGAAGTGTGATAGATGTATTTGTGTTGTTTATTAGTGAGCCAGCCTATGGTATTTTTGTTACAGTGGCCTGAACAGACAAAGACAGACAGACAGAGAAAGCTCCAGGAGAACCCTTTTAGCTCTGGCTCAAGGAATGGGAAAGGGAAAACAACACAAAGACAGTGGAGAAATCCCCCATTTTTTCTCTGCGTTTTTATCCATTTATTCCCTATCTTTCCTTTTATCCACTCCCTGACCCCCTAGCCCAGCTCTCAGGCAATGTTGTGGTGACCCCAGTAGGAACAGCTCTGCCTAGTGGAGGCAGTGGGAGGCTAGAAGAAGCCAAAATCCTAAGAAAGGGAATATTTCCCTAAGTTTAATGCAACTTCAGTGTGGACATATTTTTGTGTGAACACATGTTTTCAATTCTTATACCTACAAGTAGAATTGCTGAGTCAGATGATAACTCCATATTTAACATTTTGTGGAACTGCCAAACTGTTTTCCAAAGCACCTATACCATTTTACATTCCCACCAGCAATGTGTGAGGGCAATTTATCTACATACTCTAAAACACTTGCTATTGTCTGTTTGTTTCATTATAGTCATCCTCATTATATCACATTGTGGTTTTGATCTGCATTCCCCTGATAACATGATTCTGAGCATATTTTCATGTGCTTATTGGCTATTTGCATATCGTCTTTGGACAAATGTCTGTTTAAATCCTATGTCCATTTTTAATTGGGTTATCTGTCTTTTTTTGTTGACATGTAGGAGTTTCTCATATAATCTAGATACTAGACATTTGTGGTATCTGTGACTCTAACTTGTAATTCCCAATTTCAAGTAGCCACTAAGTCTAATCATTTCTTTTTAGTGTGGCTCATATCTCATGTATCATAGAACAATTATGATCATCTTAGTGCAGGCCTTTAACACCTCATGCCTAGAATATAATATATAAGGAATATAATCTTCTAATAGATCTATGAAAAAAGCTTCCTATGAGATCTTTCCTATGGTTTTAAAAGCATCCCTCAAATCATCTTGTACTCTGTACCCAAATTAATATTCCTTACATATGAATTTCTTGATATACAAGGTCTTTTAGAAAAGTCTCCACTTTTTATTAGTGCCTATATTAGGCTGACAATCTTTAATAATTTTAGGGGTTGATAATATTTCAGGACTTAGGTACAAAATTATTATCCCTTTATCTTCTAGCATAAGGAGAGGGGGTAGTGCAGAGAAATAGGTACTAGAGGCTATCAGATTTAAAAATAACTCACTAAACCCTCCTACACTGCTGGTGGGAATGTAAATTGGTACAACCATTGTGGAAAGCAGTATGGGGGTTCCTCAAAAAATTAAAAGTAGAAATACCATTTGACCTAGTAATTCCACCCCTAACTAGTTAAGATTTGGCCAATAACTGGCTTATGCCAACCTAGGTGTGACCACTGAGTAAAAGATAAAACAAGTGGAAATAATCTGAGCTGGGATGTAAGAGGCTATTCAAGGAAAAGAGATGTCACAGAATTAGTGCAGTCAAGTCACTGCTGTTTGACCCAATAAGCAACAAACAGCTCCTGGGGTTGGGGAGATCTAAAATGTCCAGACAGCAACTAAAAAGCTATGAGACATGCAAAGAAACAGTAAAATGTGACCAATACACAGAAAAAAATATCTGGCAATAGCAACTGCCTTTGTAGAGAGGCCCAGATGGTGGACTTAGGAGAAAAATATTTCAAAGCAGCTATTATAAATATGTTCAAAGAACAAAAGGAAACCATGCTTAAAGAATTAAAGGAAGATAGGAGGACAATGTCCATGAAAGGGATAATATCAGTAAAGACACAGAATATTCAAATTATAAAAGGAACCAAATGGAAATTCTGGAGTCTAAAAGTACAGTAACTGAAATGAAAAATTGCCTAGTGAGACTCAACTATATACTTGAGTTTGCAGAAGAATTAGCAAATTTAGAGATAGATCAGTAGGGACTACGAGATCTGAAGAACACAGAGAAAAAAGAAATGTGAGACACCATTCAAGGCTCCAACATACACATAATGGGAGTACCAGGAGATATGAGAAAGGGATAAAAAATAATGAAGAAATAATGGCTGAAAACTTCACAAATTTCATGAAAAATGTTATTCTACATATCCAATAAGCTCAGTGAACTCTAAGTAGGATAAATATAAAGAGATCTTCACACACACCCAGACACATCATACTAAAAATGTTCAAAGAAAAAGGAAACTCTAAAAGGAGCAAAAACAAAAATGACTCATCACATACAAGGGAACCCAGTAAGTTTAACACATAACATCTCATCAGACACCATGGAAGTCAGAAGGCAGTGGAGCAACATATTAAAAGTGCTGAAAGTAAAAAAATGTCAAACAAGAATACTGTATCTATTCTTATATACTGTATACTATATTAAATACTACATCAACGTATCTTAGTATCACAGCTATCCTTCACAAATGAAGTCTAACTAAAGATAATCCCAGGTTAAAAAAAAACTGAGAGAATGTTTTGGTAGCACATTTACATTATAATGAATACCAAAGAAAATTATTTAGGCTGAAAGTAAATGATACCATAGAGCACTATGAATCCACACACAGACATACAAATGGGATGCCCGTGAAATAATCATGTAGGTACTGATAAAAAAACAGTACAATTACATATTTTTTTCTTTTTCTCTTGGCTGATTTAAAAAGCTATTGCAGTAACAATGTGTATATAAGTGTACTGTTAGGCTTATAACATTTAGAAATGTAATATATTTGACAATACTAGCACAAGGGAGGTAAATGCAAGCAAAAAGCTGTATTGGAGTAAGGAAAGGACATCAAATCTATAACTAAAATCTGTAACTTAAATCTGTGGGAAGAAATTAAAAGAAGATAGTGTAAGATTAATATAAAAATTCTATAAATATAGACATGCTCTCCGTTTTTATCAGCTTCCTTGAAAGATTTAGTATTATATAACATATAACATAGAGTAATAATTATAACAGTATACTGTTAAGTTGTAATATACATAGATGTGTGTGTGTGTGTGTGTGTGTGTACTTAAAAAAGAAACTAGTTTCCATATTTCACTGTAACTAAATCAGTAGAAAACTGAAGTCAATTCTGGCAAGTTAAGATGTAAAAATCAGTAAGAAAATAACTAAAAAATATCATTAAAAGCCATTCAAGAAATTAAAATAGTATACTAGACAATATTCATTTAGCACAAAAGAAGGCATTAAAAAATGAACAAAGTAATCAGAAAGACACAAAACACACAGAAAACAAAAAGTGAAATGTCAACTATAAATATAAACCCAACCATATCAATAACATTGAGTGTGATTGGTTTGAACAATTCAATAAAAAGGCAGATATTTTCTTCTTGGATTTAAAAAAAAAGGATCTGACTATATAACTGTATAAGATACACTTTAGATTCAAAAATGCAAATAGGTTGAAAATAAAAGGATGGAAAAAGATGTGCAGTGTAAACAACAATCATAAAAGAGAGTTAAGTGGCTATATTAACATCAAAAAATAGATATTGAAACAAAAAAATGTTGCTAGAAATAAAGAGAGCTATTTTATGATCAGAAAAGGGACAGCTGATCAGGAAGATACAACAATGATAAGCATATATGCATGTAACAATGGGGCCAAAAATATGTGAAGCATAAACTGATTGAAAGGCAAGAGGGACAATTCAGCAATAATAGTTGGAGACATCAACATCCAGCTTTCAATAATGTATGTACAACTAGGCAGAAAATCAACAGGAAATATAAGAGTTAAATGATGATATAAACAAACAAGACCTAATGGACATCCATAGACTGATCCAACAGAAAACACATTCTTAAGAACACAGGGAACATTCTGCATAATAGAGCCTATGCTAAGACATAATATAACCTGCAAAAAATTTGAAGGAGCTGAAATTATACAAAGTATGTTTTTCAAACACAATGAATAAAATTAGAAATCAACATCAAAAGTCTGAAAAATATATACAAATGTAGAATACATGCAAATGTAGAAATAAATCAAAGCACTCCTAAATAATCTAAGTTCTGAAATTAACCCTTATATTAATAATCAATTGATTTTGAACAAAAGTGACAAGATAATTCAATGGGAAAAGAATATTCTTTTCAATAAATGACACTGGGACAACTGGATATACCCATTTGCAAAGCAGCAAAGTTGGACTCTCTACCTAACACCATTAGCATGCATGCACACACACAAACACATGCCCACCCACACTCAAAATGGATCATAGACCTGAATGTAAGGCTTAAAACAATTATAAAACTCTCAGAAGAAAATATAGGTATAAATATTAACATGCTTAGATAGGCAATACTTTTTTAGTATAACACCTAAAGCACAAGGGACAAAAATAAATTAGATAAATTGCAAATTCATGGTCCATGTTTACCTGCTAAGTTCTCACAAAAGGTAGAACTCCACCTCAAGGGCCCTTTAGGCTATGAACACACTTTTTTTTATCTCTTCTTCTTTCATTATTAATCATTTTTAGAGAAGTTCTTCAAATATCAATGGTACTCAATCCCTGTCAATCATTGTTCATGTTGAGTACTACCAATAATACAACTAGAGTGTTTTTAATGTATCTAAATAACTACAAAAAAATGATAATGAAGTTTTTATTTGAATAAATCTGTGAAATCATAACATTCAGTGTTGACTCTGTAATTACTCAAAAATAATCAGAATTCTTTTTAAATTTCTACATAAAAAACTAAGCTATGTTAATACCATTTTTTCTAATTTACAAATTTTTTCTGATTACAAAATATATGATTGTTTTAAAGGTATAAATATTACAAAATTAAGATCATACAATAGATACAATTTTGTATGTTATTTTTATCATCTTTATAAATGAATACTTCCCATGTCATTCTTCAAAAATATGATAAAGGAATATGATGTTCCATTGTATTGATAAACTTAAAATTTATAAAACTATGTTTCTATTAAAAAAATGGGCAAGGCACTTAAATATATGTTTTTCTAAAAAAGACATACAAATGGCCAAAAAATACTTGAAAAGGTTCTCAAGTTCACTAACCATCAGGGAAATGCAAATCAAAACCACAATGAGATATCATTTCACACCTATTAGAATGTCTATTATCAAAAGAACAAGAGATAACAAATACTGGTGAAGATGTGTAGAGAAGGGAACCCTTGTGCACTGTTGCTGGAAATGTAAATTGGTGCAGCCACTGTGGAAGACAGTACGGAGGCTTCTCATTGTGGTGTTGATTTGCACTTTCCTGGATTACCCATTCTTGATTTTCATTTTTATCTATTAAAAAAACAAATTATATCTTCTCTTTGAAAGTTCAAGTCTAGGTAAAAGTCAATGATGTTATCATGTATAGCCAGCCACTCTGAAATATTTTGGACATGTTTACGGAAATCTGAGAGGTATATGTAGAGCTTAATGAATAAGCTGTTAAGAAAGAGAAACAAAGACAATAACTTTACAAAGAAAAAAAAAGAAATTTTGGATGCTCTCAGGTCACAAATAATTTCAAAATCACTATGTAGAAAAGTTGAAATTCTCCATTAAATTCCTCTTAACAATTGAGGATAAATTTATTAGTAATATGACAAACTAATTATAAAAAGTATTTAAAAGGCTAGAGTTCCTTGGTAAGCTTCAGGATTAAGAAATATTGCAACTCTGTCAGATTTTAAGCTGTTATTAATTCATTACATAGGAAATCTCATGAAGCTTTATACCTATTATTTCTCACAACTAAAAATACCCAGAGCATTTATGTGTAAATTTTCTGACACTGAACACTTTCTACCTTGAACTGGACTGTGCAACCTCCTTAAATGTTTAACAGCTTCATCTTTGTTCTACTGATGAAAGAGACATGGTTTTCCATCATATTTTCTCCTTGCCAAACACCTAACACAAGACTATACATACAGAGCAACTCTTCAATTACTATTTACTGAATGAATGAATGAATGAATGAATATGTTCTCCTTTGAACCATGCCTTTCATTTTCTCATGAAAAGATCAAAAGTAAAGGAGGCTTCTTTCTTTAACATAAATCCTACAGTCTTATTTCCATTAATATCAGTCAAGTAATGTCCAAGGCATTCCAGGTGGGTATCTAAATATACATATAATATAGTTAAAAGAAATTGGTGAATCCAAATTTGTTAGGTCTATAGAAAAAAGTGAACACACAATGTCAGTAATGTTACACTAAGTCCTTAATTTTTATTTGACATTTCAATAGGTTTCCTCTTACATAATAACACATGGGGTTTTGTTTTTTGGTTTTTTTGCATTAAGATTCTTCTCAACTCAACAAAATAAAATTGGATATATGGCCCTATACTTTATATTTTAATATAAGATTGAAGGCTTAAACTCTCCATTTTCATTTTATCTAATCCCTTAAGTCTAAAATACATTGTTTCTTCAAAAACTGAAGATATTATACCCAGGTATCAGAAAAAAAACACATACATAATATATCCAATGTGTTCGTCATCTAAATGTGTCATATATATTCAGAGATACACACGACTTTTCATCTCCATTGTCTACCAGAAAGCAATTATTTTCAAACATACCATTTCACATCAGATCTTTATCAACTGCCTTCCAGTTGCAGGGAGCACTGTGTGCATGTATTTCCCAGCAGTATTAGAGACAAGGATATAATTTTTCTTGACTTGTACAATCCTCCCAGGACTATGCGACAACTATATTTCAGTAAATATTAACTAGTGTCATTCAAGACAATCTTTAAAATGAATCAACTGTGTGTGTGTGTGCGTGTGTGTGTTGTACATGCTTACTGTGTAAATACTGAAGTGTTTTTTCCCCCTATCTGCTCAGATATTTTGCCAAAAGGTGCTAAAACAAAATCACTTAAGGAATATGAACTAGCCTAAAGATTAATAAAACCTCTACTTCACAGGTTTCTACAAATAATGATATGAAAACAACAGATAATGTTCAGCTATCGAATATTTCAATACTTCACTCTGTGTCTATGATATATTTATCTCATATGAAAGATTTGCTGAAGGAGTTGTCATGGTCTCCTGGGACAGGAAGAATAAGGTTTCTGCATAAAATGTTAAATTAATTTTCATGGTGATGCAAAGTTAAGGAAGGGTTGTCAAGGGATGGCTTGCTGCCATGGGGCGGGGTTTTGTTTTGGTATCCTTTCAAGGCCTGCAGGTGTTTGGCATGAGTTAAGATCAGGGCCAGCTGTGATATTTCGGTTCTGATACTCCCCTCCCAATAGTTCTCAGAAGTGATGCTTCAGGGTGATGTCTTACACCTGATGTATTCAACTTGTGTGGTACACATGTGAAGACTCTGTTAAGTAACACCGGTTTTGTGACACCCTTTGCCCTCTCTTCTCCACCCACAGTTCATGGCATCAGGAAGGAAAACATCAAAAACATTAATCGGAGTTTCAGTCATTTATATATATGCTTTTTAAATTGAGCAGTTCATTCAAAGATTGTGACAGACTAGAACCGCCAGATATACAGTCTTAAGCAAAATTCAAAAAGCAGGATAACACATTCTCTTTTTATTTTCGTGTTAGATATTGATGCTTTTAAACACTCCCAGTGGTGAGATCCATACCTACTTTTTTCAGGAATTTGAATAGTTTCTATTAAAAGCTGCATTTGCTTTTAAGTTTGTTTGGGTTGGAAAACCTCAAACCACAATGTAGTTCATGCACATGTTCCCGAGGGTATGTTAAATAAGACCATACTGAGGTCATCTAGTAAGTTTTTTAAACTTTTTAAGAATTCCTTTAATGTACTGCACAATCTTGGCCTGATTAAAAGAAGATATTTTAAGAAGGCACTTGGAAAAATGACTTTTAAAATCTATATGTAGATAATCTATATTGTGCTTCTATAGTGCACAGTGTTTTCCATAGGTAATTTTATCACTGGGAGAGAAAAACAATAAAACTACTACTAAAAGGGTTTTGGATCAAAATTTCCCAGAGTTATCAGTAAATACAGACCAAAAACCCCCCAGGATTCTTGATTGACTTAACAGGGGATGCCTGTAAGATCATTTTAACTGTGCAAAGCTCTGCAGTGCATGATCAGAGAATAAAAGATAGGCGATCTTACATCTATCCATGAACAAAAGTCGTCTGTTTCAGCTGAAAAATCAAGTTTTCTCGGAACAGGAGACTATGATGAAATTATTTAGATTAGAAATTGTTTCTTCCATTAAGTACATTTTTGTTGTCTACCAAGTTCAAACCACAAATGAAAATGTAAATGGCCCACTTGATAAGTAGGCCCACGGAAAATTCTCTACAGTTCTTTGATGCTGCTAACTTTTTTTTGTCCCTTAGACACACCCCTTTTCACTTCATCAAAGTCTCCCTTCCTGCGCCACGTTCCAGGACTTGGACTTCACCCAAATCCATGTTCAGTTGAATTAGCAGCTGTGCTGGCCCCGTGCGCATGGAGAGCTTGGGCCACTGGCGCCGGCGGTGCGGCCCCACATCTGAACACAAGTGGCCGGTTCCATGCACCCAGGGCCAAGAAACTCCACAATTCAGGGGAAAAACAAGGGAGGACACCTTAAACGGAAATCAAACTTTTACAGAAAGTGAAAAATAAAAGAATTTTCAGTAATCAGAAATGATGAAGGGGTGGGAACCGCTTGGCTCAGGGTTTACAGTTGCGTTTTCTTAAAAGGATATCTGAGCTCGATTTTAAGCTAATGACCCCCACCCCCACAGCTACACTGCATTTGCCTCTCTCCACTAGACGAAGGTAAGTAAAAGAGGATGTTTTTTATAAAAAACGTAACCCAAAAGGGCACCATCACAACAGAGCCACCACCGTGTGTTGAACATTTATTTGCCATCTGGCAACCCCTACTATGTGCTCTTGATAAACATAATCTCATTGAACACTTAAAACAATACACAGAAGTTTTACCAATTTCCCTATTTTACCACTTTAAAGCTGAGGAAACTGAAGCCTAGAAAGTTTATAAAACTGCCCCCAAATTTTGACTCCATTTTATTATGCTTATTCCCTGAGCTTTCCAAGCCAGCCCTATAGACAGAGCTTGTCAGCTCCACTCAGGGGTGTATAGTAGCCACCTGACCATTTGGAAAACCTAGTCTCTACCTAGTAAACCTACTCATTCATCTGCTGATTCACGCATCAACAAATACGTATTGTATACCTGCTATTTAAATCAATTTTGAATTGATTTTTCAGAAAAGAGAATTGCTAATTTCACACTAAATTCCAAGTAACTGGCCCACAGTACATACTGTAAGTTTGTTGAGTGAACTTTCAAAGGTAGTCTTTTTTTTTAGATGCCATATTAAGGTATGTTTTTAAAAATAATTTTACACACATTTGTTAAATTCCTGATTTTTTCACATTCTATATTCCTTTCAAAATTCAAAATTATATGGAATTCCAAGCATAAGAGGAAGATAGTGTCCATAACTCTGTGCCAAACAGCCCCACATAGAATTACCATAGTCTCTGCTGCTTATTTTTATGTTAATAGCACTACATTGCTCTCTAGTCTTTCTAAAAATCCAGATAAATTTTATACGTATAGTTTGGTATTTAAATCCCAAAGAAAAATGAAATTATATATAAAAGAGACTAAATTTACTCTTACAGCTAGGGTACACTTGTCAGTAAGTACCACTGTATGATTAAGAATTGTTGATATCAGAATTGTAAAAATTAGGATCTACTGTTTGGTGGGTAAGAAGAAAGTTTTCAGAGACTTTGGGGGTATTAGGAAAAAGTCAGTATCCTGCCTTAGGTAATATTAATCTCCATTTGAAAATGGTTTACATATTAAAATTATGCCATAGACCAATAATAGAAACTTCTTGCAGGTCCAAAAGAGTTGAGATACGAAGATAAAAGTAATTAAACTGAACTACAAGAGAACTATAAGGGAATATTCAATGTGAGCCAACCCCTCATAAAGTGAACAATTTTCAGGGTGGGACCCTGGACTCTTGGTCATCAAAGCCTAAAAATTAGGTAACATTAGAATATATCTAATGATTTTTAAAATAACATTCTTTGCTGTGGTGCCCAGAAATTATCTCTAGAGAAACACGCTCTCAATTTGAGTTAAATGTCAAGTCCTACACACCTCAGTGCCGTTTTTAAGCAGGAAAAGAATAATAAAACCCACCCATTCCCCACAACAGCTTAAAGCCAAAACTTGGCCTCATTCAAAGTTATGAAGTAAGAAAAGTGGCTATCTGGTCTACTACATTCAGTGAGCACGCTGCTAACCTCATTGAAAGGAATCACTAGGAATTAGTCCATTGTTGTGGTGGTAACCCTTTCACATAAACTCAGTACATAACAAGTGGGCCCCCTTATCTCAAATACTTATGGACAAAGCCTTGAAATAGTCACAATCTTAGCAGAAAAATAACACAAAGCAGAATTCCTGAATTCACCTTTATTCACCAGTCAATACTGTTACCACCGAATTAAGCACATATAGATTCTCCTTTAAACATATTCATGTAAGATAAAAGTACCAAAGTTAAAGAGTTAGGTCAGTTTTCAACTGGTTCTCTTCCTTAAAAAATGTATTCCATTTTCAATAATTAATTTCAAAGAAAAATCTGCCACTTATATAAATGAAAAGAATTTTTTTAAAACGTGTAACTTAGAAATGTTAGAAACTGAGTCATTGAAGAGTTCCTTGACCTTTTGGGATAAATACGTAAAAATGGTAAACTGCTTGCAGTGATATTGATTAAAGTAATAAAATCAAAACTTATTGTCATCATCTAAAAATAATCATTTGGACAATGTTATAAAAGAAGTATTTTTTTAGGCAATCCTTATCACTGGGCCCCAGGAAGGATCTGGTAAGCAATGTACAGCACAAATCTCTATTCAAGTATAATTCATTCTTCACAAATAATGCACATTTATCAAAGCATATAAAAACCTCTCATTTTCAGAATTAACTATGACTTGCTTTGTTCATTTAAAGATAACCATATGAGGAGAAATGGACTGTAACTGTGAAGCTGTCATGTTTCTTTCTACAGAGAATGATCTGAGTGTCTGACCCCAACCTCTCAATTGTCTCTATTTCCATTTTTCAGGAAAAACAAATATCCTGAACTTGGAAACTTTCTGTAGAGGTTGCTTTACAAATACATTAGATCAGATAGACATGAAAGTATGATTGCAGACAGCCAGTTCCAAATCCTGATTCCTTATATTTCATACCCACAGTTTAACAAAACAGGAAAAAATCATGTTACACTCAAGACCAATGGCTAATGTATATTTATATGAATCACTCTGGATAGAAAAGAAGGACAATTTCTTATGTTTTTAATTGCATGTACTAAAAACTTCAAAAAACAAACCTGGGGTTCTGCAAATACATTCTTCATGTTGTTGATTGGACCATACGCAACTCCACTTCCTTCAAAGAGGTATAACCACTTACTGGTCATCTCTTCTTCAAACCTAGGAACAGACCCAAAAAAGAATCATTTTTTCATTCTAAAGAATGTGAAACAACTTTTGTTTTCATGTGGCTCTCTTCTGAAGCAACCCATAATGACAAAAATATGTTTCTTAGAATTTCTTTGCTCCTAGTTTTTGTAGAATGCTGCCTATGTGAAACAATTTGAGTTGTCCTTAATAGTAGAAATAGCCACCCAGGTACCATTGTTTGAAAATCCACCATTAGATACGTAACTCCTCTTATTTCTGTCCCTATATACTTTTTGACAGAGAGTCCCTCAGAGAGGAGATATTATGTAGAAAATTATTTTAATTGAGTTTCAAATGTGGTCTTGAGCACTTCATGAATATTATTATAAAAAAAGCATCTGCAATTTTGAGCATGATGTCATTGTGCGAAGTGTTTTTTTAGGTCTCAGGCATAGTATAACGGTTTAAGGTAGACACTGATATACTAAATTATTCCTTAAAATAAAAAATAACATAGTTTGTTTTAAAAGAAAGCTATATGCTTTACCACCATTATATTTAAAGAACATTGGAACTAAAAGCCACAACCATTAAACTAAAAACAACGAATTAGCTACTTAATTATTTGCACTGTGATTTACTAATCAGAACAAATGTAGACATGCAAAGACTAATATATCAGTTTAGCCAACAACACTCAAATTCAGCCAGGTCCTCTGCCTCTATTTTTGCTTTTACTATAATTTAAAACTGGACCTCACAGATGTAAAAGTTTATTTGATTTCCTTTATCTTCTCTGTTAGGTTTTAAGGAAAGGGGACCTAATTCATTAATGAGATTTACTGTTTTATATTTCTTCTCTGTTAAGACAGTGAACAAACATAGAAACAAAATCTTGGATCTGCAAAGGCAAGTCAACACTCCTAGTTTGTAACATATGAGGAATTTTTAAATTGCAAACTATTTTTACTTAAGTAATAATTTAGGTGAAAAGAGATTTTTAAAAAGACATTAGCTAAAGTACACTATTTTCAGCAAGTAAAATGCTTCACTAAAACGGAAGGACTAGTGGACACAAGAAATATTTAGTATGGACTTCTGTTCAGCTCTTATACACAGCTAGAGTTACTACTCTCATATCTGCAGACTCCATGGAAAATAGTATGAGAGAAATGCATTTCTTCCACTGTTTAAAAAAAGGGCAAGAAACAGTACTGACATGTTGAGGATTCTTCTGTAATTGCCATCTTATAGGTTTTTTTTTAAAGAGTAAAATATAAGTCCAAATTAATGTAGTCTCTAAAGGATAGACTGCCATATAAGCAATTATGTTCAATCTTATGAATTTTTTTACATAAGGATATGATAAATATTTTAATGAAGATAGTATTACATGTCACTAGGAATGTTATTAATCCTATTCCCACATCCACTTTGCCACAACCATGTCAAGAGTGTCTACTATAAACTAGACATTGATTATTTAAATATAAAGCCTTCCCTTTTCTCTCCATGATAATGAATAAAAAGTTTTCATTATAGATTTTAATTACAGCCCAGTAATGTTAACTATCCCTATGTAGTACACAGTAAAATACTTTACTTATAAATACTGCAAAATGTTCTTTCTCAGGAACAGCACAATGCAAGATTAAATGTCTTGCATTGATTGATTCTTCACATCCTTATTTTCTTTTCAATGACTGTTAAAGTCATCTCCTGGCCAAGATTTCCTAAGATATAGATATATTTCACCAGAATGACATATGCTGAAAGAATAGAAGAGATAGTTTGAACCTGGAGCCTTTTCCATCAGGGTGTTGATTATTTAAGTTTTCATAAACAGTGTTAACAATGGTTAGTCTGATAAATTTTCAAGACAAGTGAATTTATCACCACTGGACTCACCCAAGTGGCCTGAAAGATCTGCACAGAAAATGCATGTCAATATCCAAACAAACCCATAGCTGCAGGCTTGCCAACAGAAAACTCAGGGGAATAGTTGAAGTTTTAGTATTTATATAAGCTTTTCACCACAAGGCAAAAGAGAGGGATTTATTTCATGTTATGGAAAACAACGGATGCACTTTGGAAATGAGACAAGGGAGAGAGGCAGTGTCTGGAGCTGCAGTTGTGACCACTGTTTGTGTATTTATGTGGGTGTGGGTGTGGAAATGTTCACAAATGCCTTAAATTCAATCAGTCACAGACAGAATAGCCATTGCTGCGTTCCAGGGCTCCCAGAGGACACATCCATCATTTTCTTCTGAAAACCTATCTCTTGATCTCAGTCTGATGTGGAATCTTTTCCTTTATCTATGCAAAAAAGCTGTAAGTGCATGTTTTTATAAACCACAAAAATTCTGCTAAAAAAAATGGAAGGAGCTGATCTAAATAGCTTAGGGCAGTACAATTCTGAAGATAAGACAAGAAGGGTGTCCTCAGATCAGTGTAGTGAGCCTCCAAGCTAGAGCCTCCTCTGGGAAGTTATTTGGAGACTCTTAAAACAATTCAGACTTCATTGTGAACTTACTAAATCAACCCATATTTTAATTCTAGATTTTTATCGGAATTCACTTGATGCCAGAATGGGTCTTCTTTATCAGATAGCATAATTGAGGTAGATGAAACACTGCTGTATAAAATGGATTTGAGTATAAATCACTTAACATCAAAACTAAATTTAAAAAAAGCAAACAAATCTTTTAAAAAAATGATTAAAGTTGTAGCCAAATCCCAGAGGAGAGAAACTAAAAGATCCAGGCCATGAAGGTGGGAGCTGAAACAATTGTAACATTAGTGATTACTAATGCTGGTCATTAAATTGCGTCTTTATTTTGTAGCTTTTATCCTCACAAGCACACTGTAAGGTAAATAGTATACTCCTTTGCCCAATAGGGAACTCAGATTCAGAGACATTAACTTGTTCAAGTTCATATAGCTCCCCCCCCAACTCTTTTGAGGTATGATTGACAAATAAAAATCATATATATTTAGTTTGCACAACATGATTTTTTAAGGAGTGCAATGTGATGATTTAATGTATGTATACATTATGAATGATTACCACAATCAAGTTAATGAACACATCCATCACCTCACAGTTACCATTTCTATGTGTGTGATAAGAACATTTATCTACTCTCTTAGAACATTTTATGTGTACAATACAGTATTGTTACCTAATACCATGCTGGACATTAGATTCTCAGAACTTATTCGCCTTACAATTAAAGCTTTGCACCAGTTGGCAACCGCCTCACAGTTTCCCCCACACCCTAGACGCTGGCAACCACCATTCTACACTCTGGTTCCATGAGTTCAACATTTTTAGATTCCACACATATTAGTGAGATCATGCGATATCTGGCTTATTTCACTCAGCACAAAATGCTTCTTCCCTTCCATCCTATACACCTCAAGATGTACCTCCTTCCATTAATACTCACTCATTCCTGACGCTGTTAGTGAAAATCTGTGCTAATGATGGGGATTACAACAACACAAAAAGATAGGCCCTGTATTCAGAGATCATGTAATCTAATGGAGAACACAGCAGTGGAAATTGAATTACAGTGCAGGATGCTGAGACAAAAACATGAAATGTACAACCTACAGTTGAAGTACCAAAGAGGGAGACCTGAGCTGGGTTTGGGGAATCAGGAAAGCATTCAAAAATGGGATGACATTTAAGCCAGGTGTTGAAGGATAAGTAAGAATTTTCCATGTGAAAGATGGGAAGAAGGATCTTCAGACAGAGAGAGCAATGTGTAGAGACACAACCTGCAAAGAATCTGAAATCTGTTGTGCCCTGAGTGGCAAAATGGGAAATAGGAAAGGGAGATTAGAACCAGAATGCAAGGCATCTTGTCTGCTATACTAAGGATATTAGATTTCCACTAGCAATGAGGGACCCAGAGAAGTCTTTCAATAGGAGTGACATAATCAGCCTTGATACAGAAGATGGAAGGATACAGATGAGACTAGATAAGGAAACAACAGGAGGCAATATACTCTCGCCCTCTGATGCATCTTAAATCTGCCTCTCTATCAATACCTTCCATATTATTGTCAATCATAAATAAGGTTTCATTTGAAAAAAAAAGTTTTCTTGACATTCTTACTCCTTTTTGTTACTGTCCTATTTATCTGTATCCAATCTATCACTTCCGCTTGACCCTCTGAAATCTGACTTGGTCACCAATCCCTTTTCTTACCCAACTTCCAAGAGTCTCCAGTGACCACTTAACAAAACAAATATTCTTTTCATAGTCCTGCTTTCTGTGGAGCATTTGACACTGGTGACTATCTTTAGGTCCAATGATTCTATACCTTCTTGGAATTTTTAATACCTCTGACCATTTCTGTTTCTTTTTTCAGTAATTTTACCTTTTCCTTCCAGTCTCAATATTCTTTGTTCTCTTTTACTCACCTAAGTAATCCCGTCACTTCTATGCAGATGACATCCAAATCTGTATTTCTAGCCCGACCTTTCCCCAAGTCCCTTTTCCTACTTAAGCAGGGAATACTTCCACTCAGATGCATGATCATCCCCATAAATACAACATGCCCATGGATGACTAAGATTTCCATTTCCCAATAAACCTAGTATCAATTCACATGCTTGGCTAAATCTGGAATTCCTTCTTTGCATCATTTCTTATAATTTATACAATATTAGCCTGCAGAATGAACTTTTCAAAAGGTAAGTTCCTTTACTCCTACTGTTACTATCCCAGTTCAAGCCCTCGATTCTTCACACTTGGACTATGGCAATAGCTGATTAAAAATTTATTGTCTCTAATTTTCCTCTTTCAATACATCATGAATTTTAGTTATGTCTCATCTCAGTTCTGTCCAAATGTTCCCCAGGGTCACTATTTTCCTATCTTCTATCGCTATTTCTTCACTGTTATATCCCCACAACTTAAAATATAGTTGGCAGGCAATATTTGATGAATGAATGAGTATCTGTTTGAGAAGAATAAAAGGGAATCAGTCACATCAGCCTGAATGAGTAGGAAGGATTATTTTCTCCTAAAACCTTGCTGAGATTAGGTTTATTTAGACACTGAGGTTGGGAGAAGGAAGACAATTTGAGGATCTTGGGTTTAGATGTAATATCATAGCATCCCCATTTCTTCCTTCTTCTCTCTAAGTTCTGTATAGAAGTATGTCATATGGAAAATAAATTTCCAGTTCCCAACAATTAACTCACAAACAAATTCTTAAAACATAATGTTTCAATTAGGGGCTGCCTATGTTATCCACAGAATCGTAAGATCTCAGGAATTCAAAAGACCTTAAAAAATCATCAATTGTTTTCAATGATCCTACAAAATCATCGTATTATGTGCATTGAAAATATTTCTAGTAATAGGGAACACACTGGCAGTCCAGTTACTGGAAGAATTCAAACACAGGAAGTGTGCTACAGTAGAAAAGCCATGAGATGTGGATAGATTTGGGTTTGAGTCATAGCCCCAGCACCTCCCACCTGTATGACCTTAATAAAAATAGCAATGAAAACATTCAGAATTTTTCAAATCAAAGCAACCACTTATTAATTACTTACCAAGTGGAAGGCTCTATGCTAAGCAGTTAACATGCATTATTTCATTTAATCCTCACAATGATCCTGTGAGGCAGGGAGCATCATTATGCTCATTTTACAAATGAGCAAACCAAAGCTTAGAGAGTTTAAGTAACATTTAAAAATCATATCAACATTAAGTAGCCAAGATGGAAGTCTATCTTGGGTCCAAAGCCCATATGTTAATCACCACTTACTTGACTTGCTTGATCCAGGAGAGCATACCTAAGTTCTGTGATCGATGTACTAACTAGGACTGGGCCCATGGAGAGCTTAAACAGGAATATTTCAAGTCCAGCATGCTAGTGCCACTGTTAACCAAGAGCTTTTCATGTACCAGGTACCACAAGGAATTCTTTCCATTTATTATTTCTAGTTCTCATAATCCTAATGAGGTACGCCTTATGATTCCCATGATTAAGGAAATTAAGGCACAGAGAAGTTGAGAAGGATAGTATATGTATCAGACCGTTCAAATTTATCACCCGGTGGGGTCTTGACCTGGGCTTTCCCTACGCTCATTCAGTAGAGTAGACCTGCTTGAATTCAGCATCAACCCAAGCAAATCAAAAACAGTGCCACCCTTCAGCCACTGGAAATTGAGGTATTGTTTGCCCCCAGGTTTAATGGGTAGAAAGAGGCTAACTCTGTACTGGGTGAGTTGCCTGGGTTCCAACTATTCCTGACTTCTTTCTACTGACCATTGATCAACCCTATGATCCAATAATGACTCATAATAATAGCTATCATTTTCTAACATGATCCTTTTTAAGAATTCTGTGAGAAGAGATATGTTATCCCTATTCTGAAGATGAAACATGAAAGCATAATTGGGACTCACACTCAAGTCTTCACATTCTAGGCTCAGAGCTCATCTCAGTATACACTGATACCACTTACAAAAGATAACCAACAAATAATTCAATAAGCAAAAATTGTAAGACTATAAATTATAAAAAAGATAAGCTTCATTTTTAATCCTAACCCCATATAGTTTTGTGACTGCTGATAAGTTGTTTAACTTCTCTGATGTCCAATTTTCTCATCTGCTATAAGGAAATTATAACTAGTTGTAAATTGCTTAGCATAACACCTAGTGCATAGTAAGTACCCAATAAATGGTATTTACTTAATAGTAGTGTCACTTATAATAAAAATAAACACAATAATAAAATATACCTATAATTGCAAATCCAGGGAAGGAATTTTAACATCTTATTCCTGTTTATTGTTGATCATCTATCAGATATTTTATGATTATAAATGTAAAAGCATATATAGATAGATATCAAATCATATTGTATATCTAAAACTAATACAGTGTTATACATCAATTACATCTTAATAAAAATATATAAACATTTTAAAGATAAAAAGTCTAAGCTTCTGGGACTTCTAAAATACATTTATATTACTTCATTGTTGTTTGTTATTGTCTGTTTCCTTTTTCAAGAAATATCAGTGTCTGTTCAGAAGCCTCTAGGAGATTGGTGATGACATGTGTCAAGAATTCCAATTCATCTTCATTACCTTTGGAGATCCCTCAGTAGGGAGAGACAATGCAGAGACTTCAAACTGGGCAGACAGTAATAGAGCAGACACATTTTGCCAGGCTAGCAATCAGGATAGTTGAAACAATTTAAATAGATGCTAACATCGATTTGCTTGTAGAAAGGCCACAGAGGTGAAAGATCTTGTCTTTTTGTCTTATCCTAATAATTAAGGCAAAGTCCAAAAGGTCAATTCCTATCTATGATGAAAGAGAGTACCTGCTGGGGGTCATGCTGTGTCCGTCCATGTCTGGATGAGGCCACATATCCTTAAGAGGCTCCCAGGTGCCCCTGGACAAAATCTGGTACGTTAAAAGTTAATGACATCCACTTGAAGCAAATGAATTATAGACCAATATACCTGATAAACACAGATGCAAAAATCCTCAAGAATATATTAGTAGTTTCAAAAATACATCAAAAGGATTTATCATGACCAAGTGGAATTTGTTTCAGGGATGCAAGGACAGTTCAATATCTAAAATCAATCAGTTTGTGATACACCCCATTATCAAACAGAATAAAAACCATATGACTATCTCAAAAAAATACTAAAAAAATTTTGACAAAATTCAACATCCAATTATGACAAGAACTCAACAGACTGGGTATAGAGGGAACATATGTCAACATAACAAAAGCCATATACACAAACCCACAACTAACATCATACTCAATGGCAAAAAGCTAAAGGCTTTTTGTCTAAGATAAGGAACAAGACAAGGATGCCCACTCTCATCACTTATATTCAACATAGTACTGGAGGTCCCAAACACAGTAATGAGACAAGAAAAAGAGATAAAAGGCATCAAATTGGTAAGGAAGAAGTAAAATTTTCACTATTTGCAGGTGACATGATATATAGAAAGCCCTTAAGACTCCACCAAAAAACTACTAGAACTAATAAATACATTCAGTAAAGTGTAGGATACAAAATCAATATACAGAAATCTTTTGCATGTCTATATAGAATGACAAATAAGCAGAACAAGAAATGAAAAAAAGTCCCATTTACAATTGCATCAAAAAATAAAATACCTGGGAATAAATCTAATGAAGGAGGTAAAGACCTGTACATCTGAAAACTATTAAAATATTGATGAAAGAAATTGATGACACAAATAACAATCTAACAGATTTGATACAATCCCTATCGAAATACAAATGGCATCTTTCACAGAACTAAAACAAATAATCCTAAACTTTGTATAGAACCACAAAACACCCTGAATAGCCAAAGCAATCTTGAGAAAGAACAACAAAGCTGATTTTAAACTATGGAACAAAGCTACAGTAATCATAACAGTATGGTACTGGAACAGAAATTGACATGTAGATCAATGAAACAGTAGAGAGAACCCAGAAATAAACCTAGACCTACATGGTCAATTAATATATGACAAAGGAGACAAGAATATACAATGGAAAAAATTCTCTTCAATAAATGATATCTACATGCAAAACAATGAAACTAGATCACTATACACAGAAATAAACTTGAAATGGATTAAAGACCTAAATATAACACCTGAAACCATAAAACTCCCAGAGGAAAACAGGCAGCAAACTCTTGGATATCATCATTAGAGAGTTTTTTTATGGATATGGATCACCAGGCAAGGAAAACAAAAGCAAAAATGTGAGTGGGATTACACCAAACTAAAAAGCTTCTGCACTGCAAAGGAAAAACCACCAACAAAATGAAAAGGCAACCTATTGAATGGGAGAAGATATGTGCAAATTATATATCCTATAAGGAGGTAATACCCAAATATATAAAGAACTCATGCAACTCAACACCAAAAAAGCAAATAATCCAGTGGGCAGATGATATGAATAGATGTATTTCAAAAGAAGAAATACAGAGGGCCAACAGACACATGTAAAGACCCTCAACATCACTAATGGCATCAGGGAAATGCAAATCAAAACCACAATGAGGTATCATATCACACCAATTATAATGGATTAATATCAACAGGACAAGAAATAATAAGTGTTGGCAAGGATGTGGAGAAAAGGGAACCCTCCCACACTGTTGGTGGGAATGTAAACTGGTGCAGTGACCACAGAAAGCAGCATGGAGTATCCTCAAAAAAAACAAGAAATAGAAATACCATATGACCCAGTAATTCCACCTCTGGCAAGTTACCCAAAGAAAACAAAATCACTAGTTTGAAAAGATACATGCCTATGGACTCCGGGCTTGCCAGTGGGTTTCAGCCCCAGGAAAGTTCACTGTGGATTCAGTGAGAATGAGAAATTACAATAGATCGTTTTGGGGGTAAAAGGGTTTATTACCTGGCTTTATTCTCCCAGCCACAGGTCAAGCACTAGAATCATGTCTGCACCCAGCAGCCTGGAGGTCTGTAATCCTTCTTCGACTCTACCTCCAACTGAGCACTGGGCAGAGCTCTTTATATAGTGACTCATTCATTAATAGCTCATTGCCTACAGGTGTGGAAGCAGTAGCCTAGCAGCAGGCCAATTACATCATCAAGTACTTTAGGTTCAGGGGAGGATCCTGGCCATAGGAAGTTCAATTTTCCCCACAACTCTGATATTTTTCACAGTATTTATTATTTACAATAGCCAAGATATGGAAGCAACCTAAGTGTCCATCAATACATGAAAGGATAAAGAAGATGTGGTATATATAAATAATGGAGTATTGCTAAGCCATAACAAACAACGAAATCTTGCCATTTGCGACATGGATGGCCCTAGAAGGCATTATGCTAAGTGAAATAAGTCAGAGAAAGACAAATACCATATGATTTCACATGTATGTGGAATCTAAAAAACAAAACAAGTGAACAGACATACAGAAATAAACTCATACACACAGAGAACAGATTGATGGTTGCCATAGGGAAGGGGGATGGTGGGATGGGCAAAACAGGTGAAGGGGATAAAGAAGTACAACAGAAAAATATTTTTTTAATGCTAACATCTTAGCACATTTGTTTCATATCTTTAAGGAACAAAATGTTGCAGACACAGGTGAAGCTCTTTTTATACCTCTCATAGACCTTATTTCCATTTTTCTTTAAAAAACGAACTGCCATCCTAAAGTTCATGTGCACCTCCCTGTTCATATTATTGCATTTATATTACATACATGTATATCTATTTGGATTAATCCATAAGCAATATAAAATACCACGTTGTAAGTTTTTAAACTTTATAATGTAACTAGCTTTTCTTATTGAACATTTTGATTTCAAGATCTAACCACATTCATACACATAGATTTGGCTCATTCATTTCAACCACTGGGCACATTCCTATGTGAACATTCCACAACTTCTTTTCTCCTACTAATGGTCCATTGTTTCCAGTTGCTTACTATTACACACAATGCTTCGATGGAACCTTATATATTTCTCTGTTGATTATATGGGATTGATTCACTAAGGTATATAGAGAAAAGCAGAATTGCTGAGTCATAAGGCAGGCACATGCTCAGCTGTACTAGACTTTCTCCAAAGTGCTTGATGCCAATTTCTGTTTCTCCCATGCTCCATGTTCTCATCAACTTTTGCTATTGTCAGACTAAAGTACTGTCAATCTGATAAAGGTAGTATCTGTATCTCATAGTTATTTAAGTTGCATTTCTCACAGCTGGAGAAATTAAGACATCTTTTCACAAGCTGAAAGGTTTTTAGATGAGGTTTTTTTCCTTCTGTTTCTTTCCTCTTCATATCTCCTGCCCACAGTTGGACTGCCTTTTTTTTTTCTTATTGACTAATAGGGAATATTTACATACTCTAGGTACAAACCCTTTATCAGCTGTATGCATTTCAATTTTTCTCCTGGGCAGTAGCTGGTATTTTAGCTTTATTCACTTTTTCAAACAGAAGTTATTAATTTCAATGCAGACAAATTATGATTCTTGTCCTTTAAGGTTTTTTCCTTTTTTAGGAAACAGTATCTAATCTTGTCACAAAGAATTAAAGGAATTAATAATTTGAAGGTGCTCAGAACAGTGCATAATATAAGTAAGTGCTACATAAGTGTTAAATAAATAAAACAACACTAACATTTTTGGGGAGGCAAACTGTTGGCAGGCAGCGAGAATAAATTAGAATGGAAGTTTTGGAAACAAAAATTTGGTATAGGGTTACATTCCTTAAATGTATTGCCTATAGGAAATGTCTCTGGAAAAATCTGAGTAAACCTAAAGCAAACCAACGGGATTTCATAAGATCCAGGATAGAGTCTACAGTGCAGTAACTATAAACAGGCCTGTGACTCTTCTATAACCCACAGAGTAACAGCTGGAATTTGTTGGTCGGCGTTTGTACCGTAAACAGAATTAAAATTAAATAGTTCCTGTAATTTCCTCAGACCTTATTTCCTCTTAGGAATTTATCTCTACATATTGCTGATAAATTATGGTTAAAGTTATCTTTTTCCCCCGTAGCATTCACTAGCTCTCTCCATCTGCATATCAATTCACAGGCCATACAAAAGATGGGAGTAAGGGTCTATCCAGGGAATCTAGTCGCTGCCTTCTAGTTCATGGTCACTCAGGACTTTCCATACAACTTGCTCTTAAACACAAGATACTTACTAGGCTGAGAAGCTGCTGTGTCTTAGGGTCACACTAATTATTACATTAATCATTTTTGCCCATAATAATGATCATTCACAGTTCAGAAACATACTCTGTTTTGTACAAAGTTTAAATAAAGTGTGGATCACACATTATAATGGTTTGGCTTGACCAGCAATGCTGTGACTTCCCATACAGCCTAGGCATCATTGCAAACACAATATGGGAAAGTTGCCTACACTGCCAAGGTTCAGTGATTTGTCATACTAAAAAATAAAACTCTTGAATTAGATCTCTTTGTGAAAAACTGCTAGTAAAGCAATAAATATTTATTGTAGAAAAGATATTTAAATATCAACAGGCACAAAAGAAGAAATAAAATCAACTATAACCTTACCACATAATTTTGGCTTATACATATCCTTTAGCATTTTTGTTTGAATGCATATTTCTTAAAATTTGATAAGGATCACAATGGGTTTTTTCCTTTTTATTGTGTTAAAATACACACAACATAAAATTTACCATATTAACCACTTTTAGGTGTACAGTTCAGTGGTTTAAATACATTCACATTATGCAGCCATCACCATTATCCATCCCTATAACTATTTCACCTTGTAAAACTGAAACTCTATACCTATTAAAAAATAACTCCCCATTTTCCCCTCCCCCTGGTCCCTAGCAACTACTATTATACTTTCTCTCTGTATGATTTGACTATTTTAAGTAACTCTTATCAGTGGAATCATACAATATTTGTCTTTTTGTAACTGGCTTAATTCACTCAGCATATCTTCAAATTTCATCCATGTTAATGCAGAATTTTCTTCTTTTTATTCACACTAAGTATTAATAAATATTGGACAAAAAATTACAAAAAAATTGCTGAAAGAAATTAAAGAAGACATAAATAAATGGAAACATGACCATATTCATGGCTTAGAAAACTCAATATTGTTAAAATGTCAATATAACTCAAAACAACCTGCAGATTCAATGCAATTCCTATCGAAATCCCAATGACATTTTCTCACATATAGAAAAATCCATCCTAAAATTCATACAGAATTTCAAGGGACCATAAATATACAAATCAATCCTGAAAAAGAAGAACAAAACTGGAAAATTCACACTTCCTGATTTCAAAACCTACTACAAAGCTACAGTAATCAAAACAGTGTGGTATTGGCATAAAGACATACATATAGATTATAGAAACAGAACACAGACCTCAAAAATAAACCCTCACAGTTATGGTCAGATGATTTCTGACAAGGATGCCAAGATTCAATAGGGGAAAGGACAGTTTTTTCAACAATTGGTGCTAAAAAAAACTGTATACCCACATGCAAAAGAATGAAGCTAGACTCTCACCAAATACCATATACAAACACTGACTCAAAACAGATCAAGGACCTAATGTAAGACCTTAAACAACAAAAGCCCAGAAGAAAACAAGACAAAAGCTTCACAACATTGGTTCTGGCAATGATTTCTTGGATTTGACAGTAAATCCACAATTAACAAAAGAGACAAATTTAGACTTCATGAAAACTTCTTAAATGTATATATTAAAAGACACTATTCAGAAAAGTAAAAATGCAACCCACAGAATAGCAGAAAATATTTGCAAATCATGTATCTGATAAGGATTTAATATCTAGAATATATAATAACATTATCTATCTATCTATATGTATAACATTATACATATATATATAGAGAGAGAGAGAGAGAACTCCAAAATTTCAAAAACAGATACAAAAATGGACAGACATTTCCTTAAAGCACATGAAAAGGTGCTCAACATCACTAATCATTAGAGAAACACAAACCAAACTACAATGAGATATTACTTCATACCAATTAGGATGGCTGCTATCAAAAAAACAGAAAATGTGTTGGTAAAGATGTGGAGAAATTGGAACTCTTATGCACTATTAGTGGGAATGTAAATGGTATAGCTACCTGGAAAACAGTATGGATGTTTCTCAAAAAATTTTAAAATAGAATTATCATATGACTAGTAATTCCCCTTCTGGGTATACACACAAAAGAATTGAAAGCAGGGTCTCAAAGAGATATTTGTACATTCATATTCATAGTGGCATTATTCACAACAGCTAAAGCATGGAAGTAACGTAAGTGTCCATTAATGGATGAATGGATCACCATGTTTTAAAACCATTTAAAATTTGACAATCATATGTCCATGTCAGGAAATAGTTACCTACTATGGCATTTGGATATTTATGCCTTATTTTCCTAAGTATGTGAATATTGCTGCAATAAACATCCTTGCAGCTAAATCTATACTTGTGATCTTATTTCCTTGGGATTCATTCCTAGAAATGAAAACACTTCAGATGTGCATAATCTTAAAACACTTTTATATGCATTCATTGAGCAAGAATTTATTGAGTTCCCAGAAAGTGTTAGGCACTGTCTAGCAGTAAACAAAACAGACAAAAATCCTCATCTTCATGGAGATGCCTACAGGAGCGTATAAATGACTAAAATCTATATTATTTTGTGGAAGTGCTATGGAGAAAAATAGAGCAGAAAATAAACTCCTTCTGCTTTACCTTTTAAGAGGATGACTTAAGTGGTTGTACCTTTTAATATGATTATACCTTTTACTAGGATGGCTGTATCTTTTAAAGGGATGACTTAAGAAGAATAAATGTCAAATGCATTGTACAAGCAGGTTCTCTCACAGCAGCTGGTTATTATCATTTTATCATTTGATTTGATTTCTTCCAATATGATAGACAAAAAGTAATCTCAGTAATTATGAATGCTTTTGGTTATTTGATTATCTCATTTTATAAAATGACTGGTTAAATTCTTTCAAAAACTTGCTCTTGGGTTTTCCTTTTTTCTAATAATGTATTAAAAGTATTTTTATATTAAGAATGTTTGACCAGTTTTGTATTTAGCTTAAAATTTTTTTATGATGGTTTTTTAATGTACAGAGTATTTAAAATAATTCTGGTTCTCAAGGACGTAAAGAATGATAGAATTAGTTTATGCTGTAATTGCTCATTTGGTTTATCCTACATCACATACACAATAATCTCAGAATGACTATCATAATCCTACCACAACCAATTTTTAAGATTTTTATTATGCTGCCCCAATTCTACCCCTTTGTTTAATGTATAGTATCTATGTATCTACACAGTCAGAATATATAACCATTGCATAGTATATTCGTTCCTTTTGACTCTCGTTTTGTCATATATGCTTTATTTTCCTAAGGTATATGACTTATATGGGACTTGCCCCATTTTTGGGGTCCCCACCTCTCCAGTCACTTTCATTATCTGAAGGCTGTTCTTCAGCAGATTACTCAATGGTTGCATAATTATTCTCAATGTATGTCCTCTATACTTTAAGGTGAGGTTTGGTGGATATAAAAATCCTTGGTTTTCTTTCTCTGAGTATCTTATAAATGTTACTTCCTTTTGTCTGGCATAAAGTACTGCTCCTGAAAAAAATCAGATGATTTAATTTTTTTCCTTTATAAGCTATGTACTCTTTTTGCCTAAATTCCTAGAAGGATATTTTTTTGTCTTTAAATTCCAATAATTTTACTATCTCTTAGTGTTGGTTTGGGGAGGTCAATATTCTCAGATACATAGTGAGCTATTTCACTATCAAGCTTCATATCCTTTTCTGTTTTAACTCCAGGAAGGTTTCTTGAATTATACAGACTATCTTAAAAGTCTGGAAACATAGATAATATTACTATGCTTTTAAATATTAAAATTGTCTTCTATATTATGTATATTAGTAACTTGTATATATTAGTATATTATATATTAGTAATACATTATGTGTATTTGTAACTTGTGTTTCCCTGTTGTTTCTAGTATTTGTTCTGTTCCCCTGCTTTGGTTTTATTCCACAAAGACTCCTATTATTCACATGTTAGATTTGTTTTCACTATCTTCAACATTTGACACTTTTCCTTAAATTGTTGTTTGAAATATGTTTCCATTGCTTTTTAATTTTTTTAATTTTCTCTATTTTCCTGAAGAATTACCTGTTGATCACTCTTGTGTACCTTTGGATTTAATTTTGATTTTTTTCTTTGGTATCTAATACTTTCCTGAATTCTTTTGCTTACTTTCTGTGTTTCTCTAATTCTTAGTCAAATGCTTCTTTCATGTCTTACCTAATTTTCACTGTCATTTAGTTAATTTTTATCAGTTGTATGGGCATGTCTTTTTATCAGATTTTTATTGTACATAGGGATATTATCCTTATTCCTTTTTTTCAGTCTTATAAAAACTTTGTATAGGATTCAGTCTCAGCACTTTTCTGACACTTTTTTGTTTTGATGTAAAAGTAGTTTTCCTGAACTTTTAAAAGGAGGCTTGGTTCAAATAGCCAATCTAACTTCCTAGAAATGCCTCCTCAGTTTTTTTTTTGTATAGTGTGAAAAAATATATGTGGAAGCTGGCTTTCCAAAATTTCCTGGCTCTGTCCTTTTCCATCACTTCATCTGTATCTTCTCTGTTCTTATTTCTCTTGGCTATATCCTGCTCAATTTTTATTTCACTCCCTGCAGTTTTTCACCCATCTGGAGGGTGATTTTCAAGAATTCATAAGGCTTTACTGCCCCAGTCCCTGCAGATCTTACCAGAGATCCCTGCACTCATAGTTTCACTTGCTATTTTCAGAATTTCCCTGTGCTTCCCAAATGATACATGTAGGCTATTCTGGGCCTGTTCCCAGGTCCATCAGAGACCCCGTGCTTCCCTCTGTTTTTTCCTTACAAATGCTGATAATCTTCAAGTCTATGACTTTTGATAGTTTGTTCCCACTCACTTGTACTTTGGGGTTCAAGATGATTTTGTGTCATTTAGTTGTTAGTGTTTTCCCTCGTTTTCCTCACTCTGTAATCTAGAGGCTCTGTCTGTTTTATGTAGACGTTTGAGAAGATCCAAAGAGTATGATGCCACTGCCACCATCATCTTCCCGGACGTTAAAGGGTATTACTTTAAAGAAATTTGGAGAAGCTTCCTCATAGACTGCTAGTCAGGTGTCGTTTTGAGCTCAGAAGACACTCAATCATGATCTAAGTTCTTTTCCTGGTGAAGTTCAACCTCTTACCCCCTGACCAACAGGCACCTTTTCATTACTTGCTTCCAGTCCTGCACTGGATTGAATATATCACCCAGTCGATTTCTGAGTTCCACCTCTTCTAGTCACTTAAAAAACACATTTAGACCATCAGCATCATATCAAACATCTAAATCCAAGTATGTAGTAATGGAAAGCAACACACCATGAAATGCAAGCCTGCAACTTTCCTTAATTTTCCTGTTTCAAAACTCTGTTTTTAATATATCTCCACTGAATTTAATTTAAACTCATTAAACAAAGGAAATTTTCAAATGAAGTATGAAAATCTACTGCTTCACAAATTCACCCATTTTTTTTCATCTGGTGTCTTCCATGAATGAATAGCCTTAGGGAAGGAAACATTATTTTGTTACTGTACACAGCATACCAACATGAAAATGGTATAAAGAAAAGAGTTATAGGCTATAATTTCTTTTTTTCAATTTCAAAGGATCCCAGAGGTGGAATGAATTTTACTGGCAATTTCCTCCAACCCTTGAAACCCAAAAGAATGGCCATCCCACCTGGTTTTGCATGAATACAGCACAGGAGGTGCTCTGCCAGGCAAGATAGTGCTTTCAGAAGCAATTCACCTCACATTTGGAAGTCTCCTCACAAGAATTCAGCTTTGCAATCTTTCTGATCTTTCTCCATCCTGTCTAGTCCCACCCACACTAGTCTCCTTTCCCTGTTGGAGATTCCAAGATTCCTTCCAGGCGAGAACCAACGCTGTAAATGCTAGAACACAACGATCTACATTCATCCTAGACTCTGCCTCTGGAAACTTCCTCCCATTAATCCTTGTTGAGCCCTGAGGAACCTCATGCCATGTTCTTGCCCATTAACAGGCCTTCCACAAGGTCCTCTCCTCTAGAAACTAAACCCCCCTACATCCTTTACGTGATCCTCAATAAGGCATATAAAAGTAATTTAAACAATTCACAGCCCTCTCATCAGTGGAGAAAAATATTTTATTCAAAGGAAAAAGATGAAAATAAATCATCATAGAGAAACATGCTCAGGCCCACTAGTAATTTAAGAAATGCAAGTTAAATGAGTTGAGGTATCATTATATACTGTAAGAAGTGGAAAAAATGAATGGTTACACAAAATGTAGTACTGCAGTACTACAAATTAACTGAAGTTTTCTTGAAAACAATCTGCTGAGAAGTAATAAGAACTACAAATCTGTTCATTCAGTTTGAATGATCCCACTTGTACAGTGATATCCAAATAGCAGTGAAAGCTTCTAATAGCAGTAGAAAAGGTAAAAATACTCCAAATGTCTAGAAAACAGTAAAATACTTTCATATACTACAGAATATTTATATAACAGCATAGTACAGAAGCAATTTAAAGTAAATATATAGCCAATGTACACTAAATGCTTTTTACAATATACACAAAAATACTTTAGCAAATGCAAAAACAGAACTCATAATTATATGTGCATATAATTATATCTGATTATGTATATACATCAACAAAACTCCAGAAAACAATTTGGTAAGCTATAAATAGAACTAAATGTTCATCATTTTCTTTTTCTTCAAAAATTTTCAAATCCTTAAAAAACCTGAGATGATTAAAGCAACCTCATGGCTTCATGGAGAATATAGGGCTCCCCACTAACTTTAAGTACTATAGGGTAGGAAATAAGTGTGGCTTGTTCCCTTTTGTAGCCTTATATCAAGACAGAGTCTGACACTTGATAGCTGACATTTATAAGGCATAAACTATGTGCCAGTCACTGTTTCAAGTAATTTACATAGGTCACACGTTTAATACTCACAGTAACCCTATAAACTAAATACTAGTATCATCTCCACTTGATAGATGAGAAGCCTGAGGCGCAGAGCTGTAAGTGATATGCAAGGTCCCATAGTCAGTCAGTAATAGATGTGTCAGGATTAGAGCTCAGGTAGTGCGTGTCCAGAATCCACACTCTTCCCACCTTCCCTCAGCAAGTGAGGTGAGCAATAAAAGGTGGTGAATATATATGCATATGTGGATGAATGGATCAGTGGGTCTAACACTTGATGCACTGAAGAATTATAGGGTTCACTCTCTGGAACCTGAGAAAGGAAAGTGACGTATTGAACAACTCCACTCTGGCACTGTGCTAGGTGCTTTCACACATTATTTCACTAAAGCAGGGTCACAGTTTCACAAGGATGCATGATCATTGCTCATTTTTTAATATGAGGAAATTAGGCTTTGTTCATTTGATGTTGAATCTGAGAAAAGTGACCCTGAGACTCAAAATGATGTTTGGCGGAGTGGGAACTCAATATATATTTGTTGAAGGAACAACTTTAAAGTAACTTTGTAAAACTTAAAAAATAAGTAGTAAGAATGAATAGCCAATATGGTTTTCTTAGGGGAAATAATACCAAGCCAATCTCATTTTCTTTTTTGATTGCTTTAAACAGGTATGTGAGGGAAATACTGTGAGCGCAATGTTCCTGGACTTCACCAAAGCTACTAACAAGGTCATTCAAAATATCTTGATGGATAAGATGGAGAAATGTAATGTGTGTAATGACATATCTGTGTGAATTTGAAGCCAGTCAAAGATACACTCAAAGAGTTCAGTTTCAATCTTGGGTAGTAAAAGTGGCTTCTGTCGGTGAACCTAAATGAGGAGTAGGATGATGTCATGTTGGTCAGATTTATGCAGAGCAAGAAGGTGGAAGAGATGGCAATCAAGTTAGTTTAAACAGAGCCAATTTTGTTTTAAACAAAATTAATAAGAAGTATATTTAAGTCCAAAAATAATAAATGCATAAAGAGAAACAAGGCTTAGCAGCAGAGCTTTTTTTAAAAAAAAAAGCATTTTTGTGGTTACCTAATGAGCGTCAACATGCCACATGGCTGCCAAGTAAGAGTGAAAACTTAGACTTCATCAATGGAACTCAAGTTACTTGAAACAAATTAACTACCACCCTACTGTACTGCTGCCCAGCCAGATCCCTACAATAAGTAATACTTGTCAAGTGTTTGCCATATGCCAGGCACTCTGCTGAGAGCTTTACCTCTACTGTATTCACTCATTTAATTCTGTCAACAATTCTAGAGTTAAGAATTATTATCACTCTCCCCAGTTTACAGATGAAAAAAATATGAAACACAGAAGTCACAAAGTTTGCCTAATATCTTACAACTAACAGGACAGGACAAGTATTGAAAGCTGAAAAAATATTTGAGCTTCAACTTATGTTAACCAGGATTCTAGTCAGCCTTTCCTGTCCTCTGGCACCAATAGCTGCAGAGGCTCTAGTTGCCCCATTCCATGTGCCCTTGACCGACATGAGTTCTTCAGCAGCTACAGACAGCCGACTAAGCTGACAACTCCCAACTCAAACGCCTGTGCCTCTTTGTGCGTGGGCTTTCTTCAACATTGTGGGAATTTTCTGGACTGCACCGTGAGGAGCAACCCTCAAACCCTGGAGGATAGGAGCTGGTGGATAAATGCCCCAGCATCCCCATTCTGTGGTGAGATGATTCTGAAATATGTTCCACACAGTTTTCAGTGTCCCCAACATGACTGAGCCCCAGTCATCTGTAATGGCACCCTGCGCATCACGGCAGCCTCCTGTGCCTCAGAGCCCCCTTTGTTTTCTTTTTGTTTGCTTGTTTTTGTATTTCATGAGATCAGTTCCCTCATAAATTACCTGTACCCAAGTCCCTGATCGGGGTCTGCTTTTGGGGAAATCCAAACTAAGATAGCACCCTATGCTGTTACTGAATCATTCTTAAAACTTCCATGAACTTTCAGGGATTAAGTAATGGTTTAATTTCTTTAGGAATTTTAATAATTTATCTTTTTAAGCATTCCAAAGATAGCTCCAACATTAATCATACATTCTTTGATGGTTTTATGTTATGAGCTAACCTAAAGCATGACTGGAGGAAATACAAGGGACTAAAGTGATTTTCCTCCCGGCAACCAACCAAACCCACAGTAGCTGAGAAAGGAAAGGGAAGGAAAATGGGAAAATAATGGGAGAGGAATAAGAGACAGGGATCTTGAGCTTACTCTAACTCAACTAAAATCTGCCCACCCTATGACCCACCCATGGACTCCCAGCACCAAATCATAAAACTGGCTCATTCTCAAAAACATTTCTGAGATGGGTGAGCTCCTGAATCAATTTTCATTTTGGATATGCTCAAAGGGAGTTATTGGTAGTCAAAAATGTAAATCAAACTGGGCTGGCAAACTGGAAAGACATTAATGTCCTTGATCAAGTCAGGCCACCATTTGTCACTGCATTTGTGCCTCACAGTCATATGCTTCTAATTCCAGAAGTACTTTAAAGGAGGTGGTAAAAAGTGCTGCTGATAAGTCAGTCATGCTAGGGCGCTGCTGTCTTACAGAATGAACAATTCAGTTAAAACACCTTGGGAATGGGAAACATAGGGCTACTTAAGAAGGCATCCTAAATGCCATCTTAATTTTTAGCCAGTGAAAATATTTTAATAATTAAATATCACATTCAACTGCTACTGTTACATGGGAAAAATAAGGTAACCTATCATAAAATTATTGGCATTTTTCAAACAGACAGCTTTTGTATGTACATGTTGCTTTAAGATGCTTCACATGGTTACTGTTTAAATAAGTATGCAAGTTTTATTGAACAATACAGTAAACAACCACAAAAAGCATGCATAAATTGTTGGCAGACTCTGCTACTTATGGCAGAATCCACTGGTGGACTGTGTTTCATCAAAACATTCTCTCTCCCACTGAAAAATGAAGTTGTATAGCACACAAACAAAAGACATGCTCATTTTTCCTCTTACCAAGTTTAAACTTTCCCTCCCACAAGTCAAACAAAGGAAAATATACAATTTTTTCAGTAAATTTATAAAGGACCAAACTACAACTGAAAACAAGTAAAATGTATAGGACATTATCTTTAGAAATTTAGCTATTTATCCAGAGTAACATTAAACTGAGATAAAAGTCAAAGCTCCCAAAGCATTTCTTTAAGTAGCACTGACTTCTTATCTTCATTTGACCTTTATGTTCTGTAATTTTCTGGCCCTCAGTGACAAAAGGCTTATAAAAAATTGCTGAAATGTTTACCAATTAAGTAAGAGAACAGGATTTTTTTTTGGTTATTTTTGTTGTTATATTGTTTGTTCTCTTAAAAATGGATGGGTATTGCAAAGTTATTTGTTAGTTTTATCAATTTATTCATTACTACAATATTCATATTAGAAATTTTGGAAAAGAGAGAGAAATATAAGGATGTAATAACAGATCTTACCTAGAAGTCTATTCAGAGACAACCATGATTAGTACTTACCTATACTTCTTTTAGTACAGCTCCTTTTGTTGTTGTTAATATTGTTTATAATTTTGCTTTTTAAGATTAATATTATATAATAAGCATTTCTTTCTATGGAAAATTATCAATAAATTAAGTTTTGGTGAATGCACAATATTTCAAATGCTAGATGTTTATGTGTTGCAGTATTTCGTTATTGTGAACAACTCTGCAAGTGTCTTTATCGTGAGTCCTCTAAAGAGATTTACTAGAACATCAAGGATGATTATTTTGAAATGAATTATTGAGTCACCAAAAATGACTTTAATTTTCTATATGCCTATCATGCAAGTGCTTTCTCCCCAGCAGAATATGAACTTGTATGCCTTGCTACATATAAGGCATGTTAATTAGTATTTATGATTATTTTTATGTTTAATATATGTTTGATAAAAAAGAGAAAAAAACATATTTGAGAAAAAACTTTCATATTTGCATGTATTTAATCACCAGTAAAACCAAATATTGTTTCATATATTAATTGGATGTTAGGACTTCAGCTTTTACCATTTCTTCAAGTTAATCTGTTGAGGTTTTTGTGAGGTTTTTTCCTAATCTATTTGACTGTTCTTTTTGTAAAATAACTACCAATATCTGTAGTTATCATTGCAAATATTTTTCCCACTTTGTTAATTTTTTCTATTTATGCTGTTCTGGCACACAGTAAGGATTGCCATCTCTGATAGTTTTTAAAAATTCATGTAGTCTATTTATTTTTAAAGACAAACTTTAGGGTTTATTGATTTCCAAAAATAACCCTGTTGAAATGGTGTTTGTTTTGCATTTTGTTAAACTGATGAGAAAAATTGACATCTTTATGATATTTAGCCTTCCTACTCAAGAAATTTTTATAGTTTTTTCATGTAAATCCCACACAAACCTTGTTATCGTTTTCTCTAAGCATTCTGTATTTGATATTGCTGTTTACCATGTATGGAATCTCTCCTTCATTATATTTTTGGATTATACAGGAAAACACTGTTTTCTATACATTGCTTTAGTATTTAATCACACTTTATTTGTTGTAAATTTTTCTTAGAAATATTCTTTTAAAATTACATGCGATATCTTTTCTCAAGTACTTTTTTTAAAAGTCTTACAAACTATAATCATTTTAGTGAAAACCTATACTTGTTAGTGTGCATTCAGAGACAAACTTTATTCCCTCTCCCAACTTTGGAACCCACACTGCTTTTAGTATTTCCCAAATCCTGGATAAAATCCCAGGATGATCCCATAGATTTTCCGATCTTCTTAGTAATGAATGCATAGTCCTTTTATCCTAGTATTTTTAAAAATCCACTCTGGTCCAAAAACTAAATAACTTCACTCTAATTTAACAGAACAGTAAAATTCAGAATTCCTATGCAAGTTCAAATCCTAGACCTCCTATAACTTTAATACCTGCTAAAAGCTCTACTTAATTGTAGCAGTTTATTCTTTTAAAATAGTATTGTATTCTATCTGATATGATTTTAGCGTCTATTTTCCTAAAATAGATTAAATTATATACTCTGATTTCCCAAACTTCTGTTCCAAGGTACATTAGCACACCTTGATATGTTAATAGGAATTGGGGCTAAGGGAATGGGAAGGACAAAGTTTCTCTGGCCACATAAGTTTGGAAATCACTGCTTGTTAACATTTCTCCACAGCGATTCATAATACACATTAGCATATTAAGGTTGTCAGAAATTCCCTAAAAAATAAACTATTTGTCTTCAGTTTGCATCTGGACTGGCCTCAGGCTCATTTTGACTAACAAAATGTGATGGAAGAGACATTGTGCAAGTTCTAGAGCCCAGACCTCAAGAAGCCTCTCTAGCCTGAAGGATGAAAAAGATGAGTGAAACAATCAAGTCACTCCATGTAACCAAAGTCAGCACCAACTAGGCAAGTTAGTGAGGCCATCTAGACTTTCAAACCCAAATAACCCTCTAGCTGAAAGATTATAACTTTTATAAATGGTCCCCCACCCCCACACCAAATCCAGCAGAACTGACTGGTCAACTTAAGAATCATGAAAAATAGTATCATTACTGTTTCAAAACAAGGGTTGAAAACTGTGGTCCATGGGCCACATTTAGTCCACCTGTTTTTCTGCAACTCTTGAGCTAAAAATGGATTTTAAAAGTGATGTCCCCCAGATGGTGACATAAGTAACTCCTGAGTTTGCTCCACCTTCACCTGAAAAACAACTAACAGCTGGTCAAGGATAAGACACCACTGAGAAAAATCCTAGAATGTGGTGGTGAGGCTGAAATACCCCCTGCACCACAGAGACCAAGATAGACTGCATTAGGAGGTAAGGGAAGCCGCTGCATATCGACCACACTGCCCTTCTCCCAGGACAGCACAGCGCTACATGGAGAGGTCTCCTCTGAGCCTCCAGTTCCTTCCGTGAGGAAAGAGAACCCAGGAAGAACAACAGCTTCCCCTCAGCATTGTGGGTTAATTTTCAGGAGCCCCTGCTTTGATCATGCAGCACAGGGATTGCAGGAGAATCTTCAGGGCTCAAACACTGGGAGTCTGACTGGACAGAGAAGGCAGTCAGGGCTTGCAATAAGCAGCACATGGATCTTGGCAGACTGAGTTCACACTGCAGTACCCAAGTAGTAATCGCAACCAGAGACTTTGCTCATCTGCAGAACCAAGTCAGGGTATACTCTGGCTAGGGTACTCAGCAGCATGCAGATCTACTTTATCCAGATCTTCAAACAAGTTTTGTGAGCCCTAGAGCCCAGTTTGCCCTCACCCAGGCAAGGGGCTAAATCAAAGCCGTACCTGCTATGGAGAGTGTCTTCCAGCCCCATCTAACCAGAAGGGCTGGCATCAGCTCCTGGAAGCTGTGTGGCCTGGCAGTGCTCCAGTTGAGAGGAGGGCAAGCAAAGCTGATCACCCCAACAGCAAAGCCAGTACTTGGCATGGAGTGTTCCTGTGCTACACACAAGCAGGGAGATTCATTCATACCCAAGGCTGAAGCAGCTTTTGGCCTCTCCCAACTGAAGCACCTGTTTGGGAAATTAAAGTAGCCTGGAACAGTCTCACCACCTCCCACAAAGGCAAGAGAGCTGCGGCATAACTCCACCCACTATGGGGAGTCATCCAGCCCCATCTGACTGGAAGGGCTACAAACAACTCCTGGAAGCCGTGTGGCCTAGCGGCACTCAAGCCAAGAGGTGGTCAGGCAGAGCCAATAGTTTGCAGAACAAAGCCAGTGGCTCTGTTTGGTCAAGAAACTTGGAGGCAAGTTGGCTTGAGTTAAGAACACATACAAAAAGCTTTACCAGCATTACAGCTAATTACACCACTATATTCAGGGAATCTAATTTGTAGTCCTGCTCACCACTGAATACGGCCTTCAACCTGTCTGACCAAGCAACCTAACCACAGCACACAGGAAGTGGCACAGGCTAGTCAATAGCCCTAAGCACAGTAGCACTTTAGAGCACAGTTCACGGCTTCCCGTCTGCAGAGCAAACTGACTGGTCTCTCCTGATCAGGGACTTCAGTGCATATTTTGGCCTGATCAGGGTCTCCAAACAATGGGCTGTCTCCAAATAACGTTCCTGTCCTGCTGCCCTGCCAAGACAAAGAAGCTAATTCATGGCCCTATTTTCTACTGAATATAGTACCCAGTGCCCTGACCATCTAGTAAGACTAACTAGAGAATCCAGGAAGTCATGGAGCCCAACCTACAGTCTCACTTGGGTAGGGAACCAAGCCAACAGTCCTATCCAACTCTTCTCAGCCAGTGGACACACCCCTACCCCATCCTCAGAGCTCAAACTTTTGTTTCATCCAAAAATAAATCCTAAAAATGAAAAACCACACATCTTAGAGTTGAAAAATATAACAACTGAACTGAAGAATTAAGAGTCAAAGTAGACTTGACCATGTAGAAGAAAGAATCAGTGATCTAGAAGATAAGACATTGGAAATTACCCAGGCAGAGGAGCAAAAAAGAAAAAAGAATGAATAAAGCTACAGGAATTATAGGACACTGAAAAGAAATAATATTCACATTATAGGAAACCCAGAAGTAGAAGAGAAAGAGAAAGAAACAGAAAGTATTTAAAGTAATATGGCAGAAAACTTCTCAAACCTAGAGAGAGAAATGGACATCCAGATCCATAAGACCCAAAGGATAGCAAATAGGTTGAACCTAAATAGGGCTACACTGAGGCACATTATAACTGTCAAAAGTCAAAGACAAAGAAAGAATTTTAAAAGCAGCAAGAGGACAAAGATGCTACATACAAGAGAACCCCCATAAAACCATCAACAGATATTTCAACAGAAACTTTTCAGGCCAAGAAAATGAGATGACACATTCACAATACTGAAAGAAAATAATTTTGAACCAAGAATTCTATATCCAGCAAAGCTGTCCTTCAAAAACAAAGGAGAGATAAAGACTTTCCTTAACAAACAAAAGCCAAAGGAGTTAATTACCACAAGACTTGCCTCACAAAAAATGTCAGGAGTTCATTACCACCAGACCTGCCTTACAAGAAATGCCAAAGGGAGGCCTTTGAGTGGAAGTAAAAGAACACTAATACCATAAAAACATAAAAATATAGTGTATATTGAACTTGTAATGGTAGATATATAGCCATAGACTTTGCAATATGGTAATAGTGGTGCATAATTCATTTACAACTCTAGTTTCAAAAATTTTTTAAATGAACACAGTAAAAATAACCATAACTACAGTAAAATCTGTTATTAGTTACAGAATATATATACATAAAAAGTTTAAATTGTAATAGCAATAACCTAAAATTTGAGGGAGAGGAAAGGAAAAAGGGTAAAGTTTATGAATTTTATTGAAGTTATCAATTTAAAATAAGATGTTATAAGTTTAAGATATTTTATGTATGCTTCATAGTAAGCACAAAGGAAAAATCCTATAGTAATTACACAAAAGAACAAGATAATGAAGTCAAAGCATACTAATACCAAAAGACATCAAAACACAAAAAGACAGCAGGGTAAGAAACAAGGAACAAATGAACTATAAAACAACCAGAAAGCAATTAACAAAATGGCAAAAGATACATGCACAGACAGAGTGAAAAGATGGAAAAAGACAATGCAAGCCAATGCTTACCAAAAATCACAGGAGTAGCTATATTTAATCAAACAAAACAGACTTTAAACTAAAAATGGTGAAAGAGACAAAGAAGGTCATTATATATGATAATGGAGTCAATCTATTGAGAAGATTTAAATTATAAATATTTATGCACCCAACACTGGAGAACCTAAATATACAAAGTGAAAACTAATGCAGCTGAAAGGAGAAAAAAAGAATACCACAGTAATACTTGGGGACTTTAGTACCCAACTCGTAAAAATGGGTAGATAATCATAGCATCAATAAGGTAACAGCAGATTTAAACATTAGACCAAATGGACCTAACAGACATATACAGAACATTGTACCCAAAAAGAGCAGAATGCACATTCTTCTCAAGAGCACATGGGACATTTTCTAGAACAGACACATGTTAGACCATAAAACAAGTCTTAGCAAATTCAAGAAGATTAAAATTATACCAGGTATCTTCTCTGATCCCAGTGGTATGAAACTAGGAATCAGCATCAAGAGGAAAAATGGAAAATTCATAAACACATGGAAATTTAAATAATATTCTCCTAAAAAACCAATGGATCAAAGAAGAAATTAAATGGGCAATAAAAAAGTTTCTTGAGACAAAAATGGAAACACAACAAACAAGAAATTGTAGGGTACAGCAAAACCAGTTCTAAAAGGGAAATTCATAGCAATAAATGACTATGTTAAGAAGCAAGAAAGATCCAAAATAAACAATAATTCTACACTTTAAGGAATTAGAAAAAGGAGAACAATTTCAGCCCTAGTAGAAGAAAGAAAACTATAAAGATTAGAACAGAAATAAATGAAACAGAGAACAGGAAAACAAAGACAAGATTAACCAAACTAAGTGTTGGTTCTCTGAAAAGATGAAGAAAATTGACAAACCCTTAGCTAGGATAACCAAGGAGAAAAGAAAAAGGACTCAAATCAACAAAATTATAAATGATAAAAGGAGACATCACAACTGATAATACAAATTCAAAGAATCATAAGAGGTTATTATGAACTATGTGCCACCAACTGGACAACCTAGAAGAAAGGGAAATTTTTGAAGCATACAATTTACCAAGACTGAATCAGGAAGAAATATAAAATCTAAATAGACCAATTACTTACTAGTAAGGAGATTAAATCGTAACCAAAACCCTCAAAACAAAAGAAATCTCAGGACTGATGGTTTCACTGCTGAATTTTACTAAACATTTAAAGAAGAATTAATACCAATCCTTTCCAAACTGTTCCAAAAATTGATGAGGAGGGAACACTCTTAAACTCATTTAAGAGGCCAGCATTATCCTGATACCAAAACCAAAAAAGACACTACTAGAAAAGAAAACCACAGGCCAATATCCCTAATGAAAATAGATGCAAATATCCTCAATACTAGCAAACCAAATTCAGCAGTACACCAAATTCATACACCATAATCAAGTGGGATTTAACCCTGGAATGCAAGCATGGTTCAACTTATGCAAACAAATCAACATGATGCATCACATTAATAGAATGAAAGAAAAGACTCATATAATCATCTCAATAGATACAGAAAAAGCATTTGACAAAACTCAACATTCATTCATGATAAAAACTCAACAAATTAGGCATAGGAGGAATGTATCTCAACATAATAAAGGCCATATATGACAAACCCACAGCTAACACCATACCCAATGGTGAATGGTTGACAGCTTTTCCTCTAAGGTCAGGAACAAGACAAAGGCATCCGCTCTCACCACTTTTATTCAACATAGTACTACAAGTCCTAGCCAGAGTAATCAGGCAAGAAAAATAAATAAGTCAGAATTGGAAAGGAAAAAGTAAAATTGTATTTGCAGATGACACGATGTTATATATAGAAAAAGCTAAAGGCTCAAGCAAAAACTATTAGATCAACAGATTCAGTAAAGTTACAAGATACAAAATTAACATACAAAAATCAGTAGCATTTCTATACATTAACAGTGAATTTTTCTGAAGAAATAAAGAAATTGATCTTATTACAACAGCATCAAAAACAATAAAGTACTTAGGTACTTTAATCAAGGAGGTGAAAGATCTCTACTATGTAAACTACAAGACATTGATGAAAAACCTGAACAAGATACAAATAAATGGGAAGGTATCCCATGTTCATAGATTTAATATCATTAAAATCTCAATATTACCAAAAACTATGAATTAAGTGTAATCCCTAACAAGATTCCATGGCGTTTTTTACAGACATAGGAAAATAATCCCCAAATTTATATGGAGCCACCAAAATATCCCAAATAGTCAAAGAAATTCTAAGTAGAACAAAGCACTTCCTGATTTCAAGCTATACTATAAAGCTATAGTCATCAAAATTCTTTGGTACTGGCATAAAAACAAATGGACCATGGAACAGAATCACAGTCCCAGAAATAAACCCAAGCATACACTATTATTAATATTTGTCAAGGAAACCAACAATATGCAATGGAGAAAAGACAGTCTTTTCAATAAATGGTGCTTAGATCATTGCATATTCACATATAAAAGAATGAAACTATACCTATATTTTATACTGCTCAGAAAAATTAACATACAATGGATTAAAGACTTAAATGTAAGTCCTGAAACTGTGAAACTCCTAAAAGAAAACATGGGCATAAAGCTCCTTGACATAGGTCTTGGTAATGATTTTTTTATATGAAACCTAAAGCACCAGCAACAAAATAAAAAATCAACAAGTGGGACTACATCAAACTAAAAGGCTTCTGCACAGCAAAAGAAACCATCAAAAAAGTAAAAAAGACAACCTATAGAATTGAAAGAAATACTTTCAAACCATACATCTGAGAAGAAGTTAATATCCACAACATATAAAGAACTCATACAACTCAATAGCAAAAAAAAAAAAAATTTAAAAATGGACAAAGGACCTGAAGAGACATTTCTTCAAAGAACATATACAAAAAGTCAGCAGTTACATGGCACATGAAAGGATGCTCCACATCACTAGTCATTAGAGAAATGCAAATTAAAACCACACACTTTATGCCTGTTAGAATGGTCATCATCAAAAAGACAAGAGATAAATGCTGGCATGGATACAGAGAAAAGGGAAACTTTATGCGCTGTTGGTGGGGTGTAAATCGATATAGCCACAATGGAAAACACTAGGAAGTATCCTAAAAAAATTAAAAATAGAACTACTGTATTATTTAGCAACTCCATTTCTGGAAATATGACAAAAGGAAAGCACTCACTCGAAAAGATATCTGCACCCCCACATTCAGAGCATTATTTACAAGAGCCAAGACGTGGAAACAAGCTACATGTCCATCAATGGATAAATGGATAAAAAAAAGAAATACACACACACACAAAGAGATAGAACAGAATACTAATCAACCATAAAAAATGAAGAAATCCTACTATTTGCAGCAACACCATAGATGGACCTGGAAGGCATTATGCTAAGTGAAATAAATCAGACAGAAAAAGACAAATACTATATGCTTTCACTTGTATGTGGAGTACAACACACACCGAAAAAAACAAACTCACAGAAAAAGAATCAGACTTGTGGTTGTCAAGAGACAGAGGATGGGGGGAGGAGGAATTAGAGGAAGATGGTCAAGATACAAAGTGCCAGTTAGTCGTTGGCGTATAATGGATACCATACTGACTACAGCTCATACTGCTGTATGATACACAGGAAAGTTAAGAGAGTAATTACCTATGAGCTCTCATTTCAAAAAATGGATTTTTTATTTTTAAATGGTTGCAAGAAAGCAAAAGAGTAGTATGCCTTAACACATGAAAACTGTCTGAAGTTTGACTTGCAGAGTTCATAAAGAAAGTTCCATTGGAAGGCAGTCACACTCACTCATTTAAGTACTGTCTCGGGCTCCTATCTGGCTAGACCATGATGGAGACCATAGAGTCCACAAAGCCTAAAATACTTACTTTATAGTCCTTTATAAAAAAAGTTTACCAACCTGTTTGAAAGTGGTAAGTTTTAGGAGGTTTGCTATACCACATAGTTAACAAAGATTTAAAATTTTTCATTCCACTTAAAAATTTTTTGCTTGCATGGTGTTTTATATTTATATCTATGCTTGTATATTTCAATTTGTTATTTTTAGAATATTTCATGGTAGTCACTTATTTTTTGAAACCTTCTAAAATTTTCTGTGTAGCCTAGTATTGCAATCAGTGTAAATATTCCACAGACATTAGAAAAAAATATATGCTGTTAGCAAGGTGTGGGGAAAGCTGGGGTTCCTATGGCCAGGATCCTCACCTGAACCTAAACTACTTGAATATGTAACTGACCTGCTGCTGGGCCACTGCTTCCACGCTCACAGGCAATAAGCTATTATTGCCTGAGTCACTATACAAAGAGCTCTGCCCAGTGCTCTGGGCAGAGGCAGAGACAAAGGAGGATTACAGACCTGTAGGCTGTTGAATGCAGAGGTAATTCTAGTGCTCAACCTATCACCGGGAGAATAAAGCCAGGTAATAAACCCTTTCACACCAAGAACGTTCCATTGTCATTCCTTGGTCACAGTGAATCTATAGTGAATTTGCCCGGGGCTGAAAACCGTTGGCAAGACACAAGATATGCAGTGTGACATACATCTACTAGTACCACCTCATTAAATATACTAAAAAAGTCCTTTTTAAATTTATCTATCTTAGAAAATAGCATGTTAAATTAATACATAACAATTATGTTTAGAAATATATATTTCTATATTTTGACATGTTTAAAAATACGTGGAACAATCCATTACTCTTATTTTCCAAATATAGTATATATCAATGACCACCAAAAAGGGCCAATCCCAGAGCCACAGAGATCCAAGCCAGCATTCAGATTTCCCTTTTTTGTTCCCCTTCATTAAATTGAACAGAGTACAGAGACTTAAATAAACTCAGACATTCCAATGTCTGGATTTTTCTTTTCCCAAAGTTAGCAAATGAGAAAAGAAAAACAATTCACAATAGAGGAAAGAAAAATCATTAAGAAAGGATAATGTAAATTTATAAATTCAAAGATTAAAAGCTGTGTGTATACACTGTGTGTATGTAAGTGAGGGTGAGGGGAGTACAGAATATCCACTCATTTTCTTTTCCTAGCCTGGATTACTGCAAACATAAAATTTATAGTTAGAAAAAAGGGAAATAAGCAATCCTTCTGTGAGTACTGTAGCAAAGACATTGATAATGAGATTCCAATTTGAGCCTCACCAACGAGCTGTGTGATATTAGGAAAAACATGTTAAGCAGGAACTAAGGTAGGTTCAGCCTGGCATTGGAATTAGTAAGCAGTTTGCCAAAACTACTGTGGATTGTCCAGGTGAAGATGGTCAGGAACAGCTAGTCACTAGGGAATGTTCCAGGATGCTGGATAGCTGGTGGAAATCAAGACTTAGCAGGGATGTCAGCTGTCAGCACTGGAAAGAGGTGGGGTCAGCTCTTACTAGAAACATCAGTTGATGTAAGGTCAAAGACCCAAGGAAGGCCTATGTATGCTGGAAAGCCAAGGCTAAGAGGGGATAAGAACAGAACCCAAGTGGAGGCAAAGTAGTTGCAGAACAGAACACAGTGTAAGCCAAAGGCAGGCAGGAAATTGGGCAGGGCGGGAATGAGTCTGAGAGTCTGAGGGGCAGATCAGAGTGTCAGGAGGGCGAGTCAAACTCCAGATTCTCCATCCAATTAAAAAATCAAGATCAAAACAAGGTCAGCCAGAAAATTCTGGAGAGCTGTGCCTATACCCTCCCAAAAGGAAGGCCTTTCGAATTGGCTTGTGGAATCTCCCACAAAGCTAAAGATTGTTAGAGATTTCAAGAGGCCTCTAGCCATGATGCTGTTAAATTCTAAGTTCTTATACTTAGGAAGGGGTTAAGTTCACTGACAGCCAAAGTTCTAACCAGCTCCCCAAGTGTTTAGGACTCTTAACATTCTATAAATCTAAAAACATACATTAAGTTCCAATGGATAAACGAGGGTATTAAATGTTTTGTCCAGGGAAACAGGGTTTACTGGACTCCCTCCCACCATCATCCCCACTGCACATACATATAAATATCCCACCACTATCATCTAATTCTTTCTACTAAAAGGCAGTGTGGAAGGGTTTATAGCTCTCCTGGAAAAAAAATGGGGATGGGGGGAGGAGTAGGATGACATTCCATTCCATCCTGACTCACTTAAAGACATCATTTGATTCTCAGTCACAAAGAATTCTCTTAACAGGGTGGAAAGAACCCTGGTCACGAGGAGCTTGTTTGGAGTTACAGCAGTTCCCTCTGCATTCTGTAAGCCAAAAGGATACACTCCAGGGTTGTGTTTCTTTCATTCTTCTTCCCTCCAGGCTGATTTTATAGTAAAAACACAGAGCCACTTAATTCTATCTCCAAATAACCAACATTTAGAAAATGTACCACATAAAATATAGGCATTTTACAAGGGACCGTCTATGAGCTGATAATGGCAGAGCTGCCATGGAATGCATAAGAAAACAAATGCAACCCTCACCAAACATCAGATCCATTTATCCAAATCAGCCCTCTGCAGCAAATCCCAGATAAACCTACAATGATATGATTCAAAGCATTATAAGAGGTTGGGTGGAGGTTACAATAAACTAAATATGTAGGTTGAGGATATACATAAGTCACATGAATTGCAGCCTCATAAGATACTAATAAAAATCAGGGGGAAAAAAAGGCCGGTGAGATTTTTAAATGTGATCATATGGAAAAGAGAATATTAGACCAACAAAAAAGTTTCAGAGGGAGAAAACAATGACTTTCTCTATGTATATTAAAAGCATGTAGACATGGGAGAGTTGATGGTTGCTAGGTTTAGAGAGGGGAAGAATTACTCAGAGTTAAGAGACTTGCATAGCCTCCCATCCCTAGCAAAGTGTCAGTGAGTGGAACTTAATCTCAGGGGCTCCTGACTGCTCTCAGCCTTTCATTCCACTCTTCACCCACCTTAGGCAGCCACTGCTTTGAAAATTTCTCCACTGCCTGCACATTAAACTCTTGTCTAAGGAAATGGTCTGAGGAAATTTATTTACACTAAGGAATAAAAGGTCAATCAAGGTTTAACTCTCTCTGTGCTGTTTGAAGCTTAAGTGTGGACAAACTCTTAAGCCAAAAAAATAAAAATCTCTAACTGCAAAATCTGTGAAATCAGCAAACTATGTGTAAGGAATGGTTATGTTCTGTGGAAGAAAATTTCCTTCCAGCCCTTCTAAATTATCTCATAAAGTTGGCCACTGATAAAATCCTCCCTGTTCTCTAAGCAAATCACTGGTTCAATGAAGCCTTCATGCAAATGAGTGAAACCAAACTAGGAAATGATACATAATACCCATTTGTGATTTCATTTTAAAACAGTTCGATTGTGAAAAGACAGGTTAAGAACAGGAAGATGGAGCATAGAAGGAAGGCAGGATGGGAGACTGAAATGGGGGTTTAAGAAAAGGGGCAAGAGATAGGTAGCTGTGAGAAATATAGTGTAGCTTTATTTTCTACTAAAAACAAAAATTAAGGAAATTATAGATGCTATGAAACAGAAAAGTAAAGTCAACAGCTTTCAGGAAAGCCAAAGGCATCAATTAAAATGTTAAACTTAACCATAAAAATGACCCAGGAGAACTCATGGATGTACTTTATGAAAGAGTCCAAAGACCCTGGTTCAAGTGTTTCATTGAGGCTATTAACACAGTGCAACAACTAAAGAACACACAAAAGTGTTTCATTCTTTATGAGAGTACAGCTACAAATGCAAGGAATAACTTAAACAGAGTGTTCAAAAGTTCCAAATTCATTGCCCACACTGAGAAACAGTGTCTTGGGACAGGAAATAGAATATAAGCTAGTAAGGTCCACATTTTTGGTCTAAAAAAACTAAGCACTATTAATAGCCTTTATTAAGAATGCAGTACAAAGTTAAATGTACTCCTAAGTCTGTGAGCTGTTTTTAATTTTTCAAAGAAGTTGAACAGAAATCATTTACTTAGTTGCAACAAGGCCATACATGCCAACTAGAATGCCATGCTTTACTTTTGCTAGCACTAAATCAAATTAGTACAATAATACTAGTTATATCACCGTAATCAGGATTTGATCGGCTGTTAAATAGAATTTATTAAATAAAGACTGTGGAAATTAATTCATACAATATTTAACAGTTTGGGAGAGAAAAACCTCTCAAGAACATGGGGTTCATGAGCAAAACAATGATTTAGGAGAACTCCAATGGTACAAAATCGGGGACCTGCAAGTGACGATTCTTGAGGATCTGAGCCCTGTTGGATTCTGAGCGTCATACTAGCTGCTTTCATACCTGTTCTGTTTTTTAATCTCACTATGATGTAGGTATTGTTATGTGCACCATATATATGAGAACCAAAGGCTCAGAGCAATCAGGGGAATTGCTTGATACCACAGAGTTAGTGAGGGGAAGACAACACTGCTCCCAAGTTCTGGCCTTTTGACATTCTGTGATCATAATATAGGTCTCCTAGGTTACTTGGGGAAAAGTTCTCATTTCTGGCTAGCACTGCTCTACTCTTTTTATTCCGACCTGACATTGGGGAACTTCCCTCTGTTCCCTTTGGCCAGTTCTGCCAGACTTGGATGGCTCTGCCTCTCATCAGTTCATTCATTCATTAACTGAAAGAACTCTGACTGAGTGCCAGAAACCCAAATAAGCACTAGAAATAAAAATCAATAAGAACATATTTCCTTATGATGTGTCAATGTAGGTTCGTCAATTATATGAACGTTGGTATGTGGGGATGCTGATAGTGGGGAGGCTGTGCATGTGTGGGAGCAGGGGGTGTATGGGAACTCCCTGTCCTTCCACTCAACTTTGCACTGAACCTAACACTGCTCTAAAAAAATTTAAGTCTTTAAAAAAAAAGCCTCTGCCTTAGGAAATCTACTGTCTTGTCAAGGAGAACAACGGCTGAGAGTTGAGTACAATAGTTGCTTTGATGCAACAGCGCAGGAGGGGCTGCTGACACTAGACAAGACGGGTGGGAAAAGCTCCCCATGTTGAAGGACAAATAGCGGCCAGTGAGACAGGAAGCTCCTGCACTTAGCGTCTTCCCACAGGCTCACTGAATTTCACTAAGGATTAAAAGACCAGGTCACACTGTAAGGAGCTGCAAGTGGTTCTGCAGTGACAAGGTGAGAGATGCAATTGCATCTGTGAAGGTAAACAGTTTAAACTTTATCCTCAAAGCCATGGCAAGTACCTGAAAGACCTAGGCAGAAAAAGTGGAATGACCAAGTTTGCCTGATGGTTCCAAGATACCAGTTTTGAAAATTAACATTATATTTAGGCACCTTTGACATAATAACCTCTCCATCAACAGCCAAAAAATGGTTCAGGTCCAACTCGCCAATATTCTGAACAAGAGTACTAAAAATAATCTGACACCAAATTTTGGAAGTGATCAGAACAGATGAAGTTCCTTAGCAAACACTTGATTTAATTCAACAAATACTTCTTTAGCACCTGTTTGAAAGGTGCTGATCTAGGGCATTTGATTTCACAGTATTGCATATAATAAACTCTGAAGATAAGTGAATATTCAATTACACATCTGAAACCTAAGAAAAATCAGATCATTCAAAACCAAAAATAACTATTTTAGTAAAGGAATTGCCACAGCACTTTAAGAGGTAGATTTACCTTACACTGTTAGTTTTCTTTATGACAACTTAGTGTAACCAACTTTTTAGGAATACCTTCACCAGGACTATACTGACATAAACTTGCTTAAGATGTAGAATTCTTCTAAGAGCAGTTTAGAAGTCGTCATCAGTTCCTTTCCAAGCTACTTTTTTTTCTTTATGTATTTTTTTCTCCCTGTAAATTTACACTCAGTTCGAGATTTCCCCCTTTGAGCTTTTTTCTTCACCTACCTAATTCTACTTGTCCATTCAAGACTCACCTCAGCTGGCACCATCCTCAAGAAGCCTCCCTGGGTGTTTGCAGCCCATGAGTATGTTCACTCTGGCACTCACCCCCACTATTTAAATCACTGCTTTACTTCTTTGTTTTCCTAATTAGACCATGAGCTCCTCAAGAGCCCAGACCTCATCCTTTTTTCATCCTGTATCTGCAGGGCAAGGACACACATCAGTGGCCAATAATGTTAGTGAAGAAAGGAAAGGGGAGGAAGAAAATTAATTGTTTTCTATTTCTTCCATCATTTCTCTTTTTCTTCATCCTCACTTCATGTCTTCTTATTATTTCTCCCCAACTAATAATACATCTCCTTTACCCTTCTCTTCCTCAGTAGGTAGGCATCATGGCTTCAGTCTCTCCCTTGAGGTCCTAACTACAGCAAAGATGCTGATCTGGTGTGTGCGCAGCACATGCTTTAGGAGACTGTTGCTCCTTAGCATTGCAAGGAAGGGATTTGTCCTAACAGCCCCAGATTAGTCTCTATTACATCTCTTCTTCTGTGTTTTAGCTGGGGACTTTTACACGCTTTAGCTGTGCCTAGTTTTCAATCTTAGCAGCTGGGTAAACAGGCTTTCAGCAACACCCTGGTAAGCTCAAGAGGAAAGTCTTCCACTTTTAAATTAAAAAAAAAAAAAACTTCGCTCACAGCCATGGCTGGAGAACAGTAACACCTGAGAGCACTTGAGAACTGGCGGTGGAAAACTCAGCTGATGACAAAACCATGCAGCTGCCTTCCAGAATGCGCCTGAGTGCTCTCAGAGAGTAGCATCAAACTGTATTTAGCAAGAAAAATAGCAAAGTGAGGTAAGTAACTAACATTTCTGGTAGGCACTTTCAAAAATGGCTATGAATTTCACAGAACATTTTTGACTATAGCTAACAGTACTGTACTGTATATTTGAAAGTTGCTAAGGAGAGATCTTAAACGTTCTCATAGCAAGAAAAAATTTTTACCTCTGTGAGGTGATGGATGTTAACTGAACATTGCGTAATCATTTTAATATATATATATATATATATATATATATATATATATATATATATATATATATATATTTATGTATGTCAAATTGTTATGTATTTTTGCACCTAACTTAATACAATATATATGTCCAATCGTTATATTTTACACCTTAACTTAATACAACGTTTAACGTCGATCACAGCTCAAAAAAAGTAAGGGGGAAAAAGATGCCTCTTCAGGTTAAATAGAAAGCAGAAGTTTGTGAGGAGCAAACTTATGACTCAAAAAAATTCCTTTATTTCACAAGTTTAAGAAACTACTTTATCATAAAGTCTATCATAACTTTTAGAACAAGACTTGCCTGCCACCTCCCCGACTCTCTCTGGACCCACCCACCCCCTTCCTCTTGACCACAGAACTCCAGGCACTGTCCTCCTTGCTTCTTCTTAAAATCCCAACCGTACACCACTGCCTAGAAAGCTTCCCCAGGGGTCTGCTGGTCTCTGTCTCACCTCCTTCAGGAATCTGTTCCGTGTCACTTTATCAGACAGGCCCTCCCTGATCAGCCTGAATGAAATAGCTAGCCTCACACCCAACTTACTGAGTGAATAAACAAACATGGTCACAGTAACTTTTCATGTACCACTTCAGGGAGGCAAAATCCTATGGAAAAGGCACAGCCTTTAGAATCCTCTTTTTAACAAACTATTCACTATGGGTCTACCCTTGAGACTAAACTCCCCACACTTCAGAATTTTCATCTATAAAATGGGAAGAAGAATAATGCTTTCCTGTTAAGTACGTGGCACCAAGCACTGCTGTTTCCTCTCCTTCCTTTCTTCCTGACTCCTTTTTGTGGTTGGGAGCTAATGTGTCTATGATGTGCAAGTTCTAAGATCGCTCTGAAAGGGAAGGAGCAATGAGCTGAGCAGACCTTTAACAATATCATTCCCAACAACTGATTCTGATTTTGTTTGTTTGGTAACCAACAGGCTGGATACAGATGCTAAGGAGACCTTCTTTTCTATAGGTGCTGTCACCTCCCTGAGAACCCAAATGGAGACATTCAAGGATGTTTTCATGAAGCTATAGAACTGACCCTGAAACACAGCTACGTTTCAGAATAATGGTAAGTCTGGAGGGAGAACAAGAGACACCAAATGGGAGTGTGGCTGTTGCAGGGGCTTTATACTGGGAAAAGGTGGAAAGGAGAGGTCTCGTCAGATTGTGAAAAACCATGATGTCAGACTAAAAAGGCCAGATTTAATTCCATAACTAATAGAGGGCCACAAGACATTTTGAATATTGGAGAAAATATATAGATTCATATAATGAAAATGACAAATTTCAAAACATTTTCAGAGATTTCTGAAAGCCAAGCACTAAACAGGACTAATGAATCCAGGGGCATTTTTTCAGAAAAACAAATGACATAGCAAACTTGTCCGGGGCTGAAACCCACTGGCAAGACACAAGGTTATAAATTAGAATGAATCACATCCCAGGCTTCCCTGGTCTTCACTGTTTGATCCACCATGGAGAAGAGACTGGGGCCAGAAGAGCCTGAAGAACTGCAGCTACCACAAGAGAGCACCAAAAAACGTTGACACACTAACTAGCCCAAGAGAGCAGGAAAGCTGGTCTCCGAGAAACCACAGCTCCCTCTGTCGTTTGTGCTCTCACAGCAGGACCTATGATGATGTGACCTCCCCTATCAAATTTCCTCTCTTAAGAATACCCCCTAAAGACAGTGTAGCACAGAGAAGACAAGTAGTGACTCTGTGGCATCTTACTACACTGATGGACAATGACTACAGTGGAGTATGCGGGGCGACTCGATCATATGGGTAAATGTAGCAACCAACTTGTTTTTCTTGTGAAACCTTCATAGGAATGTGTATCAGTGATACCTTAATAAAAAATTTAAAATTAAAAATAAAGGAATACCCCCTAGTCTCTTCCTTGTAGTTTGATTCCTTATTTAGTCTAGACAAAGACATAAATACATTATGGATTCCAAAATGCTGAAATTTCCACTTCCATGTATATAAAGGTAGAAAGAAAAGTGATGGATCATTTAATTCACCCCAAAGAGTGAAAATAGAAATTATCTGTTACAGTTGCCAGTAAAAGTCTTTCTGCCGCAGAATTCTGTAAGAGACTTTAGCGAGGAATAAAAGTGTTTGGACATAGGAAACTAGTAACTTTGTGGTTCCTGAAGTTATGAAAGTGCTGGCAACTAAATAACAAGATGACACTTGTATCTGCCTAGGTTTTGTATTTTTCTTGGGTCCACTCTTCTCACAGCGTGGATATGATTTATTTAGACTATCAAAGAGCTTTTTGATAAGGTTCTCACAAGTGCCTATTATTGAAACTTGGTAACCATGGTGTGAAAGGAAAAACTCATATCAATGGATGAAATGAATTAAAGACTGCTTAAGAGGCAAAGAGGCTAAAAGCAGAAATAAATGGCCAATTCTCGTGTGAAGAAAGGTTAATGTTTGAGGGCTTTTTAGCTTTGTGGTAGAATCAGAGTTATATTTAACTAATGACCAGGAAAGGGAGCCCAATTCTTATTCCCCTGTTCTCTGCATATCAACCCACACACAGAGCCCCCATTGATGGAAGGACATTTGACACATAGAGGATATACAGGCACTGTGGAGAAGTGCTTAAAATCCAGGAAAGAGCAAGTAGGTAATGAATGTTGACTCACGTAGAGATCCCCAAATACAGAGGGTACAGAAATGAAAATTACATTACAGAACTTTATTTTCGAATGACTTTGATACATACTACATAAAAATACATAAAAATAGTATCTTTCATAAGATAATACATGGGATTTGAACAGAAGTACTTTGCTGGCATGATGAGAGCAAATGTTCCATACTGACGAACAACTCATGTGGGCATTTAGATCTGCAAAAACCACAAAGCCTATTTCTATAGATTTCACAAGTTCAGACGTACACAAAAGTGAAACTAATAGGAATCTCAAACTTAAAAAATTGGTACAGGTTTTAGCAAAAGCATAGCCCAACATGAGTGGAATAATTTGGAAATCAAATACCCTAATTATGAGCATTAATCCTTTATGACCCATAACACAATCTGGTATATTCAAAACATCATCATGATAAATTTCAAAAAAGAGACTCAGAAAAGCCAACGAACTCTTTACTTAACTTCCCTTTGTCTCAGTTTCCTTACCTGTAAAATGGGAATAATAGAATTTACCTCACAGGATGATTGTGAGAGTTGATGAAACCAGGTATGTAGAGCATTTTACACAGTAAAGGTAAAAAAATAATGTTAAATTATAATTGTTCTTATCGTTGTTGTCATTAGTACTTAGATTAAACCCAGACACATACCATAGAGAAGTGACTTAATTCAAATCATTGTGACTTTCCTATATATATCATTGTGATGACTTGATGCCTAATATGAAATATAAAATACTTTCAAACAAGAAAATATATAGCTTTAAAATAGCTTTCCACTAAGCAATTTTGTGAAATAGCAGACAATTACAAGTTGAGCTAAATAAACCAAAAAAGAACAACACAACACACCAGATAAATGCTAATGACATATTAATTCTTAAATGTACAAATAGCACATCCAAGCTTACCGTGCAGATAGTATTTTAATAAGCTCTTTTCTATTTTGTACCCGAAGGTGGTTAGTTTTATACTTGGAATCATCAATCAGTTCAGGCAAATTCAAGATCTAAAAGGGAAAAAATAGTTTTAATGTGTAATCACAAGTTTTTCAATTACCCACCTGTGGGTACTAGTGTTCAGGGCCTACCACTCCCACTCCAGGACCATTTCTTTCTGGTTTTTATACTTCCAGAACAAAGGGATATAGGTGGATAGGCTATGCAATTAGGATAGGTAATACTATGAGCTGGGTTTGTCATTTTATAAGAAGTTTTTCTACATTTAAGCATAAGCCTATATATGGGAGCACAGAAAAGGAATTGACAGACCCCCATCATAAGTCTCATGGCTGTATATGAGAATATAGGAAAAGAGTTATCAGATTCTCACAATAAGTCTTGTTCAGTGGGAGGAAGGAGAGAGCTACAAAACTGGATAAAACTGACTTAATTCTGAGAACCAATATTGTAAGTGTATGTCTTCACTTGCATGGAGCCCATAATAAGCATATATTTTGTAGGTACATTCACTTATTTGTTCCACATGTAAATAAAATCATGTTATCTGTCCCAGTAGTCCTGTCCAGGATGTTGTACAAGGAGCTAAAATAAAGGAAAAGCATATACATTTGCCCCAAATGCTAACTGTTAAAACAATGTTAAATTAAAAGATAGTCTTCCGAAAGAAGTGTCACTACTTTTCCTTAATATGTCTCCCTGAAGAAATAACAAATAGAAATGCTTTTATCTATTTCCTCTTTTGCTCTTTCTCAAAAAAGAGAAAATCTATCTTGCAAGTCCCTTTGGACATCTTGCAATTTTAACAAGTCCATAATGAAAGTACCAAGTGAATTTGGAATGGAAAAGAAGTTTTACAAAGAATGTGTGGAGGCAGTGTTTGGCAATTGTGTAGTAAAGTCAGAAGCAGCATTTAGGGGCTAGGGGAAGGCCATGTGGCCTACAGAAAGTTTCACCATCTCTATTAATGTGTTTTCTTTAAATATAAACATTTAATGGTTTCGTTTGTTTCCCACAGTTTAAATAAAATCAATTCATTAATCATCTTACAAAAGAGAGAGAAGTAGAGAAGATTCCCTGGAATAAAGAGAGTGTGTCAATGGTATGATTTCTCTTTTGCATGTTTCACTTATTCATTTCCTTTAAGGATAATAAAAATACTACAACTCTCCCAGATTTTGAAACATGACACCATATACAGTGCCCTTTCTAAAAACTTCCTTGTCACCAAATGTGATCCCAGAATTGGCCTCTAGCTGGCCCAGAAGGCTTGTCCAGAAATTTGACCCTCCCTCCCTAAGAGTAAGTTACTTAAAGAAAAAGTAAGTGCCCTCACTAAATCACAGGTCAAATGTATAAATCTAGCCTCACCCAGAATACACCATGAACTACCTAAAAACCTACTCAGTGACTGCACTCTGTGGTAACTGGGATGCCGTTGTGCCCTTCTCTGATTTTGACTTATTGACCCTCTTTTCTCTTTGAAAGTTGGTGTAAAACAGTGGGTCAAAGTGATTCTCCCTCTGCCTTCAGCCAGCATTCAAAATCTTTCCTCAGAGATTGCTTCAAGGGCTCTGACCATATCCATTCTTTAGGTTCTTGAAAACAAGTGCTGCCTAGAATAAAATGAAACTATGTAAGTGAAAGCACTTTCCATATTAAGCACTAAATAAATGTGACCTAGTCCAGCTAGATACTACTTCACCTAAAAGAAATAATAAAGCCTGTGTCTGTTCAAAAAGGATGGTAAAGAGGCATGGAGAAAGGCTTTACTCAACCTTCACTTCTTAAGGACATTTCCTACTGGATATAGAATTCTGGGTTGACAGTTCTTTCCTTTCAGTCCTATGAACATGTTGTGCCACTTCACCCTGTAGTTTCTGACAAGAAATCTGCAGCCACCTGGGGACCACTCCTCCATACATAACACATCATTTTTCTCTGGGTGCTCTCAAAATTTTAGCAGTAAGATTTTGATATGTTGGATGTGGAAGTATTTAAGCATATCCTGTTTGGGGTTTGCTAGACCATTAAATCTGTAGGTTTTTACCAAATTTTATCAAAATTGGGGTGTTTTTGACCATTATTTCATATTTTTTGAGTATGCAATCTTTATCCTCTTCTTCTGGGATTATAATGACTTAAATACTAGACTTTTCGTTATTGTCCCACAGGTCCCTGGAGATCTGTTATTTCTTTCTTTTAAAAATTTTTGTGGAGGAGACTATCTTTTTTTCATCTCTGTTGTTCAGACTGAATCATTTCTAGTTATCTAGCTTCACGTTCCTTGACTGTTTGTCACCTTTGGCATCTCCCTTGTGCTACTGGGCTCATCCAAGTGAAGTGTTCCTTTTCTATTTGGTGGTTGTATTTTTAAGTCCTAGAATTTCCATTTGGTTCTTCTTCGTGTCTTCTATTTCTCGGTAGCACAATTCTGCTTTTTAGTTTATTTCAATGGTGTCTGTGATGCTTGTTGGAGCATTTTTACCATGGCTGCTTTAAAGTCTGTGAGTTATTCCAACATCTGTGTCATTTTAATATTGATGTTGATTGTCTTTTCTCACAGAAGTTCTCGTTCTTCATACGCCAAGTAATTTTGAATCATATTCTGGACATTTTGAATATTATATCATGAGTCTATGGGTCTTGTTTAAATCCTACAGAAAATGTGTATTGTTACTGTTTTTAGCAAGCAGTTGATCTGGGGGGCGGGGGGCCAGGCTGCAAGTTGCAACCCACCTTCCAAGTGCTTTGGTTCTAGTGTCGGTTCAGTTCTCAAACCCTTTGCACTACTATTCCAGTCTATCTCACCTGTGCCCCACTTAGTGGTCATGCTGCAGCCTGCGCAGTCACCTATTTGTTAACTCAGTTCTCAACATCTTTGGCATACTGATTAGGATCAGATCAGTGTATGCGCAGCTCAGGGGTGAGTGCAGGAGTTCACAAACAATTTCAAAGATCACTTTCTGAAGCTCTCCCTCTCTGCAATATCTTCCCATTTCCCTGGGGTCCCCTTTAGTTACCCCACTCTCCAGCATACTTTTTGGAGAGGCCAAGCAGTGGGAGGACAGAAAAAAGCAAGAAGGATTTACCCCTCCTTGGGGATCAGAGCTCAGAAATAAAGAGAAGAGATTCATTTTTTCAGAGTTTTAGCTCCTGCTACTCTGCTCCTGCCACTACAGGATTGTTTGGAGGCTGGGGCATGAAAAAATGGAGAGGAGTTAAAAACAGGATTACCACACTCTCTCTGATATAACAGCTAACTTTCATGCTCCTTGCACCAGGAATGAAGGGCATCTCCCAGAGTTCAGCTTTGTCCTCTGGCACCCACTTCTAGGTTCAGGCTCCACTGTGTCCATGCAAAGGCATAACTAGAGGGGAGAACTGGAAAACTTACTGTCAGTTTAGAGGTACTTCAAATTGTGGTTCTTCCCCAATTCTCCTGCTACTACTTACTTTTCATGATCCTCTTATGGATGACCCATGCATTCTGTCCAGGTTTTATCACTGTTCAGTGGAACAGCCGGGGAGAGGGGTGCTTACTCCTTCTTACCCAGAACCAGAATCACCACATGTAATTTTCATAAAGGCCATTTATTCAGTGCATACTGTGAGCTAGAACTATATTATTTCACTTATCCAGTCTAGCTTGTACAAAATCCCACAAGTTATATTTTAATATAGTTATTATACTCTTCATTTTACCATGAGGACGCCTGTTTAGCAAAGATTAAGTACCTCACCAGATGCCACTTGACTTATTTAGGACTCACAGTATGCCTTAGAAATATGCTATAATGTCCTCAGCCCACCTGCCCCAAAATCAATTACAATGCTTATTAAAATTGAAGTTTCCCATGCCCCACCTCAGACATACTAAGTCAAAATCTTTCGGAATAGGGCTCAAGGAGATTTCCTATGAATGCTAAAGTTGAGAACCAAGACATACTGCCTCCAATAAAAGAAACTTTCAGTCTAAATGTCTTTTAAAAGGATGTCTATGTACTTCAGATAGGAATACCCATTAGTGTTGGCGTCAGTCAGTTTAAAATAGCTTACATATGCTTACATTCCCTACCCTTCTGTATCATGTTAAGGGACAAAACATAGGATTTATTATATGCCAAAGTACACTTTATATGCAGAAGAGTTTCTAAACCCTAAGCCTTGAACCCCAATGCTCTGTGTTCTCTAATTTCTAACAATAAGAGATTCCTAATAGGACCCCTCCCCTATGACTAAGAAGTATTAGACAACTAGTATATTACTTTCTATTTTGGAAAAAAATTAGTCCTAAGTAAATTCTACTCATTCATCACAAGCAATACTGCTACATTTCTCCCTGGATGGAAGAGCTGCCCTGTCTTTCACTGATGGACTTTACTTGGCAAAAGCACAATTTTGATGGGCTCACTGTCAAAAACTGGGGACCTCATCTCCTATAAGGCCAGTCTGAATGCCAAGGCCCTAAGTCACGGCCAAATCTGAATAAAAAATACTTAGAAGAAACTCACTATCTATGGAAGTGGGGAAGTTGCAATAAAATAAGGAGACAGATTTTCTTTCAAATAAAGTTTTTAGGACAAGTTGACATGTAAGGACATAATTATGAAAGTTGAAAAAGTCAGGGAGATTGCAGTGTTTGTTCAAGATGCCTAGAAAATGAAATAAATAACATTAGAATCCTGTACACATAAAACTGCTTCTGAGGATTGTGAAGAGTTTTATAGACATTGTCTTAATGGCTCATAAGAGGGATTACCATTCCTAACTCACATATGGGAGAAACAAGGTCAAGTTTTCCAAGGCTCTCCAATAGTCTCCTTTTTAAAAAATGTGTCATAGCACAACATAACAATAAGTCATATTTTAGTACTAAAACTTATGGCAAATAGTCTGCTTTAAAATAGAAATCCTTTTTAAAAGTGTTCTTATGGATATTTATGAGGAAGTTCAAAAGTTTCCAATTGATCAGCAGTAATGAATCAAAAATAAAAAGAATTCAGCACAGTTATTTTCAACAGAGAAGAATATGTCAACTAGTAATTTCTCCCCCAAACCCATCCCCGTTCTGGAGAGAGAAAACTCCAAAACATATGGCCCAGGAAGAAAATCTGTACTCATTTATAGCAATGAACTAGCTTTTACATCTCTGCAGCTAGAGTACGCAAATGACTTCACAGGCAACGGCTTCCGTATGTTTCATATTTTTAACATTGACCGTTCATAATAAAGATTCTTTGATCCCAGATCAAATGTTTGAATCAATTTTCTCTACACTTATTCAGAGTCACCATGATAAAAGTTCTCCTCTTTCCCACCTCAGATGTTCCAGCCCTTCTTGCAATCGAAACTATCTCCATTTGTCACCTTCTCCATGGTTCTTGCCACCCTTTGCTGTGGTTTTTAGCTGTACTCGTTAACCTCTCATGCAGAAGAGGCACAGTAATAAATAATTTTTGTACATAATAAGTTAACTGCAATAAGTAAGTTTTTTCTAAGGAATTCACAGGCATCTTTCATAAAACTGAAAGCTTATGCTCGTACGGTTAGTACAAAAAGTAAACCTCTCCCAATCAGAGAAAAAATCCTCAACAGGTGAGGCCTCTCCCCTACATGTAACAAAAATAAAAACTTAAATACATTTTTTAAAAACTAGATTATATTCCTGGGATTGGAACTGGATAAACTGAACTGAAACCTACAAGCTTAAATTTAAAAAAGGATCAAAAGTCTACATAAAGAGTAAAAACATCACATTTTAAAAAGATGTCTAGGCAATGCTAAAAATGCAGAATATCTTCAACATTAAATTAATTTAAATGAACCCAAGGCCTTTTTTTAAAGCTTTTCTGAGGAGCAACATTTTTTTAATTGAAATATAGTTGATATATAGTTATATAGTTTAAAGTATACAACACAGTGGTTCAACAGTTACCCACATTATTAAATCCTCACCCCAACTACTGTGGTTACTATCTGTCAGTGTAGGAAGATGTTACAGAGTCATTGACTATAATCTCCCTGATGTACTACTATCCCCATGACCAGCTCATGTTATGATTGAGAATTTTTGTGCCCCTTTATCCTCTTCACCTTCCCCACCCACCCACCCAGCCCCTCCCCCATGGTACCAACCAGTCACTTCTCAGTGTCTATGAGTCTACTGCTATTTTGTTCATTTCATTTTGTTTTGTTTTTCAATTCCACAAATAAGTGAAATCATATGGTATTTGTCTTTGTCCACCTGGCTTATTTCACTTAGCATAATGCCCTCTAGGTCCATTCATGTTGTCACAAATGGCAGGATTTCTTTTTTTTTACAGCTGAATAATATTCCATTGTGCATACATACCACATCTTCTTTATCCGTTCATCTATTGATGCTTCCATAACTTGGCTATTGTATATAATGTGGTGATAAACAGGGGTGCATATTATCTTTTCAAATCGGATTTTGTTTTCTTTGGATAAATTCCTACAAGCGGAATTACTGGATCATATGGCATTTCTAATTTTAGTTTTTACAGGCACCTCCATACTGCTTTCCACAGTGGCTGCACCAATTTACATTCCACTGCATCCTCACCAACACTTGTTATTTCCTGTCTTTTGGACAGTAGCCATTCTAACTGGTATGAGGTGATATCTCACTGTGGTTTTAAGATTTACATTTCCCTGATAATTAGTATCTTTTCATGTGCCTTTTGGCCATCTGTGTGTCTTCTTTGGAAAAAATATTCATGTCGTCTGTCCATTTTTCTAATCAGGTTATTTGTTTTTTTGGTATTGAGACATATGCATTCTTTATATATTTTGGATGTTAACACCTTATCAGATAAATCATTTATGAATATATCTCCCATACTGTAGGATGCCTTTTTGTTCTGCTGATGGTGTCCTTGGCTGTACAGAAGCTTCTTAATTTGATGTAGTCCCATTTGTTCATTTTTTATTTTGTTTCCCTTACCGAGGGGGTATGAGTCCAGAAAAAAATTGTTCCAGAGACTTTGTTTATGTTTTCTTCTAAGAGTTTTATGGTTTCATGTCTTACATTTAGGTCTTTGAACCATTTTGAGTTTACTTTTGTGTATGGAGTTAGACAGTAATCCAGTTTCATTCTCTTGTGTATAACTGTCCAGTTTTCCCAACACCAGTTATTGAAGAGGCTGTCTTTTTCCCATTGTATATTATATGGTTCCCTTATCATATTTTAATTGGCCATATATGCACAGGTTTCTACTTTGGTGCTATTCTGTTCCATTGATCTATGGGTCTGTTCTTGTGCCAGTACCATTCTGTTTTGATTACTATAGCTTGAAGTCAGGTAGCATAATACCCACAGCTTTGTTCTTCTTTCTCAGGATGGCATTGGCTTTTTGGTATCTTTATGGTTCCATATGAATTTTATGATTATTTGCTCTACCTCATTGAAAAATGCCATTGGTATTTTGATAGGGATTGCATTTAATCTGTAAATTGCTTTGGGCAGTGTGGCTATTTTGACAATATTAGTTCTCCCTATCCATAAGCATGGGATATGTTTCCATTTATTTCTGTCTTCTTTAATTTCTCTCATGAGTGTCTTATAGTTTTCAGAATATAGGTCTTTCACTCCTTCGTTAGGTTTATTCCTAGGTAGTTTATTCTTTTTGATGCAGTTGTAAATAGAATTGCTGTTCTGCTTTCTTTTCCTGCTAGTTCATTATTAGTATGTAGGAATGCAACAGATTTCTGTATATTGACTTTGTATCCTGCAACTTTGCTGAATCTAGTTATTAGTTGTGGTAGTTTTTTGGTGGAGTCTTTGGGGTTTTATATAGTATCATGTCATCTGCAAATAGTGACAGTTTAACTTCTTCCTTACCAATTTGGATGCCTTTTATCTCTTTATCTTTTCTGATTGTTATGGCTAGGATGTCCGGTACTATGTTGAATAAAAGCGGTAAGAGTGGGCATCCCTGTCTTGTTCCTTATCTTAAAGGAAAAGCTTTCAGCTTTTTGCCATTGAGTATGATGTTAGCTGTGGGTTTGTCATATATGGCCTTTATTATGTTGAGGTACATTCCCTGTACACCCATTTTGTTGAGAGTTTTTATCATGAATGGATGTAGGAACAACATTTTCAATATAAACTTAATTGCTAAAACTTTAATTTTAAATTTATTCAATCTTTCAAAAAGGAACTCGTTAAGCAAAGGCTAATTTAAATTTGTTTTAATTTTCTAGTGGTAAATACAATAAACTTAGTAACAGATTAACCATATTTGGGCCTAGTTGATCTCACATTGTTAGAAAAAAAAGTGTAGGTTGGAAAGAAAGATCAAGAAAGAAAGATATCCTGGTGTTAGAAATCCCTTTAAAATTATTTTTTTTCTTTTCCTTTTTGTGTGGACTGGAGACAGGTCATGTTTTAGTTTAATTAAGGCTACTCTGATTCTTCATTTCAAGATATAGCCAGAAACCTAAAAAAAAAATGCAGTCAGAATACTAATTCAGAGCCTGTCAATAGCAATTGTAACTATGAAAATGGCATTTTTTAGGTGCTAACACAAGGGGTGTTGAGTTGATTAGAGACTTAAATAACATTGTTCTAGGCAAAATTGAACATTTCTGGTTTTGTACAAAATAAGTTGTTGCATATATCATCCATACATCCCAGTGATTACAGATTACCTTGCACACAGTAGCAAACTGTTGGTTATTTCCTGCTCCAACTACAAGATATCCATCCTTGGTTTTAAATGCCTAAAATAAATAAATACATACATAAACATATAATTTTACATGGTGAGAATACTACAAAAGTTGACTTTAATTTCTAAAACTTCTGTATAGAAAGCTTGCACTAAAGCAGTGTTATTAATTAAATATCAGCTAATTAGTATATTTTTCTCTTATATTTGCCTAGTTGTTTTCATTTGAGATTTTCAAAGCACTTCCTGACTCTTCCACTAACTGTTATAACATCAGGGGGAGAGGGGAGTGATCTTGAAAAATGAAAATACTCATGTTCGATTATAACTTATAACATGAAATTCCGTATTATTATAACATAGATTAATGTTGGATTTTCCCAAATTTCGTTTCCATTTTTCCTTTTAGGGAAAAGAGCAAGAGAGCACCTTGATTTTTTACAAAGTGTAAGAATAGATGTAAACTTTTGAGCAATTTTCACTTTTTAGCAAGTAAAAATTGACACATCTGGATCTCTGGACCACATGTGGCTTTATGTACCTGAAAATGTCTTTTCCTTTTAGAAGACACATTTATTTGGGCAGCAACAGATGGAAAAGTAACTGATTTACCTCCCAGAGTCCTAGGCCCGCTGGAGAACTTTTCAGCACTCTCTTCTGCACATTTGATCATAGTGCTGATTGGAGGAACCAGACTTTACCCTTAGAAGGCCCCACTCCCACTTTCCTTAAATAAATGAGTTCCTTTAGTTTCCTTCCTTTGTATACAAAATTCCTCTGTATCTTCACCTATGCTTTCCTCCCTTATTCCTGCCTCTTGAGAAAAATGACTTCTGCCTTACTTGGTAGGACTTTTTCCAATGTAGTGACCCTGGTCCTCTCATCTCACATCCTTCAGGACCCTGCTCAACGACGTTTAATCTCTTCATTTCCACTGGAGCCTATTTTTCTGCCCACACATAGGCTCATGCCTACATTAAAAATATTAATAGCACAAAATTTCCATCAATGCTGACACCCCCCCCTCTCAAGCTATCTTTCCTCCATCTCTAAGTGATATAAAAGTTTCACCTACCTACAGTTATTCACTAACCACAACATTCCAATGTCCCTTGTCATCAGGATTCTTAGCCTGATTATCACTACACTGAACTCGTCTTTCTTGACCTCCATATGATTTGGTACTGTTAAACATCCCCTCCTTCAGGAGCCTGTTTTATCTCGAGGTCTGTCTGGGTTCATCTCCAATCTCTCTGAGCATCTATATTTGGTCTTTCACTTCACTTACTTCTTATGGTAGCCACTAGCCACATGTGGCTATTAAATTTAAATAAACTAAAATTAGCCAGTGAAAGACTACATACTATGACTGCATTTACATGAAATATCCAACATAGGCAAATCCTTGGAGGCAGAAAGACTAGGGGCTGCCTCAGGCTGCCTACTAACAAGTACTACCAGGTTTCTTGTTGGGGTGATAAAAATGTTCTGAAACTGATTGTGCTAATGGCTGGACAACTCTATGAATACACTAAAAACCACTGAATTGTATACTATTTTAAACAGGGAAATTTATGGTATGTGAGTTATATCTCAGTAGAGCTGTTATTGAGAGAAATTAAAGTAAAAGTTCAGTTCCACAGACACGCTAGCTACACATCAAATGTTCAATAACTGTATTCATCTGACAAGTAGCTGTCCTATTAGATGTCATAGACAGAGAACATCTCCATCATCCCTGAAAAGTTCTGTTGTACAGTACTGGTAGACAGGGACTGGTAGCCTGTATGTTTTATTTTTCAGACTAGGACTAACATGATATCTGAAGACTGTTAGACAATTAGTAAACGGTTGTAAAATGTTAAAGAATCACTCAGATTATTGCTTCCATATAACAGAAGTGTGGCTGAAATGGATCTCAAGCAAAACATAGTAACAGGGTTTATTATATTTACATTTTTGTTCAATTTAGTAATGAATGCTACTAAGAAGATATCACATGAACTATTTAAACACTTATTTTCCCTCTCACACAAGGCAGAAACAGAGATAATGTTATACAGAATGCATTAGTGCTTCTCAAACCACTGAATGGGACTGCAACTAAGGTGTGATGAGAGACAAAGAATACTGTCTCAGAAAACCATTGGTAAGTATAAAGGTGCACCAGCTGCTTCTTTGCTTGCTTTTTTGCAGGGGAAGGGAGATCTGGGGAGTGGATAAGTAATGTGAAGTAACGACTTATGTTGCCAAGTATAAGGTGAAGAAAGGTTTTCAAAATGTCCCGTCAGTGACATGTTCAGTAAGTTTACATTTTTAGGGGTGCTCATTTCCTCTACTTAAGAAATGCCTGTTTCTTCCTTGAGTCTGAACCATACCACGAAATACATTTTTGCCAATATGCAATTTTTAAAATTGTAAGCAGAGATAGCTAGTTAATGATCACAGGAAAGTGAAGGCTGAACAGCAGCTGAACCCTCAGAATACAATTAGACTAAAGATCACCCAATAGATTTAGAAGGAGGTAAGATTATGAGTTCTTTAAGTACTTATTTATTCCATGGTATTATTGATACAGTGTTTATTTAATAAATATATGTCAAATAGGAACTTTTTGAAAAAATATTATTGCTGAAGACTAAATATTTCTGTCCCTCCAAATTCCACATGTTGAAATCCTAACCCTAATATAATGATATTAGGAACAAGAACACAGCCGTCTGTAAACCAGGAAGCAGGTCCTCACCAGATACCAAATTTGCCAGTCTTGAATTTGGTATCTGGACTTCCCAGCCTTGAGAATTGTGAGCAATAAAGGTTTGTTGTTTAAGCCACTGCAGTCTATGGTATTGTTACAGTAGTCCAAACAAAGAAATTGATACTGAGAAGTGGGGTGCTGCTGTAATAAATGCCTAAAGATGTGGAAGCAGCTTTAAATGGGTTAATAGGTAGAGGTTGGAAGAGATCTGAGGTACATGCTAGACAAAGTCTGCCTTGCTATCAACAGACTATTAAGGGCAATTGTGCTGATAGCTCAGAAAGAAAAGAGTATAGAGAAAACCTTAATCTTCTTAGAGAATACCTAAGTAATCCTGAATACAATATTAGTAGAGATATGGACAGTAAAGGCCATTTGGATTAGGTCTCAGATGGAAATGAGGAATATGATTGGAAACTGGAGGAAAGGTGATCCTCGTTATGAAGTGGCAAAAAACTTGGCTAAATTGTGTTCACATTCTGTGTTTTGTGGAAGTAGAACTTGCAAGTGATGAAATTGGATATTTAGCTGAAGCTATTTCTAAGCAAAAAAAAAAAAAGGTGTGACTTGGCTCCTTCTGTTTATAGTAAAATGTGAAAAAAGAAAGGACTTAAAGATAGAATTGTTAAGCAAAAAGGAAGCAGGAATTAAAGATTTGGAAAATTCTCAGTTTATCCATATTATGAAAAATGAGAAAGCATGGTCAGAAGAAAACTAAGGGTGTGGCCAAGTGACGGATCACTGTCCTTTCACAGGTGAATGGATACATGAATTGCGGCACAGCCACAGAGTGAAATATCATTCAGCACTATAAAGGAGCTATCAAGCCATGAAAAGACATGGAGGAACTTTAAATGCATATTACTAAGTGAAAGAAGCCAATCTTCAAAGGCCGCATACTGTATGATCCTGACTGTATGACATTCTAGAAAAGGCAACTATGGATACAGTAAAGGATTTTTAGGGCAGTGAAAATACTTTGTTTGATACTATAATGGTAAGTAAATGTCATTACACATTTGTCCAAATCCTTAGAATATACAAAACAAGTATAAACACTAATGCAAACAGTGGACTTTGGATGATTAGAATGTGTCAGTGTAGGTTCATCAATTGTAACAAACGTAACACTTGGGGGGCCATGTTGATAATAAGGGAGGCTGTGCATGTGTACAGGGAGGAGTACATAGCAAATGTCTGTACCTTCTGTTCAATTTTTGTGTGAACCTAAAACTGCCCTAAAATTTTTTTTATTAAAAGTAAGGACAGCAGGAAGCATTCTCATGGAGATGAAAATGTTTTATATCTTGCCTATATCAATGTCACTAACCTGGTTGTCATATAGTATTATACCTTTTAAATATGTTACTAAAGGAGTAAACTGGGTAAAGGGCATACAGGATCTTCTCTATTATTTCTTAAAATAATGTGAATATACAATTATCTCAAAAAAGTTTTAAAAGCATAATTAACAAAAAGATGATGGTGTATTACATCAGGGCCCTGACAGCAGACATAGAAGGAAATAGATTCAAGAAATATTTGGATGGTGAAATCTCCTAAATGTGATGGGGGAGAGTTGAAGGCTGAAGGAGAGGGGGCTGTCGTGGATAATATTTAGGTTTCTGAGGAGCTTTTAAGATACTCTAATGGAAATTCCTAATAAGTAGGGCTTGGGACCAGACGAAAGTCTGAACTATAGATGAAACTTGGGATTCATTTGTTCATAATCTGTAACTGAAGTCAACACATAGACGAAGTCATTTAGAAAGAGAGTTCAGACTGTAAAGTAGAAAAGAAAAGGGAACTGAGGGGTGAATCTGCAGGCCATCTCCATTTGAAGTCCAGGCAGAAGAGGGTCAGACAGAGCATAAGACGAGGACTGGAGAATGCCCCAAGGTGGAATTTCACTGCCACAGCAAATGCTGTTCTGGCGTCACGCTGGAGACAAGTGCAGTCTGGAGTGCATCAAGGACTAAGTAAGCAACAGTTACGGACATGAAAACATCTGTGTGAGAGCTCGGCTGCAAAGGGGAAGAATAAGGTATGTACTGAGCACATAAGGACACAGGATGAGCACAGACACAGGTGCAGGTCCCATGTTGGTTTGGTGATGGGAAGCTGAGGGAGGTCCCACAGGATGCTTCTACATTTTTGTGAAATAAGGGTCAGGCCATTAACTGAGAGTAGGGTTGGGAGATGGAAGATTGGGAGACTGAAAAGAGTGGAGAAGTTCTGAGGCATTCCAGTGGAAGGTGAGTGAGCAAAGTGACCAAAAGCATAGCCAGAATACTATAGTGTTGAGTGCCCAGCTGAGTTACAGTCTCCATCACCTCTCAGTTACAGAGGTGAAATAAATGGTGATTTGCATTCACCAGGGTTTGGTCAAATGGATATGACAGAAAGATACAGATGTAGGAAAATTAAAAACTAGCAGGAATGTTATTGAGCAATAAGCTATGGATTATCTGAATATGGAAAAAGATAGTAAAGATAGGAGAAGGTCATGGATAGGGCAAAGGTAGAGGTGTCAATGGATACGAAATCCTGAGAAAGTTGAATATGCAAGGTGGAAGAACGGGAGACTGTAGATGGTCAGAATGTAATATGTTTCATTCAGTGATTATCAAAGTGAGGCAGTTTCAGTGTGAGGTGAGAGCCACAGTGTCAGGCACATAGTATAGTTGCTGATAAAAAGTAGGGACTCAGATTCAAGATGGCGGTGTGAGAGGTGAGACAGAGAATTCCTCTCAAAACCACAGACAATGTGAAAATACAGTTAATACAACTAACCATAAAACAGCAACAGGAAAGAAGGCTGCACCAGACAGCATACAGACTTCATGAACAGAGCAGACCTCACAAAACAGGGTAACGTACGAAAGTCTTGATCTGGCAGGACCAGAGCCCTTCCCCAATCCCTGCTCACTGACGGAAGGAAGAGAAACGGAGTCGGAAGGGGGTGGAAGCCTGGGACTACCTAACACTCAGCCCTGGAGATCTGCTTTGCGAGCAAAAATCTATGTTGTGTGGTGCTCTGGAGGATGGGAAGCTGGGACAGTGAGAGCACTTGAGAGACTGATTCCGGCCATTTGTGAAGGATGGGATCCACACCTGGCTGCTCTGAGACAAGGGAAAGGCAGGCAGTCTGAGAGGCTTCCTAGCAGTGAGAGGGCTGCTGAAGGGGTGGGGTTTGCACGGAGCTTGCTAGGCAGGAGAAGGGATAGGGGGACAAGGATGTGTGGGCGTGCTCTGCCCAGCAGATTGGGAACTTTGAGGACCTTCAGGGGCTCCATCCCCCTAGCTACCTACTCAGCTCCGAGGCCCCCTACTGTGATACGCAGCCTGCTGAGCCTTCCTCCTGGCCTGACAGCACCTGCTTGCAAACCAGCAGTTACTGCTCTGGCGTCAGGCCAACCAGAGAGGGCCTCACCAGCAACAGCTAGAGATGCAAAGCACTGAGGCTTACACCTGTGTGCATGGCCCACTGGCTCTGACGCTGGAGACAGGCACTGCAGAAAGGAAGCAGGAAACAGATCTTTCCTCCCCCAAGGCACCAGCTCCGCTCCCCTACGTCCCCCAATCTCACTCTAGGGGCTGAGCAGCTCCAGAGACTGGAGTTTCTGCTCACTAGTGGGCACCACATAGAAATATGAAATGTCAAAAGAACATGGTTCAGACCAAAATCTCCCAAACCCCAGAAAAAGGGCCAAATGAAACTGAACTCACCAATCTTCCCCAAAGAGAGTTCAAAATAGAAATCATAAACTTGCTTATGGAGGTACAGAAAAATACTCAAGAACTCAGGAACAAATTTAAGATGGAGATTCAATCATTAAGAAATTCCATATCTGAAATGAAACATACAATGGAGAGATTTCAAAGCAGATTAGATGTAGTAGAAGTCACGGTAAATGGAATAGACATTAGAGAAGAGGAATACAAAGAAGCTGAGGCACAGAGAGAAAAAAGGATCTCTAAGAATGAAAGAATATTGAGAGAAATGTGTGACCAATCCAAACAGAAAAATTTTTGCATAATAGAGGTACCAGAAGAAGAAGGGATAGAAAAAGGAATAGAAAGTGTCATTGAGGAGGTAAAAGCTGAAAACTTCCCCAACCTGGGGAAGGAGAACATCTCTCAAGCCATGCAGACACACAGATCTCCCAACACAAGGGACCCAAGAAAGACACATAAAGACATATAATAATTAAAATTGCAAAGACCAAGAATAAAAGCAGACTTTTAAAACCAGCTAGAGAGAGAAAAAAGATCACATACAAAGGAAAACCCATCAGGCTATCATCAGATTTCTCAAAAGAAACCTTACAGGACAGAAGGGAGTGGCAAGATATATTTAATGCAATGAAGGAGAAGGCCTCAAACCAAGAATACTCTAACCAGCAAGGTTATATTTAAATTAGAAGGAGGAATTAAACAATTTTCATATAAGCAAAAGCTGAGAGAATTTACCTCCCACAAACCACCTCTACAGTGCATTTTGGAGGGACTCCTATAGATGGAAGTATTCCTAGGACTAAATAGATGTCACCCAAGGGATAGACAAAGAGTACAGAATATAATTCAAACATACAAAGACTTGAGGAGGAAGAAAAAGGAGGGGAAAAAAATAATATTTAGGTTGTGTTTGTAATAGCATACTAAGTGAGTTAAATTAGACTGTTTGATGGTAAGGGAATTACCCTTGAACCTTTGGTAACCACAAATCTAAAGCCTGCAATGTCAATAAGTACATACCTATCGATAATCACTCTAAATGTAAATGGTCTGAATGCACCAATAAAAAGATAGAGTCACTGAATGGATAAAAAAATAAGACCCATCTATATGCTGCCTACAAGAGGCTCACTTCAAACCCAAAGACATACACGGACTGAAAGTAAAGGGATGGAAAAAGATATTTCATGCAACTAATAAGGAGAAAAAAGTAGGAATTGCACTACGTGTATTAGACAAAATAGACTTCAAAACAAGGAAAGTCACAAGAGATAAAGAAGGACATTGCATAATGATAAAGGGGTCAGTCCAACAAGAGGATATAACTATTATAAATATCTATGCACCCAACACAGGATCACCTACATATGTGAAACAAATACTAACAAAATTAAAGGGGAAAATAGAATGTGGTGCATTCATTTTGGGAGACTTCAACACACCACTCACTCCAAAGGACAGATCAACCAGACAGAAAATAAATAAAGAGACAGAGGCACTGAACAACGTATTAGAACAGATGGACCTAACGGACATCTACAGAACACTCCATCCAAAAGCAACAGGATACACATTCTTCTCAAGTGCACATGGAACATTTTCAAGAATAGATCACATACTAGGCCACAAAGAGAACCTCAGTAAATTCAAAAACATTGATATTGTACCAACCAGTTTCGCAGATCACAAAGGTATGAAACTAGAAATAAATTATGCAAAGAAAATGAAAAAGCCCACAAACACATGGAGGCTTAATAACATGCTCCTAAATAACCAAAGGATCAACGACCAACTAAAAATAGAGATCAAGCAATATATGGAGACAAATGACAATGATAATTCAACACCGCAAAATCTGTGGGATGCAGCGAAGGCCGTGCTAAGAGGAAAATATATTGCAATACAGGCCTACCTCAAGAAAGAAGAAAAATCCCAAATGAACAGTCTTAACTAACAATTAATGAAACTAGAAAAGGAAGATCAAATGAGGCCCAGAGTTAGTAGGAGGGACATAATAAAGATTAAAACAGAAATAAATAAAATAGAGAAGAATAAAACAATAGAAAGAATCAATGAAAGCAGGAGCTGGTTCTTTGAGAAAATAAACAAAATAGATAAACACCCAGCTAGACTTATCAAGAAAAAAAGAGAATCTACACACATAAACAGAATCAGAAATAAGAAAGGAAAAATCACTATGGACACCACAGAAACACAAAGAATTATGAGAGAATACTATGAAAAATTATATGGTAACTAACTGGATAACATAGAAGAAATGGACAATTTTCTAGAAAAATACAACCTTCCAAAAAGGACCCAGGAAAAAAACAGAAAATCTGAATAGGCCACTTACCAGCAAAGAAATTGAATGGTAATCAAAAAACTACCTAAGAACAAAATGCCAGTACGAAATGGTTTCACTGCTGAATTTTATCAAACATTTAGTGAAGACCTAATACCCATCCTCCTTAAAGTTTTCCAAAAAGTAGAAGAGGAGGGAATACTCTCAAACTCATTCTATGAGGCCAACATCACTCTGATACCAAAACCAGGCAAAGACACGACAGAAAAAGAAAATTACAGACCAATATCTCTGATGAACATAGATGCAAAAACTGAACAAAATATTAACAAGCCGTATTCAAAAATACATCAAAAAGATATCCATCATGATCAAGTGGGATTCATCCCAGGGATGCAAGGATGGCACAACATTTGAAAATCCATTAACATCATCCACTACGTAAACAAAAAGGACAAAAACCACATGATCACCTTCATAGATGCTGAAAAAGCATTCAACAAAATTCAACATCCATTCATGATAAAAACTCTCAACAAAATGGGTATAGAGGGCAAGTACCTCAACATCATGAAGGCCATATATGACAAACCCACAGCCAACATTATACTTAAGAGCAAGAAGCTGAAAGCTTTTCCTTTAAGATCGGGTACGAGACAAGGATGCCCACTCTCCCCACTTTTATTCAACATAGTTCTAGAGGTCCTAGTCACAGCAATCAGACAACACAAAGAAATAAAAGTCATCCAGATTGGTAAGGAAGAAGTCAAACTGTCCCTGTTTGCAGATGACATGATATTGTACATAAAAAACCCTAAAAAATAAACTACAAAACTACTAGATCTAATATCTGGAATCAGCAAAGTTGCGGGATACAAAATTAATACACAGAAATCTGCTGCATTTCTATACACTAACAGTGAACTAGCAGAAAGAGAAATAAGGAAAACAATTCCATTCACAATTGCATCCAAAAGAATAAAATGCCTAGAAATAAACCTAACCAAGGAAGTGAAAGACTTATACTCTGAAAACTACAAACATTCATGAGAGAAATTAGATACCAATAAATGGAAACACGTCCCGTGCTCATGGATAGGAAGAATTAATATTGTCAAAATGGCCATCCTGCCTAAAGAAATCTACAGATTCAATGCAATCCCTATCAAAATACCAACAGCATTCTTCAATGAACTACAGCAAATAGTTCTAAAATTCATATGGAACCACAAAAGATCCCTAATAGCCAAGGCAATCCTGGGAAGGAAGAATAAAGGGGGGGTGGGGAATTACGCTCCCTGACTTCAAGCTCTACTACAAAGCCACAGTAATCAAGACAATTTGGTACTAGTACAAGAACAGACCCATAGACCAATGGAACAGACTAGAGAGCCCAGATATAAACCCAAGCATATATGGTCAATTAATATACAATAAAGGAGCCATGGATATACAATGAGGAAATGACAGCCTCTTCAACAGTTGGTGTTGGCAAAACTGGACAGTTACATGTAAGAGAATTAAACTGGATTATTGTCTAACCCCATACACAAAAGTAAACTCAAAATGGATCAAAGACCTGAATGTAAGTCATGAAACCATAAAACTCTTAGAAAAAAACAGGCAAAAATCTCTTCGACATAAATATGAGCAATTTCTTCATGAACATATCTCCCCAGGTAAGGGAAACAAAAGCCAAAATGAACAAGTGGGACTATATCAAACTACAAAGCTTCTGTACAGCCAAGGACACCATCAATAGAAAAAACAGACATTCTACAGTATGGGAGAATATATTCATAAATGACATATCCGATAAGGGGTTGACATCCAAATTATATAAATAGCTCACGCACCTCCACAAACAAAAAACAGATAAGCCAATTAAAAAATGGGCAGAGGATCTGAACAGACACTTCTCCAAAGAAGAAATTCAGATGGCCAACAGGCACATGAAAAGATGCTCCACATCTCTTAATCATCAGAGAAATGCAAATTAAAACCACAATGACATATCACCTCACACCAGTTAGGATGGCTGCCATCCAAAAGACAAACAACAACTGTTGGTGAGGATGTGGAAAAAGGGGAACCCTCCTACACTGCTGGTGGGAATGTAAATTAGTTCAACCATTGTGGAAAGCAGTATAGATGTTCCCCAAAAAACTCAAAATAGAAATACCATTTGACCCAGGAATCCCACTCCTAGAAATTTACCCTAAGAATGCAGTAGTGCAGTTTGAAAAAGACATATGCACCCCTATGTTTATCACAGCACTATTCACAATAGCCAAGAAATGGAAGCAACCTAAGTGTCAATCAGTAGATGAATGGATAAAGAAGATGTGGTACATATACACAATGGAATATTATTCAGCCTTAGAAGAAAACAAATCCTACCATTTGCAACAACATGGACAGAGCTAGACGGTATTATGCTCAGTGAAATAAGCCAGGCAGAGAAAGACAAGTATCAAATGATTTCACTCATCTGTGGAGCATAAGAACAAAGCAAAAACTGAGGGAACAGAACAGCAGCAGACTCACAGAACCCAAGAATGGACTAACAGTTACCAAAGGGAAAGGAACTGGAGAGGATGGGTGGACAGGAAGGGATAAGGGGGAAAAAGAGGCATTATGATTAGCAGACGTAATGTTGGGGGGGGCTTGGGGAGGGCTGTATAACTCAGAGAAGACAAGTAGTGATTCTATAGCATCTCACTATGCTGGACAGTGACTGTAATGGGGTTGGTGGGGGGGACCTGATGAAGGAAGTAATTTAATAACCATAATATTGCACATGTAATTGTAGATTAAGGATACCAAAATTAAAAAAATTTAAAAAAAAAGATGTCACAGAACTATTGACAAAAAAAAGTAGGGACTCAAAAATATCATTATTATTAAATAATACTATATACTGGGCTCTACATAAGAGGAACTCCCTAGTGTAGTCTAAGCCCTTAGCTCCTGACTCCTAAGGTCCCCATGCACTCTGCAGACCACTCCTCTCTCTCTCCTCCTCATTCCCTTGATTTCCCCACTCCCCATATCAAGCAAAGTGACGTGGCAATATGCCATGCACACACACGAGCTAGGAGGCGTTCTGTCACAAGGAGAACACAAATCAAAGGCATGGCACTGGGCTCCAAACACCCATGGCTGGGGTGTGCCTCTTATAAGGAATTCAAGACTGAGGAGGAAAAAAATTGCTTCTGCGTGAAACGACTGGGGAGACAGCAGGGGCAAGTGTCTACAGTTTTAAAAGGACAAGGCCAAAACAAGCTTCTCTTCTTAGAAGACCAGATCTTATTGTTCCTGAGGAAAGATGCTTCTTACTGTGAGTCATGCTTATTCAAGGATGACAACTCTCCCTGGTCGGGAGACCACACAGAAACTGCATGGTTCTCTTCACATTCCCGTCATGATAAACCTCCGCTCCTGGGGAGGGAGAGGTCTTTTAGACCGAGAAAATAGTGATGGGTCAAGGAAACGTCCCAACTGCACAACTTATGAACATATTGGAAGACATGTAATGACAAAGGGACCTGGGGGTCCTGAGTTTTGTTCCTCTAGTTAGAGCAGTTTCAGGTATAAAATGTGACCACACCAAAAAGACTGAGAGCTTGAAAATGTAAGATACAGGGAATATTGGAGAGACGAGAAAGCAGAGAAATAAGAGGGTCAACCTGGAATTCCCACTGCTCTTAGAAGTTTCTGTTGCTTCCCAGATGCTCAGCTTTTGGGCTTCCAGGAATGCTAACCTGGTTTGCTGATGTCTTAATTATTGAGCTGATGGTAGACAAAACCGCAGAAGGCTCTCTGGAATGTCTGCATCAACTCAGTATATCAGATGAACAAATGGAAAAAGGAAAAAAGTCAACTGGAACTTCCTGTGTCAACCTCTTAAGCTGCCCTATTGATATATCAGTATTTTCTCCAGTCTAAATAAAGCACACACAATTGGTAGCGCGTCTACTTCAAAAACAAGAGCAGCACTTCAAGCCTTCCTGGAGCTACTTAATTTTTAACAACATTTTCTTCCACAAAAGGTAACCATGGCTAAATGACTTCATCACCCTCTGGAAAAAGACATTCCCCGAAGTTTAACTCACTGCCATGAGAATGTTTTCTGGAATGTCAAGCAGTTACTGCCTTTGGGTCTGCACTGGTACATCGTGACAAATATAGAGCACTATTTCCTACCACGAGCCGTTCACCTTCTGGTGCGGGAGCTGGCGGGGCCAGATGGCGACGAGGCACAAACGGCTCACAACTCAAGAAGAGTGTCATCTACCGGACGGAACTGGGCAACAAGTGGGAAACGAGCCTGGGAGTCCCTAATTTCACCCACTACCTATTTGGCTTTGTCTGCACATTTTCTCACAAGGAGTAACCCATTGTGAGGACCCATTTCTAAATACAAGCCCTTGCCTTGAATTTTAGAGCAGCCCGGGAAAGCAGTTTTATATACTAATTTCCTGCCAGCCCAGATCCAGAGCAGGAAGTTGAATTCCATAGGAAGTATGAATATTTGAAAATAATCTTGAGGTTCGTCAAATCAAGTAAGTCTCATGTCAAATCAAACATACCTAGGATTTTTTAATCACTCAGTTTTTGATACTAGCTATGAAGGCAAGGGTAAAGGAAGGAAATGGAAACTGTCTTTTTTTTTTATTCTTCATAAATTGCCCATGGATATTATTTTTCTTATAAAAGAAGTCCTTTATGAGGAAGGCCTGCTATTATTCATCATGTATCCTGGACATAATATAAAATGAAATGGAAATATAATATTTTTCCTGGAAAGTACAGGCCAGAAATTGGTTTTGATGATCTTGAATTAATTGCATTATAAAGAATCGTAAGCCAGATTATTTGAAATAGCTGCCAAAAGCACCTACTATTTAATGGAGGATAACCCAAAAATTCTGGACAACAGTCCATACTGATTGTTCAGGAGCACTTCAAGGTAAACATTCTTTGACTATTTTAAGCATTTTTTAAGTGCTCTTCATTTGATCTCAAACATGTTACGACAATCACAGTTCCACACTAGTTACGTACCATACATGAACATATCACTTCTGAAAATGAATCTACATTTATCTCAGACTAGTTAAAAACATTTCATAGACCAGGACTTTTTTCAACATTTCACCTGCAAGCAAAGCAAATCAAGCTAGAAAAGGATATTAACCATATATAACAATAAGAATATTCTAAAGTGAATTATAGAGTGAGCAGATTGCAAATAATGTTTTCCAAATATATTTCGATTCCATTACATCTTAAGACTTATCAATGACAAAATGTAGAGCATACACAGTAAGACTGGGATTAGGGGAGGCGCTGACACTAGACCTGAAGAGGCACTGGGGAATGGGTCCAGTTGACAGTGGCATTTCAACCCAGAGTATGGGATGTTGAAAAAGCATGGTTCAGGAAAGCAGTCAGTAAGAGAAAGTTTGAAGGTATATGTAGGAAATGGAATGAGAAATTTCGGTAGAATAATTCTTAAAACTCTTATAGAAGGCAGGTGGCCCCTGAGATGTATAGACAGATGCTGGAGGGACCCAGGTACAGGAATGAGGCTCAGACACATGCTTCCAAATTCCCACATGTAGAATTTGTAAAAGCAAGGCAAAAGATAGAGGGACTGAAACCAGGCAGTTAACTAGACGAGAAGCTCGGAGAATATAGGCGAAAACAGAAACCCAAGTCTTTGAGCAAAGGCATATGAAGTGATGAGCGTGACCTCTGGTAAACATGGGAGTCTGGCTAGCAGATAAGAACGTAAAGCCTACTGTAGTTACACCTAGCACCTAGGACAATATCTGGCAATATAGGAACTTAATACATTTCATTAAATCAAGGCCAGTGTCTTAATTCTGAATCACAGCAAACTAAGCAATTCAAGAAATGTTAATACACTACACCAAAGGCTTGGTGGCAAAACTAGGAAGCATGAGGTAGAAGAGATGAGGGAGTATCAGGGAGCCAGAGATGAGGACTCACTGAGACTAGCAAACAGACTGAGAATCAATTCCCACAAGAAACTGCTTTCCTCACAGATGACTGCCTAAGTCTAAGGCAGTAAGATAAGCTTATGAGGAAATGGAGAATATAATTCCATTAGAGGTTCCAGCTATGTCCTGTAGTTGGAACAATGAGGGACTTAATCCCCCTAATTAAGTACTTCTCATTCTTCTTATCATAGATGGTCCAAATTTAGCCCATTCACAAGACAGCTCTCCTACTTTCAGAGGCCATTTAATTGTCTGAAAGATCTCTTCCTCTATGTCCTTAAATACTCAGAGCCAAGGATTTCTTAACCAGTCATGATGTTAGGAGAAAAGAAAGATGTTATCCAGTAAGATGATGAGAAATCTCCTAGCATCTTGCTACATACAGGGAAGAGCCATCAAGGATCCATTCATACTGCCACCACCTCCAACCACCAATTCCATCATCATAACCAATCCAGGATCCATGGCAGATGTTTCTGGGTAACTCTGGCAACTGTCTTGAAGCATAGGGGATCAGCCTTAGTATTCTTTCCCGCAAACACCCTAGATAGCCCCTACCAAGTAAAATTTATTTTCCATCCAAATATAAAATGGATTCCTGTTCAGAGGTTTAGAATCGAAAGTATACAAATTCTCAAAACATCTTTGGGCCTAGCCCCATGGGAAGCACTAGTGGCTAGTCAGCTTATCCAGTGGAGAATACACCTATGGGAAGGCCCTGCTAACTTACAGTAGCAGGTGAAATGTGGTACTCGTGGGATAACCAAGTATCTAAATCAAGTCAACCCCAGAGTCAAGAAAAAGCTTAGGGGAAGTTTCCATCTTAAATATTTATAGACACTGCTAACTATGGAATGTGCTGAAAAAGGTGATAGGCTGCAAACAGCCAGGAGGACCTTGATGAGATTGCTATATTCCAGGGTCTGGCCGACTCTTTAAAGGACTCACTCCTTCTCCTGAGTGATCAGGACATGGGAGCCCAACTCAGGCCATCTGACATGCATGTGAGACTAAGGTAAATACCAGAGTGAAGAATTGCTACTATATAGCAAGAAAGAACTATACTGGAAGCCAAAATCCTTGAAGACTAAATGATCAACAAATTCTCTCTTTGGGACACTAATTATCAAAAGCAAAATTGCCTGAATTAAGCATGGATTAACTACTTCTTGTCTCAAGTCCTCATGAATCTGGATACATAAATCTGAGTCAAGCCTGAATCAGTAATGGAAAGATTAGTAGACCTTTCTGTGTGTGGCTGTAAGAAGTAGGGAAAAATGAACCCAAGTTTGTTCAATAGAGGGAGTCATGCTGAATTGCTATTAGACTGAGGCCTCAAAACATTGCTTAATCATTTCCATTTTATGAAACACTCACAAGAAAAAACAAGATGCGTTCTGAATAGTATTCCGTACATTTCTGTTGCAATCATTGGTGACCCGAAAGAGTTGGATTCACATGGGCACATAAACCATGACTGAGGCCATGGGAGTGTTATGCAAGGTTCTTTTGCATCAAAATTTAGACCAACTAGGAAGCTGTCCTTTCCAAAGTAACTTAACAGCAGAGCCATTAGAAGTGTTCTTCCAAAACAACCTGAAAAGAATTTTCAGTAAGTCCTTCCAGTAGGTCAGAAAATAAAGAAAGCAATAATTCTTTCCTGGTCTCCATAACCATTTAAGAGAAGACATTTGGTATTTCTATGTCCCTCTGCCAAAATTAACAGGTCATATTAGCCAAAAGGTCAAGAGTAGCAGGAGATTGCTTTATTTTTTAGTTTCTCTATCTGTTTGAATAATTGTTTTATTTTAGTTCCTCTGGGATTCATGCTTGTAAAGGAAGGTAGGAACTAGTTAAGAATTTTTATGCATAATAACAGAATGTGCTAGAAATAATTTGTCATTGCTTATCTCCTCAAACACTACAATTCTTCACCCCAACTACATTAAATATGTTTCACTGCCACTCCACCCTAAATTCCCTTGAAGAAGCAGCCCCATACATCATATGACTGACCATTCCTCATCCCTGGTTGACTAGAACACTGTGGATACCACTCCAAGCCAGCCAACAGATTCACTAGGCAGGAATCAATTACATCAGCTCGAGAATGCAAAAGGTCATGTGGAGGTGGAGCTGTGATGGCCATATTGGCTGTGGTAACAGCACCTCAGAAAGACTAAAGCTGAGACAATAGACCAGACTACACAAAAGAAATAGATACTGACTAAGCGGCTGCGTCACGCCTGATGGCATCCTGATTCCCATGAAACTGAGCTATACTTCTGTTTCTGCAAAAACTCCATAGCCTTACAATAACCTCCCCCTCATCTACACCCATCCATATTTATCAGAGTTAGTTTGACTACATTTCTTTTTGTCAGAAACAAAAAAAGATTTAATTACAGATTTTCTAAACTGGGCTACACTATGTAAATTCAAGGTCAATATATGACTGGAGTTCTCTTGCCTAGTGGAGTTTGGAGAATAGTGAACTAGAAGACTGGGTCTGCATTTATGGACTAATTGTCTATTGCCCAGCACAGGGCCTGACATATAGGAAGACCTTCTATTTACTTGAAAATGATTTTGAACTAGACATTTTAAACTGGAATTTCCCAAACTAGGCCCAGGAAACATTGTTTCATAGGGTTAAAAACAATCTTCCCTCTCTTCTTCTCTCTCAGCATTACACACATAGAAACCTTTTCATTTCTTCAATCACATAAGTCTGAGAAGTGCAAGTTCAACATTTTTTAACTGTACTTTTCAAAACCCTTAATGTACTAGTGAATTATGAATCTCCAAAAGAGGCCTAGAATTTTAAAATAGAAGTTTCCCAAATTAGTTTGATCATGAAGCCCTTTTTTGTAAGCATACCAATTAATTTCTCCCAGAAGAGCATTCCACAGAACAGTTTGAAAAGAGCCGGGCAATCCATCAGATCCACGCAGGAGCAAGGACCCTGCTGGCATCCAGAAGCATCTCTAGAGTACGAGCTTTCATTTTCTTCAGTGTTAGTTTCACAAATTAATTGATTTATTTAAAGTGTGATTTAATATTATCCCCCAAAAGGATAAACTATATCTGCAATTCTATACAAGTCCCTGAATAAGGCCTTTGGCTAAATGCCAAAAGAAAAATACTGTAACTTATTTTACCTAATTAAGTTGTTTTTTTTTAAATATGATAACTATTTAATATAGTGGTCTTTTAAAAGATGACTATGAAATCTTATTAGTCAGGTGTTTTGAGCAGAAAATGACTTTTGCAAAGACTAAACAGATTCTTCAAGAACTTCTCTCCAAATACTACTACATTAAAATTCAGTTTTTAATCTTCTAATTACATATAAAAAATTGTTTTGCTTCTCAGATAGGAATCCCTCTCTGCTTCCATTTCCCTCCCACTCACTCATTGCTTCTTTCCATCCTTGCACACTACTCTCTCAAAATGACATTTTAATCACACTAACTTTTTCTCAAAGTCGCCACCGTTCATGATCTCCTTGCCCACCAAGAGCCACCCTCTCTTATTTCTCCCACTAGAAACTACACAATTTTAATCCTTCCAATTCCAATTCCTCCTACTCTATAGGATTTCCTGAGCTTTTCTCACTGATGTCTCTTTCTTCAACTTATCCGTTGGCTCTGTGACCCCACTCACTCCCAGAGAATCGACCATGATTACTATAGGAATTTTCTTCATAACACTGACCCCCTTCCAAACTCTTGCACTAAATTCTTCAAAGTTGATAAACAAAAGTGAACTAATTAACTACCACCTGAGCCAGGACCATGACAAGTCAGAAACTATCCAGGGAACACCCTCATAAAGCCAGGAACAAAGTGATAGTCTACAAATGAAAATGAGAAATAACCACTCATGAGAAAAGCTGGGAGAAAAGAAAACTCCACTGAATAATCCTAATCATGAATTTTATTTAAAGATATTTCCCTAAAGTTCAAATTTATCTATATGATCTGGATAGCAAAAACCAAAAAATTAGCAAAAAATTTGTCCCCACTTTCTACTGGCTTAGTTTGCTATACCAGAAGCTAATACAAATCATAATTAGAAGGACACTTTCAATCTAAATTGATTTGGATTTGCACTGCGAGAGTCCATTTGTGTTTGAGCCCACAATCTAACATTATACAACATACAAGAAAATAAGCTACCATGAGCAGGAGTTGGCAGAAACAATATAAAGCAGAATTAAGAGTCACAGGATCTTTAAATAATGGTGTTTTCAGACACAGAATATAAACCAAGCATGGCTAAAATGTTTTTTAAAATGAGTAGAGTGAAACATATAAGAAAAGTATGTTACTCTAAAGCAAAAGTACTTTTTAAAAGAAGAAGTACCTTTTGAAATGAAAAAATGTAAATTTAAAACTCAATGGGTAGGTAGGTTACAGAGCTCAGCTGAAAGCTGAAAGGAGAATTGTTCCCTGGAATATAATTTTTCATACTGAACTAGAAATCAGCATAAAGAAGAGATCAAAAATATAAAAGGGATATTAATAGACAAACAATGAGTTTAAAATTTAAATATCTGATTGAAGTTATATTGCAGGAAATGGGATGAATGTTATAAAAAGATGATACCTGAGAAATATCAGAATTGATGAATTCCACAAATTCAAGGAATCCCAAGTGAGATAGTAAAAAGAAATGTACAACTATATAAAGCATAGTAAAACTGAAGAATACCAAAGATAAAAGTTAAAATCATCCAAACAGTAAAGACAGAATACCTGTAAAGAATGTCATTTGGACTGGTACCAGAAACCTCAATAGTAATAATAGAGCTGAGGTGATAAATATATATAACTGAAATATAACTGTCAACATAGAATTTTATACCTAAATAAAATATTCTTTTTTTTAATATAATTTATTTTATCATTAATTTACAATTACATGTGCAATATTATGATTATTAAACTACCCGTTCATCAGGTCCCCCCACGAACCGCATTACAGTCACTGTCCAGCAGCGTAGTGAGATGTTATAGAATCACTACTTGTCTTCTCTAAGTTGTACTGCCCTCCCCGTGCCCCCCCAACATTACATCTGCTAATCGTGATGACCCTTTTTCCCTCTTATCCCTCCCTTCCCGCCCATTTTTCCCAGTCCCTTTCCCTTTGGTAACTATTAGTCCGTTCCTGGGTTCTGTGAGTCTGCTGCTGTTTTGTTCCTTCAGTATTTTTTCTTTGTTCTTATACTCCACATATGAGTGAAATCATTTGATACTTGTCTTTTTCGGCTTGGCTTACTTCACTGAGCATAATACCCTCTAGCTCCATCCATGTTGTTGCAAATGGTAGGATTTGTTTTCTTCTTATGGCTGAATAATACTCCATGGTGTATATGTACCACATCTTCTTTATCCATTCATCTACTGATGGACACTTAGGTTGCTTCCATTTCTTGTCTATTGTAAATAGGGCTGCAATAAACATAGGGGTGCATCTGTCCTTTTCAAATTGGGCTGCTGCATTCTTAGGGTAAATTCGTACGAGTGGAATTGCTGGGTCAAATGGCATTTCTATTTTGAGTTTTTTGAGGAACCTCCATACTGCTTACCACAATGGTTGAACTAATTTGCATTCCCACCAGCAGTATAGGAGGGTTCCCTTTTCTCCACATCCTCACCAACATTTGTTGTTGTGTGTGTATTGGATGTTGGCCATCCTCACTGGTGTGAGGTGATATCTCATTGTGGTTTTAATCTGCATTTCTCTGATGATTAGCGATGTGGAGCATCTTTTCATGTGCCTGTTGGCCATCTGAATTTCTTCTTTGGAGAAGTGTCTATTCATGTCCTCTGCCCATTTCTTAATTGGATTATTTGCTTTCTGTTTGTTAAGGTGCATGAGTTCTTTATATATTTTGGATGTCAACCCTTTATCAGATACGTTTTTTATGAATATATTCTCCCATACTGTAGGATGTCTTTTTGTTCTACTGATGGTGTCCTTTGCTGTACAGAAGCTTTTCAGCTTGATATAGTCCCACTTGTTCATTTTTGCTTTTGTTTCCCTTGCCCGGGGAGATATGTTCATGAAGAAGTCGCTCATGTTTATGTCCAAGAGATTTTTGCCTATGTTTTTTTCTAAGAGTTTTATGGTTTCATGACTTACATTCAGGTCTTTGATCCACCTTGAGTTTACCTTTGTGTATGGGGCTAGACAGTAGTCCAGTTTCATTCTCTTACATGTAGCTGTCCAGTTTTTCCAACACCAGCTGCTGAAGAGGCTGTCATCTCCCCATTGTATATCCAAGGCACTTTTATCAAATATTAATTGACTGTATATGTTTGGGTTAATGTTTGGATTTTCTATTCTGTTCCACTGGTCTGTGGGTCTGTTTTTGTGCCAATACCAAATTGTCTTGATTACTGTGGCTTTGTAGTAGAGCTTGAAGTCAGGGAGTGTAATTCCCCCTGTTTTATTCCTCCTTCTCAGGATTGCTTTGGCTATTCGGGGTCTTTTGTGGTTCCATATGAATTTTAGAATTATTTGTTCCAGTTCATTGAAGAAAGCTGTTGGTAGTTTGATAGGGATTGCATTGAATCTGTAGATTGCTTTAGGTAGTATAGCCATTTTGACAATATTTATTCTTCCTAGCCAAGAGCATGGGATGCATTTCCATTTGTTAGTGTCCTCTTTAATTTCTCTTAGGAGTGTCTTGTAGTTTTCAGAGTACAGGTCTTTCACTTCCTTCGTTAGGTTTATTCCTAGGTATTTTATTCTTTTTGATGCAATTGTGAATGGAATTGTTTTTCTGATTTCTCTTTCTGTTAGTTCATCATTAGTGTATAGGAAAGCAACAGATTTCTGTGTGTTAATTTTGTATCCTGCAACTTTGCTGAATTCAGATATTAGTTCTAGTAGTTTTGGAATGGAGTCTTTAGGGTTTTTTATGTACAGTATCATGTCATCTGCAAATAGTGACAATTTGACTTCTTCTTTACCAATCTGGATGCCTTGTATGTCTTTGTTTTGTCTGATTGCCGTGGCTAGGACCTCCAGTAGTATGTTGAATAACAGTGGAGAGAGTGGGCATCCCTGTCTTGTTCCGATCTTAGATGAAAAGCTTTCAGCGTCTCACCGTTAAGTATGATGTTAGCTGTGGGTTTGTCATATATAGCCTTTATGATGTTGAGGTACTTGCCCTCTATACCCATTTTGTTGAGAGTTTTAATCAGGAATGGATGCTGAATTTTGTCAAATGCTTTTTCAGCATCTATGGAGATGATCATGTGGTTTTTGTTCTTCTTTTTGTTGATGTGGTGGATGATGTTGATGGATTTTCGAATGTTGTACCATCCTTGCATCCCTGGGATGAATCCCACTTGATCATGGTGTATGATCCTCTTGATGTATTTTTGAATTCGGTTTGCTAATATTTTGTTGAGTATTTTTGCATCTACATTCATCAGGGATATTGGTCTGTAATTTTCTTTTTTGGTGAGGTCTTTGCCAGGTTTTGGTATTAGAGTGATGCTGGCTTCATAGAATGAGTTTGAAAGTATTCCCTCCTCTTCTATTTTTTGGAAAACTTTAAGGAGAATCGGTGTTATTTCTTCTCTATATGTCTGGCAGAATTCAGAGGTGAATCCATCAGGCCCGGGGGTTTTGTTCTTGGGTAGTTTTTTTGATTACCAATTCGATTTTGTCACTGGTGATTGGTCTGTTTAGTTTTTCTGTTTCTTGCTTGGTCAGTCTTGGAAGGTTGTATTTTTCTAAGAAGTTGTCCATTTCTTCTATGTTTTCCAGCTTGTTAGCATATAGATTCTCATAATATTCTCTCATGATTCTTTGTATTTCTGTGGGGTCCGTCGTGATTTTTCCTTTCTCATTTCTGATTGTGTTTATGTGTGTAGATTCTCTTTTTCTCTTAATGAGTCTGGCTAGGGGTTTATCTATTTTGTTTATTTTTTCAAAGAAACAGCTCTTGGTTTTATTGATTTTTTCTATTGTTTTATTCTTCTCAATTTTATTTATTTCTTCTCTAATCTTTATTATGTCACTCCTTCTGGTGACTTTGGGCCTCATTTGTTCTTCTTTTTCCAGTTTCAGTAATTGTGTCTTTAGACTATTCATTAGGGAATGTTCTTCTTTCTTTAAATAGGCCTGGATTACAATATACTTTGCTCTTAGAACTGCCTTTGCTGCGTCCCATAGAAGTTGTGGCTTTGTGTTGTTGTTGTCATTAGTTTCCATATATTCTTTGATTTCTGTTTTGATTTGGTCGTTAACCCATTGATTAATTAGGAGAGTGTTGTTTAGTCTCCATGTATTTGTGAGCCTTTTTGATTTCTTTCTAAAATTTATTTCTAGTTTTATACCTTGGTGATCTGAGAAGTTGGTTGGTAGTATTTCAATATTTTTGAAATTACTGAGGTTCTTTTTGTGGCCTAGTATGTGGTCTATTCTGGAAAATGTTCAATGTGCACTTCAGAAGAATGTGTATCCTGTTGCTTTTGGGTGTAGAGTTCTGTAGATGTCTGTTAGGTCCATCTGTTCTAGTGTGTTGTTCAGTGCCTCTGTGTCTTTACTTATTTTCTGTCTGGTTGATCTGTCCTCTGGAGTGAGTGGTGTGTTGAAGTCTCCTAAGATGAATGCATTGCTGTCTATTTCCTCCTTTAATTCTGTTAGTATTTGTCTCACATATGCTGGCGCTCCTGTGTTGGGTGCATATATATTTATAATGGTTATATCTTCTTGTTGGACTGACCCCTTTATCATTATGTAATGTCCTTCTTTATCTTTTGCTACTTTCTTCGTTTTGAAGTCTATTTTGTCTGATACAAGTACTGCAACACCTGATTTTTTCTCTTTGTTGTTTGCATGAAATATCTTTTTCCATCCCTTCACTTTTAGTCTGTGTATATCTTTGGATTTGAGGTGAGTTTCTTGTAGGCAGCATATAGATGGGTCTTGCTTTTTATCCATTCTGTTACTCTGTGTCTTTTGATTGGTGCATTCAGTCCATTTACATTTAGGGTGATTATTGATAGGTATGTACTTATTGCCATTGCTGGCTTTAGATTCGTGGTTACCAAGGGTTCAAGGGTTGCTTCTTTACTATCTAACAATCTAACTTAACTTTCTTGTTAAGTTATTGTAAACACAGTCTGATGTTTCTTTCTTTCTCTCCCTTCTTATTCCTCCTCCTCCATTCTTTCTACAATAGGTGTTTTATTCTTTGCCTTTAGTTAGTATTTGGATGGTCTGCTTTCTTTGCTATGATTTTTTTTCTCTGGTGACATCTTTTTAGCCTTAGGTGTGCTTCCATCTAGAGCAGTCCATTTAAGATATCCTGTAGTGGTGGTTTATGAGAGGCAAACTCTCTCAACTTTCGTTTATCTGGAAATTGTTTAATCCCTCCATCATATTTAAATGATAATCGTGCTGGATACAATATTCTTGGTTCTAGGCCCTTCTGTTTCATAACGTTAAATATATCATGCCATTCTCTTCTGGCCTGTAAGGTTTCTGTTGAGAAGTCTGATGATAGTCTGATGGGTTTTCCTTTGTAGGTGATCTTTTTTCTCTCTCTAGCTGCCTTTAATACCCTGTCTTTATCTTTGATCTTTGCCATCTTAATTATTATGTGTCTTGGTGTTGTCTTCCTTGGGTCCCTTGTGTTGGGAGATCTATGAGCTTTGGTGGACTGTGAGACTACTTCCTTCCCCAGCGAGGGAAAGTTTTCAGCAATTATTTCTTCAAAGACACTTTCTATCCCTTTTTCTCTGTCTTCTTCCTCTGGTACTCCTATAATGCAAATATTGTTCCGTTTGGATTGGTCACACAGTTCTCTTAATATCCTAGAAATCCTTTTATCTCTCTCTGCCTCAGCTGCTCTGTACTCCTGTGCTCTGTTTTCTATTTCATTAACAGTCTCTTGCATCTCATCCATTCTGCTGTTAAGCCCGTTGATCGCTTGTCTGATTTCTGTATTGTCTTTCCTCAGTTCCCTCACTTCCTCCCTCAGCTCTTGCACATTTCTCTGTAGGTCCATCAGCATGGTTATGACTTTTATTCTGAATTCTTTTTCAGGGAGGCTGTGCATTTCCATCCCTTCAGACTCCCTCTCTGGGGTTGTCTGGTTGATTTTGGTCTGAACCATATTCCTCTGTCTTTTCATGGCTATATAATTGGTCACTGATAGTTGCCACGTATGTCAGCTGGGCTCTTCAAGACTTTAAAAAGAGAAGGAGAAAAAAAATAAAAGAAAGAAAGAAAGAATAAAAGAAATAAAGAAAGAAAAGAAAAAACAAAAACAAAACAAAACAAAAAAAACAAAAAAAATGCCCACTGGACGTAGATTCTGTGGGAATGCTCTAGGTGGCGCTATTGCCCCACTATTCCACAGCTGTGACTGTGCCGCTCCACAGGGCCCTTTATCGCTCTGGCAGGGGTGGGAACGAATAGGAGGCTGTTGATCTCAGTGAGAAGTGTTAAGTATGGCTACGCTTCCTCAGTTGCCAGCTAAGGCGTCTGAAACTCCCCAGGACTCCCAGCCTGCTGGGCTGAGTGTGCTGGGGCGATCCGGCTCCTCCGCTGGGCTCCTGTCTCTTTAAGACCGCTGAAGAAAGCACGCGCTTTTTTTTTTTCCTTCCTGGGAGCCGGCTGCAAGCACCCTGGTGCGTTCCCCGCTCAGATCCTGCCCCTCTGTCTCTCCAATCTCCGCTGCACTGCGCAATGTGGGTCAGCGCTCCCCGCGCAGATCACCGGGGCTGGCTACTTCACGGGGTGTACTTCCACTCCCTCCCGGCTCTGACTCCTCTCCTCCCGCCGGTGCGCTGGGGTGGGGGAGTGCTCGGGTCCCGCCAGGTCACGGCTCCGTATCTTATCCGCCTCTTGGGGTGTCCAGTCCTCTCGGGTGTAGCTGCATGCTGTGCACTTTCCTGTGTATTCTCATCTCTCTTTTAGGAATAGATGTATTTTCTGGGTTTTGTTAGATAAATATAGTGTTGGGAAGAGATTTCTGCCGCCCTGCTCACACCGCCATCTTCCCAGAAGTCCTAAAATATTCTTAAATAATGATCTTGAAATAAAGTTCTTTTCAGACTAATAAAATCTGATATAGTTTATCACCATCAGATCCTCACCAAAGCAATTTCTAAAGAATATGCTTTAGAAAGAAGGAAATTGAACCTAGAAGAAATAAGATACAAAAGGGAGTGGTGATAAAATGAAATAGAATATATATGAGTGCATCTAAGACACTAATGTATAAAAGAAGAAGGAGAGAAAGGAGAAGGGTAGTAATGGGGATGAACCTCTGAGATACCCCTTCAAGAGAGAATCTGATGTGGGGTGACATCAGCAAGGTGGCAGATTAAGAAGCTCCAGACCCTGTTCTCCCACATGAAGACAATGATTCAGTAATACACAGACCAATTTCTTGAGAGAAATCCAAAAAATGGTTACAAGGCTTGTGTACCCCAGGTGGTCATGAAACTAGCTGCATTGAGGCCAGTAGGAAAATTGTGGCATTCACTTGCCATAGTCTCTCTCCCAGCTCAGTGCAACATTATTGGGATAAAACTCCCAGGTGCTAGCTTCTCCCTGGGACGGAAAGAGAAGACCAAAATGTACGTCGAATATGCAGACTTTTTGAGGGGCTGTCTTGCCTGAATTTAAGTGCTAAGAGGAAAGGATGTTAGGTTGGGCTGCTGAGAACAAAAGCAAGGGTTTGGAGTAGCGCACCCTCACTCACCATAGTGTCTGCCCCTGGGCCACTATGAATAAACTAGGTGAAAATCCCCAATACTTGGCTTCTCCCAGGGGAGGAAAAGAGCTGGAGCATGCATACAATTTTTCAGATTTTCCAAGGGACTAGTTTCTGTCTTCACTGTCTAAGAATATATATAGGGCACATCATGATGACAGCAGGCTGCTGAGGAAAAAAAAGAGCTGGACAGCATGATACTATTCCTGAGGATTTACAGTACAACAGACAGAGACCAATACAGTGAAGTGGCCTTTCACTCAAAAGGGGAGAAGAGAAGAGTGGAGTGTGCATCCAATATTCTGGCTCTTCAGGGGCTTCTCAAGGAACTGGTTTCTACCTGTCCAGTCTCAGAACACTGACACACCTGAGAGCTCTGAGAATAAAAGAGAGCTGGGAGTTTTTGACACTTCTAGAAACCTGCAGTACTGCAGGCAGTCACCAGAGGGAATGAGAGATTATAAACCCCTGAAAAGCTAGCAAATTCCTCTAATTGTGAATTTACCTACATCAGTCCAGAGAAGATACATCAACCAAAAGGGTTTGAGGGGTCCCCAGAATCTCTAGTCAGGCTGATTGGTAAAGGTCTTTCCATGTACAAAGCCAGCCCATAAAAACTGGAAAGCTGGCTGTGTTTTAAAAAAAAAAAAATGGATCCCAACACAAAGTTACAAGGCATAAGAAGAAACAGGGAAACATGGCCCAAAAGAACAAAACTAATCTACAGAAATCAACCCTAAAGAAATGGTTGTACATGAGTTACCTGACAAAAAATCCTAAATAACCATTATAAAGATATTCAATGAATTCAGGGAAATTAAACATAAGCAAAATGAAACTACCATCAAAAAGCAGAAAATATACAGAAAAAACAAACTAAAATATGAGAGGTGAAAGATACAGTAACTGAATTTAAAATTTCACTAGAATCTGTTGTTCACTAAATTGGACAATAGACTTGATCAGATGGAAGAAAGAATCAGTAAACTGGAAGAGAGGTCAATTTAAATTATTTGAAGTTAGAATTACTATAAGTTAGAAGAAAATGAATGAAAAAAGCATAACAGACTTAGGAGACATAACCAAGCAGACCAATGTAGACATACACGAGTAACATAAGGAGAATAGAGAAAGGAACAGACGGATTATTGGAAAAAATAATGGCTAAAAACTTCCCAAAGCTGGATAAAGAAACAGATATCCAAAATCAAGAAACTCTCTCAAAATCCAACTAGAATGAACCTAAAGAAGTCCACACTGAAACACTTTAAAGATCAAAATGTCAAAAGTCAGTGACAAAAAGAGAATTTTGAAAGCAGCAAAAGAAAAGAAACTCATCACACACAAAGGGACCATCATAAGATTATGAGCAGATTTCTTAGCAGAAACCTTGTAGGCCAGAAGAGATGGGATGATACATTCAAAGTGCTGAAAGAAAAGAATTATATACTATTATACTATAACCAACAAAGATACAAGATTACTATATCCAACAAAACTGCTCTTCAGAATAAAGATTCTCCCAGATTAAAAAAAAGCTAAGGAAGTTCACACCTCTAGACCTGCCTTATAAGAAATGATAAAAGGAGTCCATAAAATGTTTTATGTAAGCTTCACTGTAACCACTAAGAAAATATAAAAAGAAGATACACAAAAGGAAATTAAAAAGAAATCAATATGTGTCACTATTAAAAAAATTAACAAAACATGAATGATAAGAAAGGAAACAGGGACAAAACAGCTGCAAGACAGAGAAGGCAGTTCAAGGTGGTGACATATGAAGATCCTGAACTCACCTCCTTCCACAGAAACAACAAATCTACAGCTTCATATGGAATAATTTCTTCAGGAATTTTTCCCTGAGGAGTAACCCTTGGGTTCTGAACCAGAGAGACAAGCCCTTAAGGTTTAAAATGAACAGGGATTACATCTATGAAAACCATACAACTGTAGAGAATGGAGAGCCCACCCTTAAAAGCTCATGAGCAGTCTCACTCGCCCCAGTGCAAAAGCAGCACTTTGAAAAGGGTCTAGACCATATGTGAAGGAGACTACTTGCTAATCTTAAAGTGATTGCTGGAGAGGCAGGAAACTGTTGGGACTTTCTCCTGAAATGCAAGCAGTGATAGGTGAAATTTTTATGATCACACCTATGTTCCTGCACCAGCAGTAAGCAGTCTTCCTCTAACCTGCCAGTGCTATTGGGTGGACATGGCCCATGGGTACCACAGCCACAGCACAGTCAGATAAGGGCCCCCCCCACACACACAACAAAGTTGTGCCACATCCAGCCAGGCAAGTGTCCTGCCATCTACCACCATGCCAACCAGGCAAACGACCAATTCCCAAAGCCCCACAGCATAGCCAGAACACAGCCAGCCTAGCAAGTGCCCCCATCTCAATTTGTGTTGCAGCTGTGCCACAGGTGGGCAAATGTTCCACCTCCCATCACTGCAGCCACAGCCCCACCCCAGACAACAGGCATGGCAGCCCAGATGGGATTCTCCTGGGGCAGCTGGCTCTGGTAGCCAGGGGAATTGTGCTTCAGGGCCCCACAGACCATATTCTATGCAAGGCCACTCCTTCAAGTCTGGGAGTGGTAGCTATTTTGCCTAATACATAGGAACAAACACAGAGGATCAGGTTTTTTAAATTAGGAGACAGAGGAATATGTTAAAAATGAAAGAACAAGACAAAAGCTCAGAAAAAGACCTTAATGAAATGGAGATGAGTAATCTACCTGAAAAAGAGTTCAAAGTAATAGGCATAAACATGCCCACTAAAAACATAGAAGAATGGATGAACACAGAATTTCAGCAAAGAGATGTATATATAAAAAAGTACCAACAGAAGTCACTGAGTTGAAAAATATAATAACTGAATTGAAAAATATAGAGGAATTCAATAGCAAACTGGTTGAAGCAAAATAATGGATCAGTGAGGTAAAACAAAGCAGTGGAAGTCATCCAGACAGATGAGCAAAAAGATAAAATAATTTTTAAAAATTCAGATCTCGTAAGGGACTTGTGGGACACCAGGCAGAATAACACTTGCATTATAGGAGTTCTGAAAGGAGAAGAGAGTAAAAGAGGGGCAGAAAACATATTTCAAGATATAATTGCTAAAAATTTCTCTAATATGGGGAAGGAAACAGACATTCAGGTCCAGGAAGACCAGAAAGTTCCAAATAAGGTGAATCCAAAGAGATTCACACCAAGACACATTATACAGACAGTACCTGACTTACAGTGGTTCTGTAAAACTTACGATTTTTTAACTTTGTAATACTGCAAAATGATACACATTGAATAGAAACCACACTGTGAATTTTGGCCTTTGCCTGAGCTAGTGATATGTGATATTATACTTTCTTGTGATGCTGGGCAGTGGCAACAAGCCAAGGCTCCCAGTCAGCCAAAAATCACAAGGGTGAACAACTAATACACTTACAACCATTCTGTACCCACACAACTACTGTATTTTTCACTTTCAGCACAGTATTCAATTAATTATGAGAAATTCAACTCTTTATTATAAAATAGGCTTTATGTTAGATGATTTTGTCCAACTGTGGGTTAATGTAACTGTTCTGAGCACATTTAGGGTAGGATAGGCTAAGCTATGAGGTTTGGTGGGGCAGGTATATTAAGTGGATTTTTTACTTATGTCATTTTCAATTTACAGTGTGCTTATTGGGACATAATACATTGTAACTCAAGGAACGTTGTGTAATTAAACTGTTAGAAGTTAGAATCTTAAAAGCACCAAGAGAAAAACAACTTACTAATACAAAGGAAACTCCATGAGGCAATCACTAGCAGTTTTTTCAGCAGAAACTTTGCAGGCCAGAAGGGAGTGGCATGACATGTTCAAAGTACTGAAAGGAAAAAATTTCCAAACAAGAATACTCTACCCCGCAAGGTTATCATTCAAAATAGAAGGTGAAATAAAGAGTTTTCCAACCAGATAAGCAAAAGCTAAAAGAGTTCATAACAACTAAACTAGCCTGATAAGAAATGTTAAAGGAACTTCTTTACGCTAAAAAGTAATGGCACTAATTAATGACAAGAAAACATATCAAGATAAAAATATCACTTAAAAACGTAAATATATAGTAAAGGGGTTAGACTGATTACTTATAAAGCTAGTATGAAGGTCTAAAGACAAAAATAGTAAAATTAACTAAAACTACAAAAATTAGTTAAGGTATATATAAAAATGATTTAAAACGTGATATCAAAAACATAAAATGGGGGGATAAAAATGTAGAGTTCTGGACTGTATTCAAATTTAAATTTGTTATTGACCAAAAGTGGACTTTCATATACATAGTATGTTGGATGTGAACTTCACAGTAACCACAAAGCAAAAACTTATAGTAAATACACAAAAGAAAATGGGAAAGAAATATAAACACAAAACTGAAATAAGTTGTTAGACCACACTGGAGGCAAGAAAAAGAAGAAAGGAAAAGATAGGAACTACAAAAATGGCAGAAAACGATTAACAAGATGACCGTAAGTACATATCCATGGATAATTACTTTAAATGTAAATGGGCTAAATTATCCAATTAAAAGACATAGAGTGGCTGAATGGATAAAAAAACAAGATTCATCTATATTATGCCTACAAGATACTTCAGAAGTAAGAACACACAGAGGCTGAAAGTGAAGGGATAGAAATGATACTCCATGCAAAAGGAACCTAAAAGAAGCTGATGTAGCTATACTCACATCAGCAAAATAAACTTTAAAACAAAGAAGGTAATAAAAGACAAAGAAGGGGAATAAATAATGATAAAGGGGTCAATATAGCAAGAACATATAACATTTATAAAAATATATGCACACAATATAGGAGCAACAAAATACATAAAGCAAATATTAACAACAGTAAAGGGAGAAATTGACAGCTGTGCAATAATAGTACGGGACTTTAATACTACACTTACATAATGGATAAATCATACAGACAGAAAATCCATACGGAAATGTCAGCCTTAAGTGCCACATTAGAGCAGAAGGACTTAATATTTACAGAACAATCTATTTAAAAGCAGAAGAATACATATTCTTCTTAATTGCACATGTAACATTCTCCAGAATAGATGACACATTTGGCTACAAAAACAAGTATCAATAAAACCAAGAGCTGGTTCTTTGAAAAAATAAACAAAATAGATAAACCCCTAGCCAGACTCATTAAGAGAAAAAGAGAATCTACACACATAAACACAATCAGAAATGAGAAAGGAAAAATCACGACGGACCCTACAGAAATACAAAGAATCATAAGAGAATATTATGAGAATCTATATGCTAACAAGCTGGAAAACATGAAGAAATGGACAACTTCTTAGAAAAATACAACCTTCCAAGACTGACCAAGCAAGAAACAGAAAAACTAAACAGACCAATCACCAGCAAAGAAATCGAATTGGTAATCAAAAAACTACCCAAGAACAAAACCCCTGGGCCTGATGGATTCACCTCTGAATTCTACCAGACATATAGAGAAGAAATAACACCCATTCTCCTTAAAGTTTTCCAAAAAATAGAAGAGGAGGGAATACTTCCAAACTCATTCTATGAAGCCAGCATCACTCTAATACCAAAACCGGGCAAAGACCTCACCAAAAAAGAAAATTACAGACCAATATCCCTGATGAACGTAGATGCAAAAATACTCAACAAAATATTAGCAAACCGAATTCAAAAATACATCAAGAGGATCATACACCATGATCAAGTGGGATTCATCCCAGGGATGCAAGGATGGTACAACATTCGAAAATCCATCAACATCATCCACCACATCAACAAAAAGAAGAACAAAAACCACATGATCATCTCCATAGATGCTGAAAAAGCATTTGACAAAATTCAGCATCCATTCCTGATTAAAACTCTCAACAAAATGGGTATAGACGGCAAGTACCTCAACATCATAAAGGCTATATATGACAAACCCACAGCTAACATCATACTTAACGGCGAGACGCTGAAAGCTTTTCATCTAAGATCGGGAACAAGACAGGGATGCCCACTCTCTCCACTGTTATTCAACATAGTACTGGAGGTCCTAGCCACGGCAATCAGACAAAACAAAGACATACAAGGCATCCAGATTGGTAAAGTAGAAGTCAAATTGTCACTATTTGCAGATGACATGATACTGTACATAAAAACCTTAAAGACTCCATTCCAAAACTACTAGAACTAATATTTGAATTCAGCAAAGTTGCAGGATACAAAATTAACACACAGAAATCTGTTGCTTTCCTATACACTAATGATGAACTAACAGAAAGAGAAATCAGAAAAACAATTCCATTCACAATTGCATCAAAAAGAATAAAATACCTAGGAATAAACCTAACGAAGGAAGTGAAAGACCTGTACTCTGAAAACTACAAGACACTCCTAAGAGAAATTAAAGAGGACACTAACAAATGGAAATGCATCCCATGCTCTTGGCTAGGAAGAATAAATATTGTCAGAATGGCTATACTACCTAAAGCAATCTACAGATTCAATGCAATCCCTATCAAACTACCAACAGCTTTCTTCAATGAACTGGAACAAATAATTCTAAAATTCATATGGAACCACAAAAGACCCCGAATAGCCAAAGCAATCCTGAGAAGGAGGAATAAAACAGGGGGAATTACGTTCCCTGACTTCAAGCTCTACTACAAAGCCACAGTAATCAAGACAATTTGGTATTGGCACAAAAACAGACCCACAGACCAGTGGAACAGAATAGAAAATCCAAACATTAACCCAAACATATACAGTCAATTAATATTTGATAAAAGTGCCTTGGATATACAATGGGGAGATGACAGCCTCTTCAGCAGCTGGTGTTGGAAAAACTGGTCAGCTACATGTAAGAGAATGAAACTGGACTACTGTCTAGCCCCATACACAAAGGTAAACTCAAGGTGGATCAAAGACTTGAATGTAAGTCATGAAACCATAAAACTCTTAGAAAAAAACATAGGCAAAAATCTCTTGGACATAAACATGAGCAACTTCTTCATGAACATATCTCCCCGGGCAAGGGAAACAAAAGCAAAAATGAACAAGTGGGACTATATCAAGCTGAAAAGCTTCTGTACAGCAAAGGACACCATCAGTAGAACAAAAAGACATCCTACAGTATGGGAGAATATATTCATAAAAAACGTATCTGATAAAGGGTTGACATCCAAAATATATAAAGAACTATGCACCTTAACAAACAGAAAGCAAATAATCCAATTAAGAAATGGGCAGAGGACATGAATAGACACTTCTCCAAAGAAGAAATTCAGATGGCCAACAGGCACATGAAAAGATGCTCCACATCGCTAATCATCAGAGAAATGCAGATTAAAACCACAATGAGATATCACCTCACACCAGTGAGGATGGCCAACATCCAAAACACAAACAACAACAAATGTTGGCGAGGATGTGGAGAAAAGGGAACCCTCCTATACTGCTGGTGGGAATGCAAATTAGTTCAACCATTGTGGAAAGCAGTATGGAGGTTCCTCAAAAAACTCAAAATAGAAATACCATTTGACCCAGGTATTCCACTCCTAGGAACTTACCCTAAGAATGCAGCAGCCCAATTTGAAAAGGACAGATGCACACCTATGTTTATTGCAGCACTATTTACAATAGCCAAAAATGGAAGCAACCTAAGTGTCCATCAGTAGATGAATGGATAAAGAAGATGTGGTACATATACACCATGGAATATTATTCAGCCATAAGAAGAAAACAAATCCTACCATTTGCAACAACATGGATGGAGCTAGAGGGTATTATGCTCAGTGAAATAAACCAAGCCGAAAAAGACAAGTATCAAATGATTTCACTCATATGTGGAGTATAAGAACAAAGAAAAAATGCTGAAGGAACAAAACAGCAGCAGACTCACAGAACCCAAGAACAGACTAATAGTTACCAAAGGGAAAGGGACTGGGGAAAATGGGCGGGAAGGGAGGGATAAGAGGGAAAAAGGGGCACTACGATTAGCAGATGTAATGTTTGGGGGGCACGGGGAGGGCAGTACAACTCAGAGAAGACAAGTAGTGATTCTATAGCATGTCACTACACTGATGGACAGTGACTGTAATGGGGTTGGTGGGGGGGACCTGATGAAGGGGTAGTTTAATAATCATAATATTGCACATGTAATTGTAAATTAATGATAATAAAATAAATTATAGTTTAAAAAAGTTTCACATTTAACATGAAACAATTTAATAAAATAAATAAGATTTATTTTATTTAAAAAAAAAGTATCAAAAAATTCAAGAAGATTAAAATCATATCCAGTATCTTTTCCAACCACAGTGGTATGTAATTAGAAATCAATTAAAAGAAGAAAACTGGGGGAAAAAAAAACATAAAATGTGGAGATTAAGCAACACACTACTGCACAATGAATGGGTCACTGAAGAGATCAAAGGATAAATCAAAAAATATCTATAAATATAAACAGAAATATGACATACCAAAAATCTTTGGGATTTAGCAAAAGTGGTTAAAAGAGGAAATTTCATAGCAATATAGGTCTACCTCTAGAAACAAGAAAAACCTCTAATAATCTAACTTTACCTAAGGGAACTACAGAAATAAGAACAAACAGAACCTAAGTTAGTAGATGGAAGGAAATAATAGAGATCAGAGTGGAAATAAAATAGAGAATAGAGAAACAATAGAAAAGATCAATGAAACTAACAGCTGCTTCTTTGGAAAGATAAACAAAATTGACAAACCTTTAGCTAGACACTCCACGAAAAAAAGAGAAAAGGCTCAAATATAAATAAAATCAGAAATGAAAGAGAAGTTACAACTGATTTCACAGAAATACAAGAGACTACTATGAACAATTATACAATAATAAATGGGCCAACCTAGAAGAATGGATAAATTCCTGGAAACATTCAATCTTCCAAGACTAAATCATGAAGGAATGAAAAATATGAATAGATTGATTACCAATAAGGAGATAGAATCAGTAGTCAAAATCTCCCAAAAAACAAAAGTCAAGGGCCAGACTGCTATAGTGGTGAATTCTATTAAATATAAAGAAGAAATAAAGCCAATCCTTCTAAACTCTTCCAAAAAACTGAGAGGAAGAAATGCTTCTAAACTCATCTTATGAGGCCATCATTATATGGACCAGAACCAGACAAACACCCCAAAAACGATAATTATAGATCATATCCTTGATGAACAGAGATGCAAAACTCCTCAAGAAAGTATCAGCAAACTTTATTTAGCAATACATTAAAAGGATCACTTATAGATGCTGAGAAATGACTGGTGGTTATCATAGGGGAGAGGTTGAGGTGGGTGGTAAAATAGGTGTAGGGGATAATGAGGCACAAGATCTCAATTATAATATAAATTAGACAAAGAGATGAAAATACAGCATAGAGAATATAACAGTAATTCTGTAACATCTTTCTATGTTGACAGATAATAACTACATTAGTGGAGGTGAGAATTTAATAATGCAGATAACCATCAAATGTGTTGTATACTTGAAACCAATATATTACATATTAACTATATTTCAATATACAAAAATACATCAAAAAGATTATACACCATGATTAAGTAGGCTTTATTCCAGGCCTGCAAGGATGGTTTGATATCCACAAATTTCAATGTGATACAAGGCATTAACAAAATGAAACATAAAGATCATGAGATCATCTTAATAGATGCAGAAAAAGCATCTGACAAAACTTAACTCAAAATGAATTACAGGTTTGAATGTAAGACCAGAAACCATAAAACTCCTAGAAGAAAATATAGGCAGTAAACTCCTTGACATTACTCATGGCAATATGGTGTTGGATCTCATTCCAAAAGCAATGGCAAAAAAAGAAAAATTAACAAATGAGACCACAGTTTCTGCACAGTGAAGGAAACCATCAACACAATAAAAAGGCAATCTACTAAATAGAAGAAGATAATTGCAAATCATATATCTATCTGATAATGGGTTAATATCCAAACAGCTCATACAAATCAACAGCAACAAGAAAAATCCAATTAAAAAATGGGTAGAAGATCTGAATAGAAATTTTTCCAAAGAAGACATACAGCTGGCCAACCAACAGATGAAAAGATGGTCAACATCACTAATAATCAGGGAAAAGTAACTCAAAACTGTATGTATTACCTCACACCTGGCAGAATAGCTATTATCAAAGACAAAAAAATATCAAGTGTTGGTGAGGCTGTGGAGAGAGGGAACCCTCGTGAACTGTTGGTGGGAATGTGTATTGGTGCAACCACTATGAAAAGCAGTCCAGACATCCGTCAGAAAATGTAAAACAGAACTACCATATGATCCAGCAAGTCCACTTCCAGCATCTATCCAAAGAAAACAAAAATTTTAAAAGATATAAGTAACCTTATGTTTATTACAGGATATTTACAATGGCCAAGATACGGAAATAATCTAAGTGCCCACTGATAGATGAATGGATAAAAAGTGTGTGGCATATATATATAATGGAATGTTATTCAGCCACAAAAAAGAGAATGATATCTTGCCATTTTCAACACATGGATGGAACTGGAGGGTATTTTGCTTAGTGAATAAGTCAGACACAGAAAGACAAATACTACTTGATTTCACTTATAAATAGATTCTATAAAACAAAATAAAACCCAAACTCATAGATACAGAGAATAGAGTCGTGGTTCCTAGAGGGAAGAGGGGTTGAGGGGGGTGAAATGGGTGAAGGGGGTTAAGAGTTACAAACTTCTAATTGTAGAATAATTAAGTCATGAGGATGTAAGGTACAGCATGGCATAAAACATGCCTGCATGATTTACTTACTCAAGTTGCTTCGGGCTACACAGATTTCCCATGAAACGCCATCATCAAAAGACAAAAATTAAGCCATATAAAGAGTTTAAGGAAAACCACATATTTTCATGTCTCTTGCAATACATCAGAAACTTGTAGATGGGAAAAATTTGTTGCTTAGTTGTTTGAGGCTCAAATGGATTTTTAATGGACTTATTGAAATCCAGAAATGCATTTTAGAACCTAAACCTTAAATACAACTGTAGCCAGTCATCATAGCAGTTAGAAACTCATTACGGAGCAGCAAAAGAAAAAAACAAACTTTAGAACATGCCATACCTAAAAGATGCTTACTGACTATCAGTAAGTTTTAAAGTAGCCAATTGTAATAGATATTAACCTAAATTTAAAAGTCACCTTTCTAAAGTAGTCTAGGAGGAAAGTCTGCCAGTGATCGCTGAATCTAGTAAGGATAAAATCACTGAAACTTGTCTTAGAGCCTCTTGAGTCTGAAATACATCCGGCTCACTTGTATACACGTGAAAACATACCATTCCCTGTGCTGCACACCCTAAGAACACTAACTACTCACCTGTTGGCCAGCTCAGGGAACAGGTTTCTGCCTCAGTTTCTCTACTAAGTACCTCTTTCATCTGTTCAGACTAGAATGTTATTATAAATTGTGGGTGACTTTGCTAGGACTCTGAGAACCTAGTAGGTTCTCTAAATACTTTCACAAGGGATAGAATCCATCTTCCTGTAAGAGATCTCCCACCACCAAGAGACTGATCACATGTAGCTATTATTTACTAAGTGATTACTATATACGCCAGACAATGTACTAAATGCATTTCGTGAATTACCTTGTTTGATTACCATAAGATAGAGCTATTATTACAAATTCACTGTTTAGGAAATCTGAAGCACAGAAAAATAAGCAACTTCCTCAAGCAATTAATTAGCAGAGCTTCCCTGGAACTAAGTACTATATAACTTTTCCAACTTTGAATCTACTATCCCACTACTTGGATATCTATCTGCTGCTTGCCTTTCTGGTTCAACCTGACATCCTTAGATAATTGGTACCTGAACATACCTGAGATCACAATATCCTTCATAAGCAGTGAATGGCTCCATCCAGGTAATTTTACAAGGGCCAGCCTCTGCCACCAGGTAAGGGTCCCAGCACTAGCCTCAACGAATCTTTCTTTCAGCTATATGCTGTACGTCATACATATGTATGCTAAGGGTCACTTGTAGGACCCCCAACACCACCTCTCCTCAATTTTGTCTGGATCCGGTTGTCATTTCTCTTCCCTAAAAGATCTGGCTTGGAGACAAAAGATCAGGATTTTGCCACTAACTTACTGTGTAGCTTCAGGCAAAATCACTTAAACTTGTCAGGCCACAGTTTCCTCACTTATAAATTTAGGGTGTTGGACTGGTCCTTTTCAAATAAAATTCTGTGATTTTAAGATCAAACATGAACTCTTGATAGGAGAACTGTAATAAAACAGTGAAAAAGAAAGAAAAGGGTCAGGTCTGAAAGATCTTGCTTATTTTATTATGAGTGTTTGGGGCTATTTTATACATGTTTACATGCACTTAGAGACATTTAAAATGAGGACATTTTATAAGGTAAGAAACAAGAAAGCCCTCACACACATGATATTTAAAATGCGGCTCCAGAGTTCACAACACCCTCATCATGTATAAATAGAACATAGCATTTACAACCACTTACTCTGTAATATATTTCTTTTGGCTGAGAGGTAATGTTCAACTACATGAGTTTCTGAGAACACTGATCTTTGTTCTTTATGTTCTTGAGTAAAGTAACATAATTTTGCAAAGACAGTGTCCTTAGGCACTCAATCTAGTTATTACCGTGTTTTTGGTAAATAATTATAATGACTCCATTCACTGAGCACCTATTCTTGGTTCTGACTCCATGCTTGGTAATTTACATAATCTCATTCCAACAAGCCTACAAAATATGTATTATCCCACTTTGCTAGTAACAAAATAGGGTCTCAGAGAGTACAGTGGCTTAGGTGAACACCATTAAATGAGAAACCAAAATGCGAACCCGTCTGTCAAGCTCTGCTCTGCTGTTCTGCCCCCAAATAACTTCAAATAAATCTGCTCACTATTTAAATAACAATAGTAATGAAATTTATTGACTCCTTATTATGTAGTAACCTTTTTCAGCCCTCTAGCAACATGATATCAGCTAGACACTATCATGATCTCCATTTTACATGTATGGAAACTGAAGCATAGAGAAGTTAAGTGACTTGTCCAGGGTTTTGCAGTTAAAAAAGAGCAATGCTCTGAAACCCCTTCCTACAAAGCACCTACAAATGTGGTTGAAGCCCTGGATCTAAAAGAGAAGTACTCATTTCTTCTCAAGTTTCACAAACTGACATGAGGGATGATTAGACTGATAAGGCAATGATTACAGTGTCCGATAAATCATGAAGTTTTCGCTTCTACTATTTTTTGATACATCTACAAAACATCACATATGCATTAAAAAAATTACCTCCCAGTCTTACACACATCCCCTCATTCCTGTCACCATCTCAGTTTCTTCAGTTCCCCACTCTGTTTTCTTTCTTTATGAAATCTGTATAAGCAAGTTTCTTTGCCTAAACTAGTGAGACCAAAGATGATAATGATCTTTTAGATGATTATTTTAGACACAACTATTTATATCATTTGACACACTATCACACCATGACAGAGCATGCTTTAAAATGTAAATGTTAAAAAAAAAATAACTTAGGAGGGAAAGTGTAATTGATCACTTTGAAATCCTGACTTATTTTTTTCTTATTGAAAATTGAGTATAAGTAGTCTATTCTGCCTGAAGAGAGAAACATAATAAACATTTTGTCAAAGAAATGAGAAAGACTTGAAAGTGGGGAGCAGAAATAATATATGGCCAGTTGTAAAATATGTTTTAAATATCATAAAGTTTATGATAAACCTTAATTCCAAATAAACCCCTTGATGTTGTAAACATACACTGTGCTGGAGTGTTTAAAAATATATACACAGAATCAAATTCTCCATTGCAACATTAACTTTCCATTACCTTTTCAATAGTATCCTATGAAAACATACACATACAGAAGATGGATACTTTATGATAGCAACACATTGGAGCCAGTGTAATGAGGTTTATGTCAGTGTTTCCACTTAAACTACTTTTTTTCTGTAGGTTAATGACTGGACCATAAAAATGCAATTACGTGAAATCTGGCATGTGTGTTCTTAGTAACATTTTTAAAAAGTGAAAAGAAAATAAAAGCAACTGTTGACCATTTCGAAGAAGATTTGTTCAATTATTTTGAAGAACAGGTACTGTAAAGAAAAGTTAACAACTTTTGGCAACTAGATTTATACATATATTTTGGAAGTTTTCTGCCAAATAAATTTATTCAATCTTTTTCTATAAAATAATCTGTGATTTCAGACACTCTGACAAGTGCTTTCTTACCAGATATCAACATGTGTCAGCAGTAATATTAGTATTTTTCTACAGTCATGTGTAACAGTATTTGGGAGTCCAGGTATTCCTAGAAGGCTGGAATGCCAAAGAGTAATAATGGACTTAAATGTGAAATGAGACTGGATTTAAAATCATGCCTCTGCTAACTATTGAGAACATTAGAAATATGGGCCAGTCCTCGAAAACACTTAGGCTACAGTGTCGGCTCTGCCACTTGCTACTTTGTGTGACCCAAGCAAGACATCCAACATACCTGGGCTTGGGATCCCATTTTTAGTCTGATAGTAATAGTAATACCTAGCTCTTCAGATCCATTCATTCAAAAAAGTTGAGTACCATCTGGGGCAAACAGCTAGAAACTAGACTTCCAGGGACTTGCTTTATTTAAATATAATTATAAGGTATTCTTAAACTATACACATTTGTCACAATGAAGTACTAGTGATTCTTAGTGATTGTATGTTCTAGAGAAGATGTTCTGACAGTTGGTTAGTTCTCTGAGTGGCAGAGATGAACAGCAGCAAACCATCTCAAGTCATATCAATTACTTGGCAGAACATCTTAGTTTAAATGAGATAAATTAGCAAAGCTCCCCAAAGTACCTGATGTTTAATTCAACAAGTAGTCACTGAACATCTGCTTTATTTAAGCAAGGTGCCACAGATCATATCCGACATGGATTGACTGGAGTGTCTTGAAGAGATAACAACTACAATGGTAAGATTTTGATGGGAAGAAAAAATAATGCATGCCAGGTGGAGGGAAAAATGAAGCATATATTAATACAACACACAAAATAGCCAGGAACATGTTTAGTTGTTGCAAAGGGCTCAAAGACAGTGGAAAGTCAGTCTGGACAAGATGGTACAGATCAAATTTTGAAAAGCCCATGAGTGCATTTATAATGATACAGTGAAAGATGTGTTGACAGTTTTCCCAAAGGATTAAATTAAATAATACATATGGGAACTTCTGGCACACTGCCTGCCACATACCGAACACTGAAAAATGCTAGCCAATATTTGTTTGTTTGTTTTTATTTAATTACACCCCGTTCAAATATTAACAAAATACTACCAACATAAACACGGAAAAACACACCGTATTCCTACCCCCACGTGCTCCCACCATATTACATGTATATTATCAATTTAAGACTAATTTAGAATAATTTAAATCCATTTTAATTATGTTTCACAAATTTCCAGGGGTTTAAAAAAGAAATGGTACAAAGAGTTCCTTGGGTCACCTAGACCAGGTCTTGATTTGGAAGCAAATGACACAAGTAGATACTGGTGTTCAAATGCTTGACAACAGATCACCAAGATGTCAGTATTTTAATGTCTAAGGCAGAGAGGTGGGCAAGATAAAAGGCTCAAGAGTGCAAGAGTAGGGCATTTCTCTGACAACTGTTCAGGACCTGCCATTTCTGTGGATGAGTCACAGCTCAGGGTTAATGCATACATAGTCTTAGGGATGGTGACAAGTCTCAGCTTGAGGAATCCTCAAGGAAACATTTTCTGACCTCCCTGGAAAACAGGGGTCATACCTCCTGTTTGGCTCATCACTATGTCTCTCTCTAGCACCTGGCACACAGGAGGTAATCAGTAAATATGTGAAAGAATAGATGACAAAACAAATCAACAGCTTCATGGAATTAAGGCAAATCATCCTTCCAGACCAGACGGCAAGCGGAATACTAAGCCCGGATGCTGGTGAAATATCCGGGAGCCTGATCTGGTCAGGACAAGCAAGGGGTAGGGCATCTTTTGCCTTAGGGCCTCTCAGTGCAAATGTTGAAATGCAAGAGGTGAGGTACTGAGGAGAAAACAAAGGAAAAGGCAAGGAACAGATTGTCAGGAACTTGACCATAAGATGGAAACTCAGAAAATTAGATGAAAGTGGAAAGTAGAAGGTAGAAGGTAGAAAAATCCCCAGACCTACAAAAAGTAGCTCCTGAAGATAAGTGAAGGGTGTCAGAGGTCTCACTAGTGGTTTAAGAAGCATCATTATAGTTCTTTACCTGGCAGGACAAGATAGACTTTGAAGATCCAAAGATGTGGGAAGGTAAAAAAGGGGACTCCCTATCTCCACAGGATGGGAACATAAGCAAACACAGTTGCTAAGAATATAGATTAGGTACAGGAAATACTGATAATACAGTGGGGAAAATGGGTTGGAGCCTTTAATAGATTCCATGTTGTGGAATCTAGATTTTAACCATAAACCTTAGAGAGCCTCTGTAAATTTGTAAGCAGGGGAGAGATGTGATCAAAACTCTGCTTCCAGGTTCAAGAAACTATATATTAGAAAAAAGAAAGCAGAAGGTTGCAGCTTGTAGAGCAGTCCAATCAAGTAAAAATGAGCTGCTGAGGTAGGCTTGTGTCCATGGAAATGGAGATGCAAATCATAATAGCACAGAGACAGGGAGAGACACTCCCCCATAGCACTTGGAAATTTCAAATGGAATGCGCAGACATAATCTTCATGAAAAGCAACTTACATAATCCGATCTGACTCCTGTCCACTTCTATACCTTTGTTTCCCACCACAACTCTTAGGAAACCTCTGCAGCTACTAGCTGTAATATACCTCAAATAGTTACTTACACAACTTCACAGAATGCTGGTCCTTGTCACCAGAATGTCCTTTCCCCACTTTCTTCATTTATCAACTCTGTCTCATACTTCAAAATTCATGTCAGCATCTGATTTTCCTAAAGATCTTGGATCTCCCCGCAATGTGTGTACTCCCACAGCAGCCTTCCATATCGCCACCATGGCACTTGCCATGCACACAGTGCTAATTCAGATTGTCTGCTCTCCCCACTGAAGCTACACCCAGTCACAGGGAAAGCAAGTCGAATGCACAGGTTAGGAGCTCAGGCTTCTGGTCCTGCAACTTACCACCTATGTAGCATCCTTGGGCCTTACCATCTTCTACAAAATACAGATAACATCTGCTTAGCACAGTATTATCTGACAAGAACTGTTGCAAGCGTTGTATGAGACATTTCATGGAAGTTGATAAATACGGTGACTGGCTTGGCAGAAGCATTGAAGAATACAGCTCTTTCATTAATTTTTCTTGTGATGTTACAGATTATGCTATAAAGCAGATCACGCTGCTTGCCTGAGATATGCACCAAAGCCAATGACCAGAACCTTTCTACCAAGATCCCCAGTCTTCTCAAGCCCCTTCCTCCCATCCACATGAGCCTCTTGGCAATGAACCTCCTCAACAGTGAATTTAGACTATAAATTCACAAGATATCCATGTTCTTGAATCCATTCTTCATTTCCTCTCACAGATATCAGACAAAAAGAAATGTGAAGAGGAAGCTACCAAAAGTACAAACTGAACTTAGTATATCTTTCTGACCAGTAAAAAATGTTGGGAAAGTAGCTTTTTACTGGCTAATAATTATAACTCTCCTTTTCCTTCTACTTCAAGCCAAAATTGTATTTTCCTTTTCAGTAATGAATCAAGTGATTCATGAGTATTTTGGGGATTCTGCCTAGGTTTAGAGTTGGCTAGCAATATAATATACAAAAGTGGATGTGGTAAACTAAATAAAAGAAAAAAAATGAATTCCTGCTATCAGATCAGTCTTTGCACTACTTTTCAGAACCTTCGTCATCAGCCAAAGAAATTCAATCAATAAAACCCATGAAGAATCACCCACTCACGATATGTAAACATGAAGTTTACCTTTTGTTAGATGCAACAGGAACGCACCATCCCACAAATGAATACATTTCTTTATGATTCTCCTGCATCTCATTACACCAAAGCCTTATTTAACATACTTTACAGTGATTTCTTCTTTAAAATCACATCTCCTGCCATAATAACTTCCAAATATATTTACAGCATTCTGCTGTAGGCAGGGAGTAAGAAAAAAGAATAAAGCATCATTTCAGAACCCTGACGAATATTAAAATTCTGCTTAGAAATGATTCAGTTTATGGATTCTGAGCTGTTTAGTTTTTTAATTTCTTTTCACTTTCTCAGAAATAAGTTGTCCAACACTGAGAAGCGGAAACATATCTCTCTGTTTTACACATGAGAAACACTAAAAGAGAGGGTGCTGTTCATTTAAAGAACCTCTGAGTAACTGACATATTATACAAGAAATACTGTCACTGACTCGCCAGACCATACCTGCCCATAAACCTTGCACCCTAAGAGACCTAGTCCTCTACTGTGGCACCCCTCTCCTGCCATAGCTGGTGGGAGCTAGACAATGGCTCCTGACCTTGAGCAGAGCATCCACAGGTCAGCCAGGGGCCTTTTTCAATTCGAAATTTTGAGCTAGTCCAATCTCATTATTCTCCCATACATCTGATATTGGGAAAAGGAGACACTAGGCCATTTAAATGTGAAGCTGGTTAGTAAAGATATGCTGTGAAAGCAAGTCAGGGACATGGCAAGGTAATAATGCATTCACCCCACTACAGTGAAGGAGCAAAATCGATATTGAGCAACTGGTAAAGAAGGCAATGAGTGGGGGTCACAGCATCACCCAAGGAAAAGCAGAGGGTGGAGTGACCAGTTCTCAGAGAAGACACAGTGGTGAGATTTCCAGTCTCTGAATCCTTACAACAAACCTCCTTTTTACTGAGTAACTCTCTGCTTGCTGTCAGAAGCACAGTGACTTCTGACATTTGATAATTAGTACAGCTATTTCAGAATTAAGGAAGAAAAATACTATTTCATAGAAATGTAAAATTCAAAAACATAACAAAAAGGATGATTTCTCCTATTTAAACGTCAAAAGAAACATACAAATTAGGGTTATATTCACACAAAAAAATACATATTTGTCTTAAACCAGTTAACACTACATAAAACTTGAGGCTCCCATGAAATATATAATGCTTATCAGATGTATTAATTTTCTATGCTGCACAATAAATTATATAGTGGTTTACAACAAGACCCACTTATTATTTCACTTCTGTATGGCAAACGGCACAACTTAGCTGGGCTCTCTGCTCAGGGTCTGAAAGACTGATATCAAGGTGTCAGCCAGGCTGTGTTCCCATTGGGGGCTTGATTAGGAAAGGGTCCCCTTCCAAGATCTCTCCCTTTGTTGATTCATTTCCCTGTGGTTGTAGTATGAGGGCCCTCAGCTGGCAGAGGCCATGCCTCCACAAAAGGAGTCCACAACATATGGCCATTTGCTTCTTCTCTTCCATCAAGAGATGGTCAATCTGATCTACTAAGACAGTCATTAATGTGACATGATCATAGCAGTGGCCATCCCACCACCTTTGTCATATTCCATGAGCTGGAAGCAAGTCCTAAGATCCACCAGTGGACTAGGGGAGCAAAGGATGCAGGGGTATGTATCAGTGAGGGGCATCTAAGACTTCTGTCCCATACGCCAGACAACTATTATCACTGACAGGCTTCTCCCTTTCCTGTTTGCAAAATAAGCTAATCAAAATACTTCTCCCTTGGAAACTTCTTGAGAAAATTATGGGAAGATAGTTCACAATACAAAGTCACCCACAGATATCCTGGAGACTAAGCCCCGAGGCATCCACGTCAAAGAGGGCCACCTGAGGGGGATTAAAGATGGCAGCATCAGAGATGAGACACAGGCTTCCTCCTAAAATGGCATAGAATATGAAAATATAATTAATACACTAATTCTGAAAGAGTAACAGAAAAGAGGACTGCACCAGACTGCATACACCTGGAGAAAAGAGCAGACCTCACAGAACAGGATAATGTATAAAGGCTGTGGCCCAGTGGGACCCAAGCACTTCCCCACCCCAGCTCATCTGCGGGAGGAAAAGAAACTGAGTAGGGAAGGAGTGGAGGCCTGAGACTGCTGAATACCTAACTCCAGAGATCTTCTCTGAGAGCACAAACCTACAATTCATGGTGGTTCCATGATACTCTTGGGACTACAGGGTTGGAAAGCTAAGACAGGCAGAATTCCTGGAGAGACTGAGATTCCAGCCACTTGTGGAAAGGAGGGATCCATATCCAGCTGCTCTGAGAAAAAAGGCAGGCAGTCTGACAGACTTCCTAAAAAGAAAGCCCTTAGGAAGAGGGCTGCTAAAGAGGGAAGTATTGCACAGAGCTTACTGCTCAGGAGAGAGGACAGGTAGACAAAATTGTCCAGAAGCACTCTGCCAGACAGGTTGGGAGCTTTGCCATATAGACTCTCATATTTAAGGAGGAAAAAGAGATCGTGCTCCATAGACGATCTTCAGGTGCTCCACCTCCCTGACTGGCTATACAGTTCCCAGGACCCCCTCTGTGTTACGCAGCCTACTGGGCCTTTCTCCTGGCCAGCCGCAACAGGCTCACAAACCGGAAAACCCTACCCTGGCAATAAGCGAGCCAGGGGGAAGATCTGTCTACAGCAACTACAAACGCAAAGCATAGAGGCTTATATGTCTGTGCTCAGCTGACTGTTTCAGGCATTGGAGACAGGAATAGGAGCCGGGAAGCAGGAAACAGATCTTTCCTCCCTCCAGGCAGCAATACCACTCCCCTGCAACCCAACACATTGCTTCAGGGGCTGAGCAGCTCCAGGGAGTAGAGCTTCTGGGCACTAAAGGGCTCCATATACAAATATAAAATGCCAAAGGAATCTGGTTCAGAGTAAAATTATTAATACCACTCCTGAGAAAGATTTAAATGACATCCACCTCATGACTCTTCCTGAAAGGGAGTTCAAAATAAAAATCATTAACATGGTCATGGAGGTACGGAAAGATATTCAAGAACTCAGGAATGAATTACGGTCAGAGATCCAATCATTGAAGAGCACAATGGACGGTATTAAAAGCAGACTGGATATGGTGGAGGAGACAATAAATGAAACAGAAACTAGAGAAGAGGAATACAAAGAAGCTGAGGCACAAAGAGAAAAAAGGATCTCTAAGAATGTAAGAATATTGAGAGAACTGTGTGACCAAGCCAAATGGAACAATATTTGCATTATAGGGGTACCAGAAGAAGAAGAGAGAGAAAAAGGGATAGAAAGTGTCTTTGAGGAGGTAATTGCTGAAAACTGCGCCAATATGGGAAGGAGATGGTCTCTCAGGCCATGGAGATGCAAAGAATTCCAAACACAAGGGACCCAAGGAAGACAACATCAAGACATACAGTAATTAAAATGACAAAGATCAAGGATAAGGACGGACTATTAAAAGCAGCCAGAGAGAGAAATAAGATCACATACAAAGGAAAGCACATCAGGCTATCATCAGACTTCTCAACAGAAACCTCACAGGCCAGAAGGGAGTGGCATGATGTATTTAAAATGACGTAGAAGGGCCTTGAACCAAGAATACTTTATCTGGCAAGATTATCATTTAAATTTGAAGGAGGGATTAAACAATTTTCAGATAAGCAAAAGATGAGAGAATTTACCTCCCACAAACCATCCCTACAGTCTATTTTGGAGGGACTGCTATAGATGGAAGTGTTCCTAAGGTTTAATAGCTGTCAACAGAGGTAATAAAAATACAGTAAAGAAAGTAAAACAGCTAATAATTAAGCAAATGTGAAATTAAATTAACTATCCACAAAGTCAATCAAGGGATAGACAAAGAGTACAGAATATGATACCTAATATATAAATAATGGAGGAGGAAGAAAAAGGAGGAACAAAGAAAAAAAGAACCTTTAGACTGTGTTTGTAATAGCATATTAAGTGAGTTAAGTTAGACCCTTAGATACTAAGGAAATTAACCTAGAACCTTTGGTAACCACGAATCTAAAGCCTGCAATGGCAATAAGTACATACGTATCGATAATCACCCTTAATGTAAATGGACTGAATGCACCAATCAAAAGAAATAAGAGTCACTGAATGGATAAAAAAAAACAAGACCCATCTATATGCTGAGTACAAGAGACTCACTTTAAACCCAAAGATATACACAGACTAAAAGTGAAGGGATGGAAAAAATATTTCATGCAACTAATAGGGAGAAAAAAGCAGGAGTTGCAGTACTTGTATCAGACAAAATAGACTTCAAAACAAAGTCATAAGAGACAAAGAAGGACATTACCTAATGATACAAGGGCCAATCCAACAGGAAGATATAACCATTATAAATATCTATGCACCCAACACAGGAGCACCTACATATGTGAAACAAATACTAACAGAATTAAAAGGGGAAATAGAATACAATGCATTCATTCTAGTACACTTCAAAACACCACTCGCTCTGAAGGACAGATCAACCAGACAGAAAATAAGTAAGGAGACAGAGGCACTGAACAACACATAAGAACAGATGGACTTAACAGACATCTACAGAACTCTACACCCAAAAACAGCAAAATACACATTCTTCTCAAGTGCACATGCAACATTTTCAAGAATAGACTATATACAAGGACACAGAAAGAGCCTTGGTAAATTCAAAAAGATTGAAATTGTACCAACCAGTTTCTCAGATAACAAAGGTATGAACCTAGAAATAAAATATGCAAAGAAAATAAAAAAATCCCCAAACACATGGAGGCTTCACATCATGCTTCTAAATAAGCAGTGGATCAATGACCAAATAAAAACAGAGATCAAGCAATATATGGAGACAAATGACAACAATTCAACACCACAAAATCTGTGGGACGCAGCAAAGGCCGTGCAAAGAGGAAAGTATATGGCAATACAGGCCTACCTCAGTAAACAACATTCCCATATGAGCAGTTTAAACTCACAATTAATGAAACTACAAAAAGAAGAACAAATGAGACCCAAAGTCAGTAGAAGGAGGGACATAATAAAGATTAGAGCAGAAATAAATAAAACCAAGAAGAATAAAACGATAGAAAGAATCAATGAAAGCTGGAGCTGGTTCTTCAAGAAAATAAACAAAATAGATAACTCCCTAGCCAGACTTATCAAGAAAAAAAGAGAGACTACTCACATAAACAGAATCAGAAATGAGAAAGGAAAAATCACTATGGACACCACAGAAATACAAAGAATTATTAGAGAATACTATGAAAAATTATATGCTAACAAACTGGATAACCTAAAAGAAATGAATATTCTAGAAAAATACAACATTCCAAAGTTGACACAGAAAGAAACAGAAATCTGAACAGACCAATTACCAGCAATGAAATTGAACGGGTAGTAAAAAACCTACCTAAGAACAAATCACCTGGACCAGATGGCTTTACTGCTGAATTTTATCAAACATTTAGTGAAGACCTAATACCCATCCTCCTTAAAGTTTTCCAAAGAGTACAAGAAGAGGGAATACTTCCAAACTCATTCTATGATGCCAGCATCACTCTAATAACAAAACCAGGCAAAGACACCGCAAAAAAACAAAATTACAGACCAATATCCCTGATGAACATAGATGCAAAAATACTCAACAAAATATTAGCAAACTGATTTCAAAAAGACAATCCAAAGTCTGGGAATATGGCGGCATGAGCAGGGCAGCGGAAATCTCCTCCCAAAACCATATATATTCATGAAAATACAACAGATACAACTATTCCTAAAAGAGAAACCAGAAGATACAGGACAACAGCCAAGCTACAGCTACACCTGTGAGAACTCAGCACCTCACGAAGCGGATAAGATACAAAGCCGCGACCCGGTGGGACCCGAGCACTCCCCCACCCAGCGCACCGGCAGGAGGAAAAGAATCAGAGTGGGGAGGGAGAGGAAGAACAGCACTGCTAAATACCCAGCCCTGGTGAACTGCGCTGGGAACACAGACACAAATCACATGGTGTGCTGGATATTTGAGAAATGAAAAAGTAAAATTTGAGATGGAGACTGCGAGTGTATCCCCACAGCCGGCTGCCCTGGGACAAAAGAAAAGCAGGTGCTTTCTTAAAAGTCTTAAAGAGACAAGGGCCCAAAAGCGGAACAAAATCATCCCAGCGCACTCAACCCAGCAGGCTGGGAATTTTGAGGAACTTTGGGCCCCCTAACCAGCTGCTGCGTAAAGCAGCCCCAAAGCCCCTCACAGAGATAAGCAGCCTCCATTCGTTCCCCCAAGCCGGCGCTGCGGCAGATCCACCACAGCTGCAGAACAGCGGGAGAGCGGCCCCTCCCACAGCAACCTCACAGAATCTCCTCCCAGCGGGCGCACAGCTAACTAGGAAATGCCGCACAGAATCTCATCCCAGGGGACACACAGTTAACCGAGAAGGGCCACACAGAATCTCATCCCAGAGGGCGTTCAGCTAACCAGAAAGGGCCACAGAAGCCATATCAAGGGCGGAAAGGCACCAAGGGGTGCAGAACACACCCGGCATGACATCAAACCCCTGCAGTGCTATGGGATAGCCTGAGAGAGGCCACGTCCATGGCAGTTTGGGGGATTATCCCAGAGACTGCCTCCCAGTGTGCGGGTAACTGGCACAGGCTGCGGAGAAGGGCAAGGAGAACAACAGGCAGGAAGGGACTTTGTTCTCCCAGCTGACACACGTGGCACCTGCCTGCGACCACTTCTATCACCATGAAATGACATATGGTCCAGTCAAGACTCACCCAGACAACCACAGAGAGAGGGCCAGGGAGATAGATTTAAACAATCTTCCTGAAAAAGAATTCAGAGCAAAAGTCATAACCATGCTGATGGATCTACAGAGCAATATGCAAGAGCTAAGGGAGGAAGTGGGGAGAGATATTATAGAAATGAAACAATCGATCGACAGGTTAAGAAGACTGGATGAGGTGCAAGAGACTGTAAATGGAATAGAAATCAGAAAAGGAGTACAGAGAAGCTGAGGCAGAGAGAGATAAAAGGACCTCTAGGAATGAAAGAATATTAAGAGAACTGTGTGACAAATCCAAAAGGAACAATATTTTCATTATAAGAGTACCAGAAGGAGAAGAGAGAGAAAAAGGGATAGAAAGTGTCTTTGAAGACATAACTGAGGGGAAATTCCCCAAGCTGGAAAAGGAAATAGATTCTCAGACAATGGAAGCACACAGATATCCAAAAACAAGGGACCCAAGGAGGACAACACCAAGACATATGATAATTAAAATGGCAAAGATCAAACACAAGGACAGAGTATTAAAGGCAGCCAGAAAGAGAAAAAAGATTCACCTACAAAGGAAAACCCATCAGCCTAACATCAGACTTCTCAACAGAAACCTTACAGGTCAGAAGAGAATGGCATGATATATTTAATACAATGAAAGAGAAGGGCCTTGAAAAAAGAATACTGTGTCCAGCACCATTATCATTTAAATCTTAGGGGGGGATTAAATAATTCCCAGACAAGCGAAAGTTGAGGGAATTTGCCTCCCACAAACTACCTCTACAGGATATCTTAAAGGGAATGCTGTAGATGGAAGCACTCCTAAGGCTAAAAAGAAATCACCAGAAAAAATAAACTCATAGCAAAGAAAGCAAACGATCCAAATACTAACTAAAGGCAAAAAATAAAATCAACTTTCCACAAAAACAGCCAAAGGAATGCAAAAGAGTTCAGAATAAAACACCTAATATATAAAGAATGGAGGAGGAAGAATAAGAGGAGAGAGAAATAAAGAATCATCAGATTGTGTATATAATAGCTTAACAAGAGAGTTAAGTTAGACTGTTAGATAGTAAAGAAGCTACCCTTGAACCTTTCATAACAATGAATCTAAGCCAGCAATGGCAATAAGTACATATCTATCGACAATCACCCTAATGTAAATGGACTGAATGCACCAATGAAAAGACACAGAGTAATAGAATGGATAAAAAAGCAAGACCCATCTATATGCTGCTTACAAGAGACTCACCCCAAACCCAAAGACTTACACAGACTAAAAAGGAACGGATGGAAAAAGATATTTCATGCAAACAACAGGGAGAAAAAAGCAGGAGTTGCAGTACTTGTATCAGACAAAATAGACATCAAAATGAATAAAGTTGCAAGAGATAAAGAAGGACATTACATAATCATAAAGGGGTTAGTACAACAACAGGATATAACCATTATAAACATATATGCACCCAACACAGGAGCACAGACATATGTGAAAAAAACTAACAGAATTAAAGGAGGAAATAGAAAGCAACGCATTCATTTTGGGACACTTCAACACAACACTCACTCCAAAGGACAGATCAACCAGACAGAAAATAAGCAAAAACACAGAGGCACTGAACAACACATTAGAACAGATGGAGTTAACAGACATCTACAGAACTCTACACCCAAAAGCAGCAGGATACACATCCGTCTCAAGTGCACATTGAACATTTTCCACATACTAGGCCACAAAAAGAACCTCATTAAATTCAAAAATATTGAAATTCTACCAACTAATTTCTCAGATGACAAAGGCATAAAACTAGAAATAAATTGTACAAAGAAAACAAAAAGGCTCACAAATACATGGATGCTTAACAACATTCTCCTAAATAATCAATGATCAATGACACAATTAAAAACGAGATCAAACAATATATGGAGACAAATGACAACAACAACACAAAGCCCCAACTTCTGTGAGACACAGCAAAGGCAGTTCTAAGAGGAAAGTATATTGCAATCCAGGCCTATGTAAAGAAGGGAGAACAATCTCAAAAATAGTCTAAAGTCACAATAATTGCTATTGGAAAAGAAGAATAAATGAGGCCCAGAGTCACCAAAATGAGGGACATAATAAAGATTAGATAACAAATAAATAAAATTGACAATAAAAACAATAGAAAAAATGAACAAAACCAAGACCTGGTTCTTTGAAAAAATAAACAAAATAGATAAACCCCTAGACAGACTTATTAAGACAAAAAGAGAATCTACACACATAAACAGAATCAGAAATGAGAAAGAAAAAATAACAATGAGCCCCACAGATACAGAAAGAATTATTAGAGAATACTATGAAAATCTATATGCTAAGAAGCAGGAAAACCTAGAAGAAATGGGCAACTTCTTAGAAAAATACAACCTTCCAAGACTGACCAAGGAAGAAACAGAATACCTCAACAGACCAATTACCAGCAACAAAATTGAATTGGTAATCACAAAACTACCCAAGAACAAAACCCCCAGGCCAGATGGATTCACTTCTGAATTTTATTAGACATATAGAGAAGAAATAATACCCATTCTCCTTAAAGTTTTCCAGAAAATAGAAGAGGAGGGAATACTTTCAAACTCATTCTATGAAGCCAGCATCACTCTAATACTGAAACCAGGCAAAGACACCACCAAAAAACAAAATTACAGACCAATATCCCTGATGAACATAGACACAAAAGTACTCAACAAAATATTACTAAACCAAATTCAAAAATACATCAAGAGGATCATACACCATGACCAAACGGGATTCATCCCAGGGATGCAAGGATGGTACAACATTCGAAAATCCATCAACATCATCTACTACACCAACAAAAAGCACCAAAACAACATGATCATCTCTATAGATGCTGAAAGAGCATTTGACAAAATTCAACATCCATTCATGATAAAAACTCTCAATAAAATAAGTATAGAGGGCAAGTACCTCAACATAATTAAGGCCATATATGACAAACTCCCAGCCAACATCATACTTAACAGCAAGAAGAGGAAAGCTTTCATCTAAGATTGGGAACAAGACAGGGATACCCACTCTCTCCATTTTTATTCAACAGAACTGGAGGTCCTAGCCATAGCAATCAGACAAACCAAAGAAATACAAGGCATCCAGACTGGTAAAGAAGAAGTCAAACTGTCACTATTTGCAGATGACATGATATTGTACATAAAAAAAACCTGAAAGACTCCACTGCAAAACTACTAGAACTAATATCTGAATTCAGCAAAGTTGCACGATACAAAATTAATATGCAGAAATCTGTTGCTTCCCTATACACTAACCATGACTTAACAGAAAGGGAAATCAGGAAAACAATTCCATTCACAATTGCATCAAAAAGAACAAAATACCTAGGAATAAACTAAATGAAGGAAGTGAAAGACCTATACTCTGAAAACTACAAGACACTCCTAAGAGAAATTAAAGAGGACACTAACAAATGGAAATGCATCCCATGGTCTTGGCTAGGTAGAATAAATACTGTCAAAATCGCTATACAATCAAAAGCAATTTACAGATTCAATGCAATCCCTATCAAAATACCAACAGCATTCTTCAATGAACTGGAACAAATAATTCTAAAATTCATGTGGAACCACAAAAGACCCTGAATAGCCAAATCAAATCTGAGAAGGAAGAGTAAAACAGGGGGAATTATGCTCCCTGACTTCAAGCTCTACTACAAAGCCACAGTAATCAAGACAATTTGGTACTGGAACAAGACCAGACCCACAGAACAATGGAACACAACAGAGAGTCCAGACATTAACCCAAACATATATGGTCAATTAATATATGATAAAGGACGCATGGAAATACAATGGGGAAATGACAGCCTCTTCAACAGCTGGTGTTGGCAAAACTGTACAGCTACATGTAAGACAATGAAACTGGATTAGTGTCTACCCCATACACAAAAGTAAACTCAAAAAGGATCAAAGACCTGAATGTAAGTCATGAAACCATAAAACTCTTAGAAAAAAACATAGGCAAAAATCTCCTGGACATAAACATGAATGACTTCTTCATGAACATATCTTCCCAGGCAATGGAAACAAAAGCAAAAATGAACAAGTGGGACTATATCAAGCTGAAAAGCTTCTGTAGAGCAAAGGACACCAACAGTAGAACAAAAAGACATCCTACAGTATGGAAGAATATATTCATAAATGACATAACTGAGAAGGGGTTGACATCCAAAATATATAAAGAACTCATATGCCTCAACCAACAAAAAGCAAATAATCCAATTAAAAAGTGGGCAGAGGATCTGAATACACACTTCTCCAAAGAAGAAATTCAGTTGGCCAACAGGGACATGAAAAGATGCTCCACATCGCTAATCATCAGAGAAATGCAAATTAAAACCACAATGAGATGTCACCTCACACCAGTAAGGAGGGCCAACATACAAAACACAAACAACAACAAATGTTGTCGAGGATGTGGAGAAAGGGGAACCCTCCTACACTGCTGGTGGGAATGCAAATTAGTTCAACCATTTGGAAAGCAGTATGGAGGTTCCTCAAAAAACTCAAAATAGAAATACCATTTCACCCAGGAATCCCACTCCTAGGAATTTTCCTTAACAATGCAGTAGCCCAGTTTCAAAAAGACAGATGCACCCCTATGTTTAACGCAGCACTATTTACAATAGCCAAGAAATGGAAGCAACCTAAGTGTCCATCAGTAGATGAATGGATAAAGAAGATGTGGTACATATACACAATGGAATATTATTCATCCATAAGAAAGAAACAAATCCAGACATTTGCAACAACATGGATGGAGCTAGAGGATATTATGATCAGTGAAATAAGCCAAGTGGAAAGAGAAGTATCAAATAATTTCACTCATACGTGGAGTATAAGAACAAAGAAAAAAAACTGAAGGAAAAAAACAGTAGCAGACTCACAGAACCCAAGACTGAACTAACAGATACCAAAGGAAAAGGGCCTGGGGAGCATGGGTGGGAAGGGAGAGACAAGGGGGGAAAAGGGGCATTACGATTAAGAGGCATAATGTAGGGGGGGTGGCACGGGGAGGGTTGTACAACTCAGAGAAGACAAGTAAGGATTCTATAGCATCTCACTATGCTGATGGGCAGTGACTGTAATGGGGTATATGGGGGGGACCTGATGATATGGGGAGTCTAGTAACCATAATGTTGCACATGTAATTGTAGATTAACAATACCAAAAATATATATATCATCCATCACGATCAAGTAGGATTTAATCTAGGGATGCAAGCGTGGTACATCGTTTGAAAATCCATCAACATCATCCACCACATCAATAAAAAAAAGGACAAAAACCACATGATCATCTCCATAGATGCTGAAAAACCATTTGACAAAATTCAACATCCATTCATGATGAAAACTCTCAACAAAATGGGTGTAGAGGGCAAGTACCTCAACATAATAAAGGCCACATATGACAAACCCACAGCCAACATTACACTTAACAGCGAGAAGCTGAAAGCTTTTCCTATAAGATCAGGAACAGAACAAGGATGCCCACTCTCCCAATGTCTATTCAACATAGTACTGGAGGTCCTAGCCATGGAAATCAGACAACACAAAGAAATAAAAGGCATCCATATAGGCAAGGAAGAAGTTAAACTGTCCCTGTTGGCAGTTGACATGACATTGTACATAAAAACCATAAAGAATCCACTCCAAAACTACTAGATCTAATATCAGAATTTAGCTAAGCTGCAGGATACAAAATTAATATACGCAAATCTGTAGCATTCCTATACACTAACAATGAACTAGCAGAGAGAGAAATTAGGAAAACAATTGAATTCACAGTTGCATCAAAAACAAAAATATACCCAGGAATAAACCTAACCAAAGAAGTGAAGGACCTATACTCTGAAAACTACAAGATACTCATGAGAGAAATTAAAGAAGATACCAATAAATGGAAACACATCCCATGCTCATGCATAGAAAGAATTAATATTGTCAAAATGGACATCCTGCCTAAAGCAATCTACAGATTCAATGAAATTCCTATCAAAATACCAACAGCATTCTTCAACGAACTAGAGAAAATCATTCTAAAATTCATATGGAACCACAAAAGACCCTGAATAGCCAAAGCAATCCTGTAAAGAAGGAATAAAGCTGGGGGGATTATGCTCCCTAACTTCAAGCTCTACTACCAAGCCACAGTACTCAAGACAATTTGGTACTGGCACAAGAACAGATCCATAGACCAATGGAACAGACTAGAGAGTCCTGATATAAACCCAACCACATATGGTAAATTAATATATAATAAAGGGGCCATGGTCATACAATGGGGAAATGACAGCCTCTTCAAAAGCTGGTGTTGGCAAAACTGGACAGCTACATGCAAGAGAATGAAACTGGATTATTGCTTAACCCCATACACAAAACTCGAAATGGATCAAGGACCTGAATGTAAGTCAAGAAATCATAAAACTCTTAGATAGGCAAACATCTCCTGAATATAAGCATGAGCAACTTCTTCCTGAACACATCTCCTCAAGCAAGGGAAACAAAAGCAAAAATGAACTCATGGGACTACATCAAATTTAAAAAGTTTCTGTAAGGCAATGGACACCATCAACAGAACAAAAAGGCATCCTACAGTATGGGAGAATATATTTGTAAATGACATATCCGACAAGGGGTTAACATCCAAAATATATAAAGAACTTACATGCCCCAACACCCAAAAAGCAAATAACCCGATTAAAAAATAGGCAGAGGTTATGAAGAGACAATTCTCCAAAGGAGAAATTCAGATGGCCAACAGACACATGAAAAGATGCTCCACATCACTAATCATCAGGGATATGCAAAGTAAAACCACAATGAGATATCACCTCACACCAGTAAGGATGGCCAGCATCAAAAAGACTAAGAACAACAAATGCTGGCGAGGATGTAGAGAAAGGGGAACCCTCCTACACTGCTGGTGGGAATGTAAGCTAGTTCAACCATTGTGGAAAGCTATATGGAGGTTCCTCAAAAAACTAAAAATTGAAATACTATTTCACCCAGGAATCCCTCTCCTTGGAATTTACCCATAGAATACAACTTCTCCGTTTCAAAAAGACATATGCACCCCATTGTTTATCGCAGCACTTTTTACAATAGCCAAGATATGGAAGCAACCTAAGTGTCCATCAGTAGATGAATGGATAAAGAAGAGGGGGAACATATACAGAATGGAATACTATTCAGCCATAAGAAGGAAACAAATCCTACCATTTGCAACAACATGGAGGAGCTGGAAGATATTATGCTCAGTGAAATAAGCCAGGCAGAGAAAGAGAAGTGGCAAATGATTTTCCTCATTTGTGGAATATAACAAAGAAGCAAAACTGAAGGAACAAAATAGCAGCAGCCTCAGAGACTCCAAAAAGGAACTAGTGGTTACCAAAGGGCAGGGGTGTGCGAGGGCGGGTGGGCAGGGTGGGAGAAGGGGATTGAGGGGTATTATGTTTAGTACACATGGCGTAGGGGATCACGGGGAAAACAGTGTAGCACAGAGAAGGCAAACAGTGAATCTGTGGCATTTACTACACCCAAGGACAGTGACTGCATTGGGGTATGGGTGGGGACTTGATAATATGGGTAAATGTAGTAACCACATTGTTTTTTCATGTGAAACATGCATAAGAATGTATATCAATAATACCTAAATAAATAATTTTAAAAAAGAGGGCCACTTGAAACAAACACATTTCCAGCCAGGTGACCAGATAAAAAGACAGGCTACCTCCTCCCACAAAGGCTCCTTTGTTTTAAACATCTTGGTTGATTTTGCTAACTGACCATTTGAGCCACGTGTCTTTTCTCCTCCCTGCACTTGAAATTCCCACTCTTATGTTTTAAATTAACCAATAAAGAGTGAGCCCACAAAATCCTAGGCCCCCAGCCTTGAGGCCAAGTAACAGCAAAATCCCTGATCTATGAGCTCTACCTCAACACCACACTGTGTGGTCCCAGGTGTGCCATGTAATTTCCAGGTCTTGTAAGTAATAAACCTTTATTTTTCCCAAGTTTCCTGATGGTTGTTGCTGTAGGGCATCTTATAATCCTAAGAACCAAAAGGGCTGGTCCAACTGTAACACTGGTTATTATTGGTTGGCTGAGACCAGCACAAAACACACCCTTACTTGCCTAAATTAACAGATTACCAAACTACAAAAATGCTATGGAATGAACATTTATAAAGGAAATGAGAATAACTGTAAATGGAACAAATCCTATAATCCCAAGGCAAAACCGATAAACATTTCCCATAACCTCTTCCACTCATCATCAAAAGAGATGACAGACAGATAACACAGACAGGTAGACAGGTAGACAGAAATACATTTATGAATTGTTTATATAATGGTTGTCATAACACAGAGACAAATGAAATAAGCCTTTCCCAATATATACGTAGTCTTCATAAACTTTCAGTGGCTACTTAACATTCCATTAACTTGATAATCATAATTTAAGGTACCATTCTCTAATTAGGTATTAGGTTTGTTATTAGTTGTTACCGTAAATAGAATTCTTCAGGAAAAATTTGCAGACATGGGAATTATAAGCCGAAGTGTATGATCACTTACATGTTTCTTAAAAAGCAATGCCAGTTCCCCAAATTAGATTACTTATTTATATAGGCCAAAGCAATGCAAAAGCATTTAATTTCATTATAACATCCAGTATTACCTATTTTTTGGGAATTAATTTAAGAGTTACAAAACTAAAACTTCTGTTTTAAGTCACATTACTTTAATTACTAGTAAGACTGAAATAGCCTGTCTGCATTTATGTATAGCTTGTATGGTTATTAATGTAAATTGTGTTCTTTGATAATTTTTCTATTGATATTTTTGCCTCTAAATCCATATGAGTTCATTGGATAATACAGGTTTTGACTGACTGAAAATAATTTTGCCTAGAAGTTTCTTCTTTTTTAAATACATTCCACACTAAAGTATTTTATAAATCAATAGCTCAACTTGTTAATACAGTTGTTTCTGATCCTACTTATGCACTAAGCCTCCAAAGACTAAATAATAATAATTTTATTTTTTGCTGAATAAAACATTTGTTTTTGTACATTCATCATTAATATGTATGAATTTCCATTGCATTTCAGGATTTCATTACCTAGTTATTCATACTAACATTTCTCTATTTTAGCATTTATCATACTTCATTTTAATTATTGTTCTACTTCTCTTTCTCATCTCCTAAAATGACATTTCTTTTTTGGACCTGTCATATATAGCCCCTAGCAAAGCTTTTGGTCCATAATAGCCACTCAGTAACTGTTTTACTGACTTGAAACAGGTAAAAAAGAGACCTTGATTTAAAAAATTTGCAACCATATTCCAAAACATCATACCAGAAAGTAATGGCCTAAACAAATATTACTGATGCCTTTCTCCCCAACACCTATTCAATTACTTCTCAAGGGAAGAGACACAGCTGGAATGGTCAAGCTGATCAGCTCAGAGTATTAATTCAAATGCAAGGTTATGATGAGATCTCTTAAGGAGAAATTAAGCTTTGTTCTACTCTGGACCAGGGGCCAGCAGAAGACATGCCTGTGGCACCACTGGGGATTCCAGAACTCAAAGGCTGGCCCAACAGACCTGGGGATCTCCTCCAAGTATGCTGTCCCAGGAGGGCCCTCCCAATCTCCTTTGTCTCAGAAAAACTGTATGAAAGTCAGGATGACAGGCTAAAGTACCCCCAACTACACCTTGGAAGGAAAGTCAATCACATGCAACCTGGGAGACTGGGAGCAAAGAAAGGGGTCATCACAAAGCTTCGTAGGAAAACTGACAGCTTGCTGGCCTCCTCCCTACAACCATCTCAGATACACCATGATCTGAAAACTTGACTATTGAAAAAGAACAGAGGCATGACTAGGCAAAGAAAAACAATAAAATAGTCAAAAAAGAATAAGTACCTAGGAATAACAAGCAGAACACAAGAACAGACAACTCGTGGTAAAGTAAAGCTGCTAGAAGAGACAGAGGGCATAGTTTAAAAGAAATAAACATACTAAGAAGAGTGAAAATGATTCAGTTATAACACTAATAAGATTTTCTACACATAAAAAAAGAGAATTGTTGAATCACAAAAGTAAATAAATGTAGAGCGGGGTTGGCACAGGAATACATACATAAATCAGTGGAACAGAATACAGAACCCAGAAATAGACTCCCACAAATATGCTCAACTGCCTTTGAAAAAAGTACAAAAGGAGGAATGATACAGCTCTTTCAACAAATAGTCTGGTGCAATTCAGACATCCATGAATTAAAAATATATGAACCTCACCCATAGACCAGTGGAACAGAATAGAGAGCCCAGATATAAACCCAAGCACATATGGTCAATTAATATACAATAAAGGAACTATGGATATACAATGGGGAAATGACAGCCTCTTCAACAGCTGGTGTTGGCAAAACTGTACAGCTACATGTAAGAGAATGAAACTGGATTACTGTCTAACCCCATACACAAAAGTAAACTCAAAGTGGATCAAAGACCTGAATGTAAGTCATGAAACCATAAAACTCTTAGAAAAAAATGTAGGCAAAAATCTCTTGGACATGAACATGAGCGACTTCTTCATGAACATGTCTCCCCGGGCAAGGGAAAAAAAAGCAAAAAAGAACGAATGGGACTATATCAAACTAAAAAGCTTCTGTACAGCAAGGGATACCATCAGTAGAACAAAAAGACTTCCTAGAGTATAGGAGAATATATTCATAAATGACATATCCAATAAGGGGTTGACATGCAAATTATATAAAGAGCTCACGCACCTCAACAAACAAAAAGCAAATAAGCCAATTAAAAATTGGGCAGAGGAGCTGAACAGACATTTCTCCGAAGAAGAAATTCAGATGGCCAACAGGCACATGAAAAGATGCTCCACATCACTAGTCATCAGAGAAATGCAAATTAAAACCACAATGAGATATCACCTCACACCACTTAGGATAGCTGCCATCCAAAAGACAGACAACAACAACTGTTGGCAAGGATGTGGAGAAAGAGGAACCCTCCTACACTGCTGGTGGGAATGTAAGTTAGTTCAACCATTGTGGAAAGCAATATGGAGGTTCCTCAAAAAACTCAAAATAGAAATACCATTTAATGCAGGAATTCCTCTCCTAGGAATTTACCCTAAGAATGCAGCACCCCAGTTTGAAAAAGACAGATGCACCCCTATGTTTATTGCAGCACTATTCACAGTAGCCAAGAAATGGAAGCAACCTAAGTGTCCATCAGTAGATGAGTGGATAAAGAAGATGTGGTACATATACACAATGGAATATTATTCAGCCATAAGAAGAAAACAAATCCTACCATTTGCAACAACATGGATGCAGCTAGAGGGTATTATGCTCAGTGAAATAAGCCAGGCAGAGAAACACAAGTACCAAATGATTTCACTCGTATGTGGAGTATAAGAACAAAGAAAAAACTGAAGAAACACAACAGCAGCAGACTCACAGAACCCAAGAATGGACTACCAGTTACCAAAGGGAAAGGGACTGGGGAAGATGGGTGCGAATGGAGGGATAAAGGAGGAAAGGGGCTATTACAGTTAGCACACATAATGTAGTGGGGCTGGGGGTGGGGTGGGGGGATACGGGGAAGGCAGTATAACACAGAGAAGATAAGTAGTGATTCTATAACATCCTTCTACGCTGATGGACAGTGACTGCAATGGGGTATGTGGTGGGGACTTGATAATAGGGGGATTCTAATAACCATAATGTTGCTCATGTAATTTTATATTAATAATGGCAAAATTAAAAATTTTTTTTAATTAAAAAATAAAAATACATGAACCTCACACCTTATATAAAAATTAACTCCAAAGGGATCATGGACTTAAATGTAAACATAAAACTGTAAAACTTGTTAAAAAAACAGAATAAAACTTTCAGGATCTAAGGCTAGGTTAAGAGTTCTTAGATTTGACATCAATATCACAATCTATGAAAGAAGAAATTGGTAAGTTCGTAATCAAAACTAAAAGCTTTTGCTCTAAGAAAGACCTGTTAAAAGAATGAAAAGACAAAACTACAAGGCAGGGAGAAAATATTTGCAACTACATATCTGACAAAGGATTAGTTGAATATGTAAATACTGTGTGAAGAGCTAGAATACTTGACAGTGAAAAAAATCAAACAGTCCAATGAGAAAATAGGCAAAAGACAGGAACAGACATTTCACTAAAGAAGGTCTCCATATAGCAAATAAGCATATGAAAAAGTGTTCATCATTAGTAACTACAGAAATGCAAATTAAAACCACATGAGATATCTATCAGAATGTATAAAATAAAAAATGGTGATTACACCAAATGCTTGGAAAGAGGCAGGAGAAATGATTACTCATGCATTGCTTGTGGGAGTGTAAAATGATAGTCACTCTCAAAAACAGTTTGGCCAATTCTTACAAAACTCAATATGCAATACTATATACAACCTAACAACTGCTCCTCTGGACATTAATCCCAGAAAAATTAATTCTTAGGTTTGCACAGAAATATGTACATGATTGTTCTTAGCAGCTCTACTCATAATAGCCAAAAACTAGAAAAAACTTAGATGTCCCCCAGTAAGTGAATGGTTAAAAAAATGGTGGTACACTCACACTATGGAATAATACTCAGAAATTAAAAGGAATAAAGTATAGACAGGTGTAATAATTTGAATATATCTCCAGGGAATTATGTTAAGTGAAAAAAGCCAATTCCAAAAGTCATATACTGTATGATTTTATTTATATAAAATTCTTGAAATGACAAAACTATACAAACAGAGAACAGATTAGGGAATGCCAAGGGTCAGGGATTTGGGGGAGGGGGCGCAGAGTGAGGGAGATGGTCTGACTACAAGGGGAGGGAACAGACTACCTTGATGGGACAGAGTAGAGGTAGTGGCTTGTTTTGATATAAAACTAAAGAAATATGTTTGCTTATTAGTGCTAGGAATGATAAGATAACTACTAAAGAAATAAGGAAGCACAAAACTTCCCAATTAGAAAGTGAAAAACAAGGCAGAGGAGCATAGATAGTAATTTCATTAAACCAACAATAATAAGGAAAAGGAACTAGAAGAATAAAGTAAATCATAATGTGAAAGGGAAAGAATGAAATCAAATTAGTTGCTATACTAGATGGATGGGTTGGATCCAATCTAACAAACTGGATTAAAAATAACAACCAAGTATATGCTTATACTTAAAAATTTTATAGAAAGTAAAGACTGAAATTAAAAGAAAGAACAAAACAACTACTACTCAGGTGTAAAAAAAGAAAGAAAACAGGACTACTAATATTAATATTCACAAGGCAGAATTTAAGTTAGAAGTATTAAACATGACAAAGAAAGGCAATATTCAATAACACAAAGTAATTTACAAGGAAGGTTTAATTTCAAACACATATAACTTAAAAGTTAAATAATGAGGATGTTAAATAAACAAAGTAAAATTACTGAGAAGTAAAATAAACCACAATAAAGTAAAAGCTAATGGAAATGCAAGGCGAAATTGGTAACATGATCATAGAAATATTAATTCATATCTTTCAAAATACCATAAAGCTAGTGCATTAAAAATGTGTAAGCACATAGAAAAATTGAATAATATAATCAGCAAATAATATTTTATATAAATATGTAAAATACAACAACATATTATAAATGGAGAATATACATTTTATTTCTCAATTTCCATAAGACAGTTTTTTAAAATATATCATATACTTGAACAAAAAGAAAAAATGCTTAACAAATTCAAAACCTGACAAATTGTATGGGTCACATCTTCTGATTATATAAGCCAAAAAATTAGAAAAACACAATAAAAATTTGTAAAAATAAACCTCCTTGGAAGTTGATAGATAGTTCCCTAAATAATCCTTAGACTGGAAAATAGATGAAAACTACAATTACTAATTATCTACAAGACAATGAAAAGGAGAGTCCATTTCATATAAAAATTTCTGGCATGTTTTACTTATAGAAAAAATGATAGTCCTAAATATCATTATTAAAAATAAAAACTGAAAATAATGGAGTCAAGTATACATTTTAAATATTTAAAAAGAGCAACAAAACAAACAAAAAGAAAGTAGAATATAGGAATTAACAAAGGAAAAGGCTGAAATATGTGATAGAAAATAAAAGCAAACAATGACTGTTAAGATGAGTAACATACATAAATTTGTAAAAGCCTGACAGAGAAGATAAATAGTTATACTAGGCAAGAAGAAATGAAAATAGAGAACCAATAGATACAGAAATTAGACAAAAATATGAAAATATTATATACATATGACAATATTTGAAAGCTTAGCATAAGTGGATAATTTTCTAGAAAAGTACAATTTACCAAAAAAACTAATGAAAGAAGTAGAAAAAACTGAACACCAATGATGAAAATTATCAAGTCAATTAAATTATCATAATTAAAAAATAATCATTTTTAAAGCACTAAGCCCAGATAGATTTACACCTGAACTCTTTCCAAGTTTTAAAGGATTCATAATTCCAATGTTATTTAAATTATTCCTTATTAGAGTAAAAGATGGAAAGCTTCCTAACTTATTTTTAAAAATTTAAAGTAGCAAAACCTGACTTTAAAAACAGAAAATTATAATCTAGTGTCACTTGTGAATATATGTGTAGGTAACGCCACTAATGTTATTATCAAATTGAATTTATCAATATTTGCAATATTTCAAAAGAATGATTCACTACAAAGTAGGGTTTATTTCAGGAAGCCAAAGATGTCCAAGAAATATAACAACTTCATTACCAAAAAATTCATATTTATGCATGATTCTATAAATGTTACTGTAAATTACTTGATAAAATTCAGCAGTAATTTCTAACAAGAGCTCCAAATAAGATTGGAATGAAATAAAGACTATATAAAAAGACAAACCATTAAAATCAGAATGACCCTTTATCACCACCATTATCCAAAATTGTTCTTTAAGATTCTAGCATATGAAGATAAGAAAATAAAATAATTGGTATAAATAGTAGACAATACAGAATCATATTTTTAGACACATATATACTAGAAAACTCAGAAGATCCTAAAGTAAAGCTACTATAATTCATAAGGTAATTGATAAGGTGAATATGTATAGTAATGCAAAACCAACATTTTATGTCTAACAAACATCATTCAGAAATTAAAATAGGAAGAAAATTGCTATTCACAATAGTAAAAAAAAAAATCTATGGAAGTACAAAATTTTATTCTTAAATACAAAATAAGATTTGGACAAGTAAGCAGACAAACTGTGTCCTTGGAAAGAAAGATTTGATGCCAAACTATTATAAATCCATATCCTTCAAAAAGTATATACTTTGAAAGTAATCCAGTTAGAATTATAATCATTTTGAATTAGGTTAAAATGATTTAATATTCATGTGGAAGAAAAAATGTATAAGAAGAGAAAAATATGAAAGCAATAGTAAGTTGAAGACTTGCCAACCATCAACTAAAACTTAGTATAACATCACCTAAATCAAACAAGAAATAAGAAATTCAGTATAACAGAAGAGTCAGTAGTAGTTTCCAACATATACAAGAATTTAATATGACAGATAGAATTTTATGTTAGTAGTAACAAATATATTTATTCAAAATGCTGTCAAAACTAGCTACCCATCTGTAAATAAATTAAGTTGGACATTACTTTCCATCACATAAGGAAATATATTTCATATGGAGGTAAGCTACAAGTATAAAAATAAAACAAAAGTAAAATAAAATTTAGGAAAATAAGTTTTGGGAGACCTTTTAATCAAGGTCTTTCTAATCAAGGACAGAAAACACAAAAGTTCTAAAAAAATTTTAGACACACTTGACTAGGTAAAAAATAAAGATGAAAAATGGAGTTGGAAAATATCATTAATATAAAAAAAGAGTTCCTACAGATTGATAGGAAAAACTTTAAAATGAGCAAAATATAATTTGAATAAGAAATGCAAATATGCAATGTTAAATACTAAAACAGCACTCCTATTCAACTTTTTACCCATTAGGTTGTCAAAAATTTTGAAGGATTATAATACCCAATATTAGTGAAAATTAGAGGTATGACAAGACAATTTTCATATACTGTTGGTGAAAATGTGAATTGTTTCTTCATTCCCTTAGAGCAATCCCACTCCTGTAATCTATCCCTAGATATAACAGTCTTAGATTATTCATATTTAAGAGAATATTTGTTGCAGCAATTATTGTAGAGGCAAAAATATGGAAAAAATATACTGTCCATCAATAAGGGAATAAATCATATTACATACGAGTCATGGAATACATGCAACTGTTCAAAAGAATAAAGTCTTAGGAAGGGAAATTAGCCATGATGTGCTTGCTAAATATTATTACTTTTTTTATGTTTATCAGTATAGTAAAGAAAATTGTAATTCATTGCTGTGATGTAAACTTATTTGATTAATGCCATGGCAAGGTTTTTTTCATATTCTTATTGGCCACTTGTATTTTTTTAATGAATTATCTCTTAATGTTCATTTTTCTCTTAAAATTTCCATATTTTCCTTATTGCTTTGTAAAAATTCTTTACACGTAAGAACTCACTCCTTGACCATGAAATCATGTTATAAGTATTTGATTTACCACATAATAGCGTATGGGACACCTGAGGGGAGGTGGCTTAAGATGGCAGCATGAGGAGGGTGGGGGAAATCTCCTCTCAAAACCATATATATTTTTGAAAAAACAACTATCCCTAAAAGTGAGACCAGAAGATGCAGTACAACAGCCAGGCTACATCTACATCTGTGAGAACTCAGCATCTCATGAAAGGGTAAGATAAAAAGCCATGACCTGGCGGGAACCGAGCACACCCTCCACCTCAGATCACCAGCAGGAGGAAAAGAATCAGAGTAGTGAGGGAGTGAAGCACAGGACTGCTAAATAACCAGCCCTAGTAATCTGCACTGGGAACACAGACACACATTGCATGATGTACTGGATATCTGAGAAATGAAAAAGTAAAATCCGAGATGGAGACTGCGAGCAGATCCCCACAGCTAGCTACCCTGGGACAAAAGAAAAGCAGGCGCTTTTTAAAAGTCTTAAAGGGACAAGGGCTTAAGAGCTGGACAAAATCATATAGCACACTCAGCCCAGTAGGCTGGGAATCTTAAGGAACTTCAGGCGCCCTAACTCCCCAGGTGGCAACACAGCTTCAAAGCCCCTCACAGCAATAAGCAGCCTGCCATTCATCCCCTCCACTGGCGCCGCCAAAAGCAAACCTGCTGACCCACCACAGCTGCGGAGCAGCTGGGAAACAGGCCCGCCCACAGCAACCAGAGTCTTCTCCCAGTGCACAGCTAACTGGGACAGACAGAGGAAGCCGGATAAAGGTCTGGGAGGCACAGAGGGGCACGTGTTCACAGGAGAACACACCCGGCGCATCGGTAGCCTAGGGCCACCCTGCCCAGGGCAGCTCAGGAGACTATCCCAGAGACTGCTCCCTGTGTGCGGGTAACAAGCATAGGCAATGAAGAAGGCCAAGGTGAGCAGCAAGTAGGAAGGGGCTTTGTTCTCCCACGTGCCACACGTGTCACTTGCTGGCAATCACTTCTATCACGAAGAAAAGGCAGAAGTATCTGGTCCAGTCAAAAATCACTCAGACAACCCCAGAGAGAGGGCCTGGTAAGATAGATATAAACAATCTTCCTGAAAAGGAATTCAAAATAAAAGGCATAACCATGCTGATGGACCTGCAGAGAAATAAGCAAGAGCTAAGGGATGAAGTCCAGAGGGAGATAACAGAAAAGAAACAATCAATAGAAGGACGTCAGAGCAGACTATTTGAGGTGCAAGAGACCGTTAATGGAATAGAAATCAGAGAAAAGGAATACAGAGAAGCTAAGGCAGACAGAGATAAAAGGATCTCTAAGAATGAAAGAATATTAAGAGAACTGTGTGACCAATGCAAATGGAACAATACTCACATTATAGGGATACCAAAAGAAGAAGAGAGAGAAAAAGGGATAGAAAGTGTCTTTGAAGAAATAACTGCTGAAAACTTCCCCAATCTGGGGAAGGAAATAGTCTCTCAGACCATGGAAGCCCATAGAACACCCAACACAAGGGACACGAGGAGGACAACACCAAGACATATAATAATTAAAATGGCAAAGATCAAAGAAAAGGACAGAGTATTAAAGGCAGCCAGAGAGAAAAAACAGACTACCTACAAAGGAAAACCCATCAGGCTATCAGCAGACTTCTCAACAGAAACCTTACAGACCAGAAGAGAATTGTATGATATATTTAATGCAATGAAACAGAAGAGCCTTCAACAAAGAATACTGTATCCAGCATGATTATCATTTAAATTTGAAGGAGGGTTTAAATAATTTCCAGATAAACAAAAGTTGAGGGAATTTGCCTCCCACAAACTACTGCTACAGGATATTTTAAAGGGACTGTTCTAGATGGAAGTACTCCTAAAGCTAAATAGATGTCACCAGAGAAAATAGAATCACAGCAAAGAAAGCAAACGAACCAAATACTAACTAAAGGCAAAAAATATCAACTATCCACAAAAGCAGTCAAAGGAAACACAAAATACTACAGAATAAAACACCTAACATATAAAGAATGAAAGAATAAGAAGGGAGAGAAATAAAGAATCATCAGACAGTGCTTATAATAGCTTAATAAGAAAGTTAAGTTAAACGGTTAGATAGTAAAGAAGCTACCCTTGAACCTTTGGTAAACACAAATCCAAAGCCTGCAATGGCAATATGTACATATCTATCAATAATCACCCTAAATGTAAATGGACGGAATGCACCAATCAAAAGACACAGAGTAACAGAATGTTAAAAAAGCAAGACCCATCTATATGCTGCTTGCAAAAGACTCACCTCAAACCCAAAGACATACACAGACTAAAAGTAAAGCGATGGAGAAAGATATTTCATGCAAACAATAGGGAGAAAAAATCAGGTGTTGCAGTACTTGTATCAGAAAAAATAGACTTCAAAACGAAGAAAGTAGCAAGAGATAAAGAAGGACATTACATAATGATAAAGGGGTCAGTCCAACAAGAAGATATAACCATTATAAATATATATGCACCCAACACAGGAGCACCAGCATATGTGAAACAAATACTAACAGAATTAAAGGAGGAAATAGACAGCAATGCATTCATTTCAGGAGACCTCAACACACCACTCACTCCAAAGGACAGATCAACCAGACAGAGAATAAGTAGAGACACAGAGGCACTGAACAACACACTAGAACAGATGGACCTAACAGACATCTACAGAACTCTACACCCAAAAGCAGCAGGATACACATTCTTCTCAAGAGCACATGGAACATTTTCCAGAACAGTCCACACACTAGGACACAAAAAGAACCTCAGTAAATTCAAAAATATTGAAATTCTACCAACCAACTTCTCAGATCACAAAGGTATAAAACTAGAAATAACTTGTACAAAGAAAACAAAAAGGCTCACAAATATATGGAGGCTTAACAACATGCTTCTAAATAATCAATGGATCAATGATCAAATTAAAACAGATATCAAGCAATATATGGAGACAAATGACAACAGCAGCACAAAGCCCCAACTTCTGTGGGACGCAGCAAAGGAAGTTCTAAGAGGAAAGTATATTGCAATCCAGGCCTATTTAAAGAAGGAAGAACATTCCCAAATGAATAGTCGGAAGACACAATTATTGAAATTGGAAAAAGAAGAACAAATGAGGCCCAAAGTCACCAGAAGGAGGGACATAATAAAGATCAGAGAAGAAATAAATAAAATTAAGAAGAATAAAACAATAGAAAAAAAATCAATGAAACCAAGAGCTGGTTCTTTGAGAAAATAAACAAAATAAATAAACCCTAGCCAGACTTATTAAGAGAAAAAGAGAATCTACACACATAAACAGAATCAGAAATGAGAGGAAAAATCACAGTGGATCCCACAGAAATACATAGAATTATTAGAGAATACTATGAAATTCTATAGGCTAACAAGCTGGATAACCTAGAAGAAATGGACAACTTTCTAGAAAAATACAACCTTCCAAGGCTGAACCAGAAAGAAACAGAAAATCCAAACAGACCAATTAACAGCAATGAAAATGAATCAGTAATCAAAAAACTATCCAAGAACAAAACCCCCAGACCAGATGGATTCACCACTGAATTTTATCAGACATATAGAGAAGACATAATACCCATTCTCCTTAAAGTTTTCCAGAAAACAGAAGAGGAGAGAATACGTCCAAACTCATTCTATGAAGCCAGCATCACTCTAATACCAAAACCAGGTAAAAACATCACAAAAAAAGAAAATCACAGACCAATATCCTTGATGAACTGAGATGCAAAAATACTCAACAAAATATTAGCAAACCAAATTCAAAAATACATCAAGAGGCTCATACACCATGATCAAGTGGGGTTCATCTCAGGGATGCAAGGATGGTACAACATTCGAAAATACATCAACATCATCCACCACATCAACAAAAAGGAGAACAAAAACCACATGATCATCTCCATAGATGCTGAAAAAACATTCAACAAAATTCAGCATCCACTCATGATTAAAACTCTCAACAAAATGGGTATAGAGGGCAAGTACCTCAACATAATAAACGCCATATATGACAAACCCACAGCCAGCATCATATTTAACAGCGAGAAGCTGAAAGCTTTCCACCTAAAATCAGGAACAAGACAGGGATGCCCACTCTCCTCACTTTTATTCAACATAGTACTGGAGGTCCTAGCCACGGCAATCAGACAAAACAAAGAAATACAAGGCATCCAGATTGATAAAGAAGTCAAACTGTCACTATTTGCAGATGACATGATATAGTATATAAAAAACCCTAAAGACTCAACTCCAAAACTACTAGAACTAATATCTGAATTCAACAAAATTGCATGATACAAAATTAATACACAGAAATCTGTTGCTTTCCTATACGCTAACAATGAACTAGCAGAAAGAGAAATCAGGAAAACAATTCCATTCACAATTGCATCAAAAAGAATAAAATACCTAGGAATAAACCTAACAAAGGAAGTGAAAGACCTATACCCTGAAAACTACAAGACACTCTTAAGAGAAATTAGAGAGGACACTAACAAATGGAAACTCATCCATGCTCTTGGGTAGAAGGAATTAATATTGTCAAAATGGCCATCCTGGCTAAAGCAATCTACAGATTCAATGCAATCCCTATCAAAATACCAACAGCATTCTTCAACGAACTGGAACAAATAGTTCTAAAATTCATATGGAACCACAAAAGACCCTGAATAGCCAAAGCAATCCTGAGAAGGAAGAATAAAGCAGGAGGGTTCTCTCTTCCCAACTTCAAGCTCTACTACAAAGCCACAGTAATCAAGACAATTTGGTACTGGCACAAAAACAGACCCACAGACCAGGGGAACAGAACAGAGAGTCCAGATATTAACCCAAACATATATGGTCAATTACTATATGAAAAAGGAGCCATGGATATACAATGGGGAAATGACAGCCTCTTCAACAGCTGGTGTTGGCAAAACTGTACAGCTACATGTAAGAGAATGAAACTGGATCATTGTCTAACCCCATACACAAAAGTAAGTTCGAAATGGATCAAAGACGTGAATGTAAGTCATGAAACGATAAACCTCTTAGAAAAAAACATGGGCAAAAATCTCTTGGACATAAACATGAGCAACTTCTTCACAAACATATCTCCCCAGGCAAGGGTAACAAAAGCAAAAAATGAAGAAGTGGTACTATATCAAGCTGAAAAGCTTCTATACAGCAAAGGACACCATCAAGAGAACAAAAGGCATCCTACAGTATGGGAGAATGTATTCATAAATGACTTATCTGATAAACGGTTGACATCCAAAATATATAAAGAGCTCATGCACCTCATTAAACAAAAAGCAAATAAGGCAAATAAAAAATGGGCAGAGGAGCTGAAGAGACACTTCTCCAAAGAAGAAATTCAGATGGCCAACAGGCACATGAAAAGATGCTCCACATCTCTTAATCATCAGAGAAATGCAAATTAAAACCATAGTGAGATATCATCTCACACCACTGAGGATGGCCACCATCCAAAACACAAACAACAATAAATGTTGGCGAGGATGTGGAGAAAGGGGAACCCTCCTACACTGCTGGTGGGAATGCAAATTAGTTCAACCATTGTGGAAAGCAATATGGAGGTTCCTCAAAAAATTCAAAATAGAATTACCATTTGACCCAGGAATCCCATTCCTAGGAATTTTCCTTAAGAATGCAGTAGCCCAGTTTCAAAAAGACATATGCACCCCTATGTTTATCGCAGCACTATTTACAATAGCCAAGAAATGGAAGCAACCTAAGTGTCCATCAGTAGATGAATGGATAAAGAAGAAGTGGTACCTATACACAATGGAATATTATTCACCCATAAGAAGAAAACAAATCCTATCATTTGCAACAACATGGATGGAGCTAGAGGGTATTATGCTCAGTGAAATAAGCAAGCCAAAAAAGACAAGTATCAAATGATTTCACTCATCTGTGGAGTATAAGAACAAAGAAAAAACTGAAGGAACAAAACAGCAGCAGACTCACAGAACCCAAGAATGGACTAACAGTTACCAAAGGGAAAGGGACTGGGGAGGATGGGTGAGAAGGGAGGGACAAGGGTGAAAAAGTGGCATTAGGGTGGGGGGGGACCTGATGATGGGGGAGTCTAGCAACCATAATGTTGCTAATGTAATTGTAGATTAATGATACCAAAAGAAAAAAAAGAAAAAAAATAGTGTATGGAGTGAACTTTCTCACATAAAGATGTTACACATTTTTAAATAGTTAAATCTATCAGTAAGTTAATTTGTTCTTGTATTGGACTTAAAATGTATACTGCCACCCGAAGAGTATATAAATATTTTCCCGTACATTCTTTGAGTACTTACAAAGTTTTAATTTTTTTACATGTAAATCTTTAATCCATCTGGAGTTTATTTTAGTGGATGAAGTGAGTTAGGAATCTGACTCTACCGCTGAAGTAGGGTTTGTGCCTGAAATAGCAGGCAGGAGCTCCAAGAAGGAGGTCAGAAGTAGCGAAACAGTATTTTTGAGGGGAAGCCAAGAAGAAAAGAAACTAGCTATGGAAAGCTGGCCTGCTGCACAGAAGTTTCCCCATATACAGAGAATAAACCAAGCAGAGAAAAAATTTCCCTGCTTGGATGTCCCACATCTCCAGTTTCTTCCAGACTGCTGGGTTATTACTAGTATAAATTTACCCCATCTAGCCAGTCAAGTGTAGATCTTAGGTGAGGATCCTGGCATCATACAAGAGAATATTAACAGGTGCCCCCAAAATCAACGCATTCTATTTATTGGCGAATACATGGTCAGAGTAAATCATTTTCATTTAAGAATGTATAAATATGAAGATGAAATGATATTCTCTACAAAAGAAAATAAATACAGAATATAAAAGATAAAAAGTGTATTTTTAAATATAAATATGGCAGAAAACCTAAGTATTAGAAAACAATTATTTATGCTTTCAAGGAAATTAAAGACTCTGGACTCTCTGAACAAAAAGAGTAGAATAAAGATGAGCTAAGAGAAAACAAAAACATTTATAGAAAAAGAAAATTGACAGACTCACTAAAACAATGTAGGGGGGAAAGAGCGCATGCCTTAATAGAATTTAAAATTTCACTAAAACTTATAAAGATTAGAATCTATACTACAGAAAATCTAATAAATTCACATGGAGGACAAACTTACAAACCTAGCTAAGATTTAAAAAAGAAAGGGACAAGAATATTAAAATGGTCAAAAGTGATAAAAATTATGGAAGATAAAAAATGGAGACTCAACACATAAATAGTGTATTTTACTAAAGGAGAAATCCAAATAAGAGACAAAAACATCTAATACTGTATGAGAAACTTCCTTTAAAAGAATAGTTGTTGTTTAATCTTATCTTGGAAGAATGAAGAAAGGAAAATAAGCATCACTTTTAGAAACTACAATTACTCTGAGCAGTAATCAGAATTTTGTATGATCAGGACATTCAGTCACAAAAAACTTAGTTCCTGGTTAAACTTTGTCTTCCCAACAAAATTAAGTAGATGCACCCGTAGGAATTGAGCACTTGATTTGTGAGTTAAACTTAGGAGGCAATAAGCCAGTGAGAGGACAAGAGCTGCTGATGTGACAGTCGCAAGGACTCTGGACAACTAGCAGAGTCTCTGGTCTGAAGGACAAGATTTTGCGGGCTGCGAACTCTATAAAAGGAGCGATCAGACACAACACCATACTGGCACCTTTTGATTTCTATCTATGAATAAGACGCCATTTACAGTTGCCATCAACAATGCCCAGTCAGAGGAGAGCATTTGAGCTCTTAAACACGGTTAGAAAAATGGATGGGGTTGAGTAAGAGGAGAGGGAAAAATGCCCTGCCACATTTTTGTCCACCACACTCAGTAAGTCCCCTTTTTTAAGTCCCTGACGCACTGGCTCACATCAGTGGGTTAGACAGGAGTGAGATGAGTCTTTTTGCCCAAGCTATATTCTTCTAGCTTTGAATCAGAGTTTTTCTATAACAAATAAAATTACTGAGCTGAATAAAAATCTAAATCCGCTGACCAAAAAACTTCATCCTATATAAGAGACACTAGAAAAATCCTGGTGAATATTTTCCAAAGATAAAGAAATTGTCCTAAAAAGTTATTTAAAAAAAAAAAACAGCAGATTAGTCTAGATCGTTTCTTCACAATATTATATATGGAATAAAATATATAGTTTTTTAATGGGGAAAGACTGCTTCTCAAGAATTCTCTGTCTAGACAAACTGTTGTTCACTTGTAAAGGCAACATTAAGTATATTATCAGAAATGTAAAGACATAAAATATACCAGCCATGTATAATGGAGGGAAAAAAAATGCTTGGAGGCATATTTCAGTCAGAGAGAGATTAAATAAAACAAAAAAGTCATGAATATGTAAATTGAGCTATGAAAGAAATGGGAATGAATATTGCCACCATTTAATCACAGAACTTTACCCAAATAGCTGCTAAAAGATAAATCCAATATAGAAAAAAAGTAATAATTATTGAAAAAAGATATATGAGTTAAAAATAATAATTTAAGTAGTAACTAAGATTTTTTTAAAAAGTAGTAACTAAGATAAAAAAATAGCAAAATATGCCATCAGAATTTTGGGCATTGTAGGGGAAGAAAGTCAAAGGGTATAAATTCCTAAGACTTATGTCAAGGGAAACAACCAATATCATTTGTTGCTTAATGTTAAGTAATTAAAAATATATATTTGCGACTAAGTTTTTTTTAATAGGAAAACAATTTTAAGTAAAAATTAAAACAAATATATACCCTCCAAATCACCAGAAGAAACAAACATATATATATATACATATATGGCAAGGTTTTGAAAGACACAAAACAGAACAGAGAAGGTTTTTAAAAATTTAAATCACATAAGTCAGAAGTAGGGCCAAATATACAAATGAGCATTCAAAGGAAAAAAAGTACATTTTAAAAGACATATCTAAGCCAAAATTATTCTGAAAAGTTTAAATGTAAGAATAAGAACAATAATAGCAAATAGTTACAGAGTGCACAGCATGCTCTAGGTACCACCACAGTCACTTTCATTTAAATCCTCAAAACATCCCCATTTTATAGATGATAAAACTGAGATATAAACTGGTTAAATAACTTGCCTATGGTCAACCACCTGACCTCATAAGAGTAGCACAGCCATGATCAAACCCAGGCAGTCTGGCTTCAGACTGCAGATCTGAATGGCCATACTGCTGCTCCAGTGTGGGTGATACACCTTTAGCCCTGCAGATCTCTCATGTCTCTCTGTGGCCTTCATTTATGGGCAAAGTTGTACCAAACAAGTGAAATGATGTCACACAAAACAAACAAATATTACAGAAGTCAGGACAAAAAAAAAATAGGAAATTGAATTTTAAAAAATCATTTTTTTAAATAGAATTAGAAAAGGATATAATACAGCCCACAATCTGAAATAACACAGATTTAGTGATGTGGCCATAGATACATATCATAAGAAGTTACTAGCTGGAAAACATAATGGGGAAAAAGATCCTACCCATTGCAGCTCCCAAAAAACATGTAAAATATCTAGGAATAGACAAGAAAAAAGCTTATAACCTATATGAAGAATCTGCAAAACTTAGTTAAGGAGCATACCACAAAAGTTTATTAGGGCCATGTTCCTGGCTGAGAAGATTCAATTATAGTTAACAGGTCAATTCTAACCAATTTTTTTTTATATGTAAAGAAATTTCAATCAAAATTTTCAGACATTTATATCTTGCCATTCTGACACAAAGTTTCTCAGAAAGTATACACAGATAATAATAGTCAATAAAATGTTGAAAATAAATGCTAGAGAGCTTATAAAAATAGATGTCTAAACTTATTATAAAGCTAAAATGATGACAGTAGAGTTTAACTGAGTCAATAAACAGTGGAACAGAACATAAAGTCCAGAACCATGTGGGCATGCATGTATGTGTGCATAAAATTAGCTCATATCACTGAAGGATTAAATTAGTATGTGGCTATAGGTTAATGGGATAACTATTTGAAGGATATACACAAAAATATGAGCTGTATTTATGCAGTAAAACTACAAATCATTTTTGGTTTGTTTCAGTTTATTTTGTCTTTCCTTAGCATTTTGGTGTTTTCCAGAGCACTCCAAATTTCCAACATTGAGAATGTTTTAATTTTGTAATTAGAAAAATCTCCTAAATCTTACTTTAATGGTGTGGATTCGATGAAAGTTGCAATTACAAAATAAAATTACATTGTTTTAATTCTATAAATTTGAGATTCCTCCCACAGTGAAAGGAAGCTCAGGGGAAAAAAGTTGCTTTGATAACAAACTAGAACCCAGGTTAACTGAAAGAGAAAAGGGGTGAAAACCATCTTGGAGAGTTGGGTGTCTGCCTTGGAAAAGTAAGACTTGTTGAGCAGCTAGAGTGGGGACTAATTCAGGAAGGTGTTCTCTGAGGCCCCTTCTGCAAGTAAGAAGGTGAGGTAGCCTCCAGGGGATAGAAATAATCAAAGAACATCAATCCTCAGTTTGCATAAACCCGTTTCTAACATTGCTTCTGGAACAAAATGTTCAAATGAAAGTGACTAATTTTTCTAAATTATTACTAATGTAGAAGAGCATCTCTAGAAAAATCACTGAAGACTATGTTTTCAGTAGCAGCTCCAACACATATGATAAATGGAATATGCATGTATATGCATTATATATTGATAAGCAGGAGCATCTGTCATCCAAAAAAAGAAAGGAGATAATTGTAAGGAAAGTTACTTTCAAGTTTAGGAGTTCCCTAAGAATATTCTCATTTTAAAAACAAAGGCATCGCCTTTAATTCACCTTCTAAATTTTTTTACATAATAACAACCAAAAGATTACAGAAAAATACATTTGGTTTGAATGACTTGGAAAAGCTTGCAAGCATCAAAATCAAAAATGGATATCCTTCCAAGGGAAACAGGTAAATCAGGACTAAAGAAAACATCTGAATTCAGGGGTAGGTTAGTGAGTTAATTGTAACAGAAAACTATTCCAGCCTCACTAGGCAATGTATCAGATGGCTCTGTTTCAGAGAATATGTCTTGTTTTAGGCTAAGACAGTCTAGTTTAGAAGAAATGTAAGTGAAAATGCTCTTCTAGTCTATATTGCCAATTCTTCTGTGTGCTTTGAGAAATAAATTAGGGGGAGTGATGTAAAAAAGAGTAGTCCTATTAACTATATTCCTTAAAAATCCCTCTAAAAACTCAGACCTGCCAAATCCTTTGGATGAGGACTGCCAAAACTGAATGAGGAAAGATCTAAAGCACAGTATTGTCAATGTTGCTCACTTTTCAATACTTATAGACTGTGGTCAATATAATTTTTTTTTTGCATGCTGTTCTGAAGTCCTGAAGCAAACTATTTCTATCTTTTTACAACTTAAACTGGACCCCTTTTTAAAAATATATATCAGATGAAAAATAATGACACTTGCTTTTTAATTTTTCCCACAGTAGCAGTACACACAAAATTTTATGTCTTTATTAACTTAAAAGATGTATGATTAAGTGGATATGTTTACCTTAACTTCAGATAATATTCTGACAAATGCTTCTCTACTTCTATTGCTTTTATTTTAAAGCAAAATAGCTGGTATTGTTCTTAAACTTTAAAAACTATTGCATTCAGCTCTTGCAATAACACATAGCTACATGTATTATATTTTTATTCAGAAAGCCAGGAAGGGTGCAAAAATCTGTTTTAAATCAACAAAGAAATACCTACCACAAAATTTTATCTTATGACAATAAGGTAAATTACATGTATTTTCTATAACTTTGTGCATTTGAATTCTCATTGTCATTCATATTTTCTCTTTTCTTTGTTGCAATCTTTTTGAAAAAGGTCTTAAAACACTTTTTTCTCTTTTTTTGAAAAATATATGAAGTCTTATTTTTGTAAGGTAAACTTTATTTCATTATTTGTTTTAAACCAAGAACCTAGACTATCATTATATTTCCTAGTTTTTCTATTCATATGTATAATTTAAAGCTCAGCAAAAACAACAAATAAAAAAAGAGGGACCCTTTATTTCCTCCCCAAACCAAATGATCATTGTAACGATCAGAATTTTCTAAGCTGTCACTGACTATGAACAAACACCTAAAAAACCAGTACATTTTTGCAATATTATTTACTCTTTTAAACACTTCTCAAAAGACTAAAAGATTTTTGGCACATATATCCCTGAGTTATATTTTTATGTCTAAGTTATTACAACTCTCTGAAAAAAAGAGGTTCATATGAATTGACTCAGAATTGAGCAAACCCTAATCAGTTTAGCTCTCTAGTTAATGTAAACAACTGCTTTACTTTCCTAATGGCATCACAATTTAAGTCTGCTGTGATAGCATTATAAGATTTCAAAAATTGAAAGGAGCATTTCCTTATTGTTAAAAATGCTAATTTTGTAGAATATTTTCTATAATAAGAAACACTGATATTATAGGAAGCAAAGTTAATGGGCTTTGTAATAATTAGGTCATTACATATTCAAATGCCAATTTTAAAGTAGGAAATATTATCTTAATGATAATGTAAAAGGAAAGACATTATCCTCATTCTAGAAATGGAGAACATGAGGCCTACTATATTCATATAACACATCTCCTATCATACCTGTATCTCCTATCACTTTAAAATCAGCATAAAACACTGAGTGGGTTATGTTTAACTGGGGACTAAGTCACTGTATTCTCCTGATTGGGACTTTCTTACTGCTTCCAATCATGTGACTAAATATCAGTAAACGACCGGACAGCCTTGTCCAAACAGCTGAAGAGGCAGCCTGGTGATTTAAATTCATCTGTTGCTCTCGGGACCTGCTGAGGGTCTCTCAACTCTTTGCTTTCCTCTGCAGCTTGCAGGAAGGTGGTGAGGTTTAGGTTTGGGTTTTAGGTGATGAAGAGGCTTAGAAAGTAAACCACACATGGCAGCTCAGTACACCAGAGAGCTGCTGCGATGTTCCAGGCTGAAGCCCAGCTATTCTGTAAAGATACCAGAAGGAGGAATGCAAACCACTTAGTCCCACCACTGCTAGGACACATTTCTCTGCCAGCAGTGCGGACCTGGCAGAGCATGGGGTCATACTGAAGAGCCAAGCCTCTGTCGGCCTGAAAAGTGCTTCTCCCTGCTTAGTAAGAAGCTACCTTATCAAAATGGCACGACATCAGAAACTCCTCTATGTGCAAAGATAAGAGTAACAACGACAAATACAGACCTCTCTCAGAAGGAATTACTTCCTCAGAACAAGGAAGATAAAGGACAACCGACGCCATGGCCACGGCACTCACTTCTGTGCAAGGTGCAGGGGCCTGGCCTAGCTTCCTAATTAGTAAGACCGAGATCATGATGCACCCCTCTTTTACTCAGAACTGTGAAACACTTGACTCTGTCAGGAGCCTCGTCAGCTCCGATTCTGCAACTCAGTAATGAGAAACCTCAAGGCCAGTGAAATTCGGCCACTTGCCCACGGTCACCCAGTCAGAGTGGGACTTCCTGAGGCAAAAGCAGGGACCTTCCCAGTGCACAGGGCGGTGCTCCCGTGTCTGCTGCAGTCCTAAATGACCTGTCCCCATACGCTTTGTGCCAGGTCCCTGAATGAAGCCCATGCAGTTCATCTCCTGATTCCTGCCATAGCTCCTTTTTCTGTGTCCCTAGAACCTGAAAAAGAAGACCCACAAAAGAAAATAAATCAGTGGCCAAGACTGGAGGGACGATTCCATCCAGACCCATTACATTTCATCAGCCAGAGAACCAGTCAAAAAGAATCTCCAGGAGGAGATGCAGCTTCAAAAATTAATCTTTAAAGGGATTAAAAGTACACACTCACACTGTAAACTTAACCTGTGTGCCATATAGACAAAAAAAACACAAAAGCATGCTTGCCATCAAACTACATCAAATTAGTTCCATTCTCCTAAGAAGAAATTGAATAGAAATAAGTAATGAATCATCTAAGCACATCAAAACCAGAGACAAGGGCAGCCTCAGCCGAGATTAAATGTCTCAGCTACTCTGACCTACGTTTAGGTCATGGTGAGCCTCCTGAGTCTCAGAACGGCTCCTCCATTGTTACGCTTGTGTGACTTTCCTCTTTTGCCCAACATACTAACGGTTAAAAATACAGTTATTATTCCTTTTCTGAAAATGCTTTTCCTCTGCCCCTTTAGGCTTGCAGTCCCTCTGGCAAAAATCAGTGCTCCTGAAAGTGTTATCACTGTTTCTAATGAGATAAATAAATTGTACCATATTCAAATGTGTGGTGGATAAAACACTACCCAGCTTCATTCAGCATGACAAGTCTTACTTATTTATTAGTGAACAAAACTTGGTGGACTCTTTATCTATTGACAGAAGAATTTTTGTTTTGTTTTATTTTGCTATTATTAATGTACAATTACATGGGCAATATTATGGTTACTAGACTCCCCCCATTATCAAGTCTCCACCACATACCCCACTACAGTCACCATCCATCAGCGTAGCAAGATGCTACAGAATCACCACCTGTCTTCTCTGTGTTACACCGCCAACAGAAGAATTTTTGTATTGTTTGGTTTATCTACTTCCTTATTTTTGTGGCAGGTCTGCAGCAAAAGCAAATGCATGTTTGTAGGAAACCTAATAAAAGTATGGAAAATGGCAGCAAAAAAGAACATCATTGTATTTAACATATAGTTTATAGTCATCTACTCCCCAGAGACAAAAGAAGGAAAATGGAAAAATACATGTGAGGTGAACATAGGACATGAGGAATAGGGTTACAGCTTAAAATGTAATAAATAGCATAGACATCAAGACCAGATAATGCCTCTATGCAATCAAATATTGGGCTGCCTGTAACCTACTGGAAACTAAGTGAAGTGCACCGTGAAGTTTCCAGTGGAAAGTCTCTGGTGCTCTCACCTAAATCCATGCAAGACAGTAGTCCTCATCACTAAAACCACTCATAAACCAGCAAGTTTGGCAGTACTTGCTCTGGGGAGTCCAGAGCTTAAGCTGTTTAGAGACTGAACTTCCTCTCACCCTAAGGAGGGTGGATCCTATCCAATCAGGTTGCAGAAGAGAGAAGACTTTGTAAAAGCTCAGAGGAGAGAAAGATTTTATTTCCAGAACCACTTAATGTAGCTCTTAATAAATTACATATATGGATTCTCATCCAAACATATTTAGGCCAAAAAGAGAAAAGTGATATACATTTTTCAAAAGTGGATTAACAGGAAAAAACAGAAAGTAGACACAAATCAACAAAATCTGCAAAAGAAAGAATGATTCACTGTCTCTGCATTAGTGAATTGTTATTGGGCTTTATTCTCTCTTACCACAAATTTTACTCCAAGGAAGTTTGTAAAAAGAAAAAAGAAAATGCTGGCTTCTTATAACACAGAGTGCCCTTCTTAACTGAAGCTGCTGATTTCCAGGCTGTAGGATGTCAGGAAGCATCGTAAGTGCCGGCAGCTTGGTTTACTATGTTAGCCATGAACCGAGGTCCTATAACCTTCTCCATTCACTCATCTTAAAAGTGAAAACGGGTTATACCAAATCATCTCTAATGTCTCAACAAGCTTGAAAGTAAAACTAAGGCAGAATCACAGAATCCTTCATAGCACAGATTGTAGACCCACCGTTCCTAACGGTGTAAGTTTGGGTAAGACACTTAACTTCCACATGCCTCACCTTCTTTTGAAAAAAAAAAAGAGGGATAATAGTACTTATTTCATATAGGGGGTGTAAGGGGTAAGGAAGATAATCTATATAAAACATTTAGAATAATACTGGCACATAGTAAATGCTCAATAAATATGAGCTATTATTGTTATGGGTGATCAGTGAATGTGTTTTCATTAAGCAATTTGGAATGTTTGGTTCAAAAAACAAGTTGTTTTTGCAACCAGAAATATTAAAAGGAGCATTTCTGAAAGACTACCAGAAAGATATGGGATCACAGTTCAGGGTTCAGGAGAGAGGGGCTGTAACTGAACCAGAGGGCTCCCATTGGTGGGACGGGCTTTTCCTTAGGGACCCTGCTTTATTCAAATACTATATATTCACCAAATGGCTTTCTGGTCTTGATTTATAGTTCTTGTTATTTCTCATCTTATGGAAACATCGCTTCTAGGAAAAAGGATTTGCTATTTTAGGTTATTAAACTAGTTTCTGGCTAGAATCAGAACTGGTTGTTGTAAGTACATTTTCCCTAGGGCTTAATAATTCCTTAGATTAACTGAATCAACTCCCAGACTACAAAATTGAAGTACAAATTACAGAGAATAAAGAGTCCTTAACCTACATTTCCAGATCTCTTATAAGTTTAACTGACCACTCTCTGCCTGGGCTCTTAAGAATGTCCTAAGTTACTAGATTAGCAGCCTCTCCCATTCTACTCCACTTGTGTGTTTCTCTGTCCAGTCCTCAGTGCACCCCACTTCCACTTCACAGGCTTGTAGAGCACCTGGAGGTCAGAGCCCTTGTGTAAATCATCTCCAGGTCTAGCCTCGTTGCTACCTAGTGCATAACAGACCCTTTAAAAAGTTTAAGTGACCCGAACAAGGCACTATTGTATCCTATATTGATTTCTTAGGTTTAGTGTAATAAAAGCCCAGGCAGATTTTTTTTTTACCAGCTGGTAATGAGGAAAAATATCTCCCTTTTAAGATCAGACACAGTAATTTTTAAAAAATATATCTGAGGCATTGTGAAATACAGGCTAGCCTAGAAAGAAAAAGAATCAGCCAGTTATCTTTCTGAATCTCGGAAGTTAAGAAGAATAACCCAGGATTGACAAGAAAGAAGTAAATCACAGCTAAAGATTAACATTAAGATGAAAGATGGCTGTAAAACAAAGCATTTTAACAACTTGGAAGGGGTGTGTTAGATGACCTTTTTTTTTTTATAATTACCTGTGCTGGAGAGTTCTATCTGGCTCTGTTCAAACCCATCCAAGTACAAACGTGGGAAGCTTCCCCCTCTCACACCTTCACCACTCCTCTGGGGTACTGGGTCATACCCTTTATCTCTGGGAATTGGGCTGAAGTGGGGTGTGCATACCCAAGGACACTAAAAGGTGGGTTGCCACTTTGGTGAGTAGGAAGTAAACAAAATGTGGAGGCACAGAAATGCATCATATCAGCTGAAAGTCAATGAAACACACGCAGTCAGGGCGTTAGGTCCTCACCTCACACCAGTTAGAACAGTTCAGGCACACCATTGCCACAGGTGACACACTAATAAATTCTGCTCAGATGGAGACTAAAGTTGGCTCCCAAAAGACATTGACTCTTACTAATCATGACCCCTCATTAAGAGCCTTGTCTCCTAAATCCACCCTCCTCCATCTCTCCTGTCCCACCAACTCAAGGAATCTTATCTAGTATTAGTGATGAGAAGCTTACTCATCTCACTGTGTATAATGGTCATTTCCTTTACCTTAAATCTGTCACCCAGCTTCCACTCCTCTTTCTTGAGGCAACAAGTACCTCAATTTTTTTTTCAGAGAACACAACTCTCTCCCATTGTCAGTTTATGCACTTGGCTATAGCTGACTCTACCCCTGAAGAATCAGAGCAAGATCACAAGTAAGTTAATCTTCCTACACAAACTCTTTCAGAAAATAGAGGAAGAGCACTTCCCAACTCATTTTATGAGACCAGTATTACCCCGATACCAAAATCAGATGAAGATAGTACCCCCCCAAAAAATGAACAAGATCACTTAGGAACATGCATGTAAAAATTAAACATACACACATCCACACAAATTGAATTCAGCAACTTAAGAAATTTATGCAAAGCATCATGACCTTGTAGGGGCTGTGCCAGGCATCAAGGTGAAACCCATTAACATAATTCACCACACTAAGAGAGTAAAGAAAATCCACATACTCTCCTCAATAGATGCAGAAAAAGCATTTAATAAAATTCAATACCAATTCATGATTTTAAAAAAATCCTCAGCAAACTAGGAATAGAAGGGGACTTCCTCAATCTAATAGATGAAATCTATGGAAAACCCACAACTAGCATCATACTTTATGGTGAAACACTAAGACATTTTTCTCTAATATCCAGAAAAAGTGAGGCTGCCTGCTCTTACCTTTTCTGTTCAGCATTGTACTGAAGGACCTAGCAGTAAGTCAAGAAAAAGAAACTAACGACATACAGGTTGGAAAGTGGAAAGTAAATAAGCAAATGTGTTTATCCATGACCCTGGCCTCTGTTTGGAGATGGATGCATGACCCAAATAGAGCCAATGACTCCAATTCCTGAATATGTGTATGAACTCTCTTTTCTGCAGTGCTATCTCTTCTTAGGGGCATGAACTCCCTGGCATTTCTGAGCTGCCCTGTGTGGGCTAACCAAGCAACTATGACATGGAAGTAAGCCCTCAGCCAGAGAATCAGAGAGATACAGAGGCTTGAGGTGGGAAGCTATCAGTGACTACAGAACTGTATACCACCTTACGACTCAGAAGTAGATAGAAGGGATGGGGTGGGACACCAACAGCATCAGTCACACAGTCCAAATGACCTTTCAGATTACCTCATCCCTGTGATCACAAGATCACCACTATCCTTCTGTCTCCTTCATCATCTCATGGATTTCTGTACCACCGCTACATGCCTCTTCATTCACCTACTTAACATATTTTGATTCTAACATAGATACAATTCCCTTATTAAATATAATATATTCCCCTTTGGTCCATATTATCCACAAGACAAAAGAAATTTATGTTTGATATAATCTGTCCCTTTTCTGACCAGCCCATCCTCAGTCTCCTCAAGAATGATCTTCTTGAGGATATAAGAGCATTAACTTTCAAGAGCTTCAAGAATAAAGAAGACATAGTCCTTTTCCTCCAGCTGCCTAGCAGAGGGAAGAAATCAAGGTCACAAATAACTAAAACATAAGGCAGAGTGAGCTAAACACCATAAGACAGGTACACATAAAGTGCTTTGAGGGCTCAGTGGAGATAAATATCACATGCAGTTGGCAGGATCAGGAAGGATATGTGACTAAGGGAGCTTGTGAGCTGAGCCTTGAAGGATGGATGGGATTTGGTTAGTAAAAGGTGGCTAGAGGGCTTTCTAAATATAGCGAATATTATGAGCAAAGTTCCAACCACAGAAAATTGCAATCTCCTTTGAGAACCAGTCTGCTTTAGCTGAAGCATAATGTACAGATCAGAGAAGTGTCTTGGGAGATGTGGCTGGAAAAGACCACTGTACATGGATTTTTAGTAATTTATTTCATTTCAGTAATTTATCACCAAAGCTTTCAACTATTAAAAGTGGCACAACATTGATGCCTCTGGTGGTAAGGTCAATAAGCTGCATATGATCTTCTAATACCAGGTTGGTGATCAACTTTCAAAATTTCTACAGGCTCAAACTTGTTGAAAGGGAATCAGTGTAAGAAGTCAGAAGATCACAAGATCATACCCTATGGTCATATAAGGATAGCATAAAAGTTTAAAAGTCTATGATTCTTTTTGTCTCTCTCTGACCAAATACTGCTTAAAGATAGAAGCGATAGTTTGCATTTTACAAAAGAGATGGACTGAGGTAATAAAAAGAAGATGAATGAACAAATTAAGTCAACGCTTGGTATTCTCTTCAACAAGTATCTGAATCTACACAAATATGTGGGTTTACAAGGAAATTAGCCAAAGCAAATAACACAAGAAATCAATGTCAAACACATTTGTATGCATGTGGTTTTCCTCACATCCTGGGGGATTTCACATTTTAGTTTTGCTATACTTCCATTATTAATCTTATTCTTACCATTGTCAAAAGGGCAGTAAATGTGCTAAAGTGTAATGACTGGAGCTAAAAGGAACTTGTTTCTTTCTTGTAGAATAAATACTTGAGTTCAGCTTGAAGACTGTTTTAGACAATCCTGACAGTTGTGTAGTCAGCCCACAAACACAGTCTTGGTCTAGCTCTTAAAAACACACAGTAAGCAACCTAAGTGTCCATCAGTAGATGAATGGATAAAGAAGATGTGGTACATATACACCATGGAATATTATTCAGCCATAAGAAGAAAACAAATCCTACCATTTGCAACAACATGGATGGAGCTAGAGGGTATTATGCTCAGTGAAATAAGCCAAGCCGAAAAAGACAAGTATCAAATGATTTCACTCATATGTGGAGTATAAGAACAAAGAAAAAATACTGAAGGAACAAAACAGCAGCAGACTCACAGAACCCAAGAACGGACTAATAGTTACCAAAGGGAAAGGGACTGGGGAAAATGGGCGGGAAGGGAGGGATAAGAGGGAAAAAGGGGCATTACGATTAGCAGATGTAATGTTGGGGGGGCACGGGGAGGGCAGTACAACTCAGAGAAGACAAGTAGTGATTCTATAGCATCTCACTACGCTGATGGACAGTGACTGTAATGGGGTTGGTGGGGGGCACCTGATGAAGGGGGTAGTTTAATAACCATAAAATTGCACATGTAATTGTAGATTAATGATACCAAAATAAATTATATATAAAAAAACACACGGTAGCATGGGTTCATCTACATCAGAATATCAATTAGCACTTTTCAGAGCTTCCCCATGTCAGAGCTGTAAAACGGTATTTTGAGTGCCAATTAAATGTTCTTTCCAATTTACCTGAAATGAATCTCAGAAGCAAATAAATATTATTTGCTAAATAATTCATTTTTTGAATCTGCAATGCAAAAAAAGGTGGGACTCAATTCTTTCAATAACGGCCTCATTCGGAGGGTATAAAGTACTTATAGAGGGTATAAGGTACTCCAGAGATTTGTATCCTCCCATGATTTCCATGGCTTTCCTCATCCAATCCATGAGATGACGAAGGAGACAGAAGTTAGGCAAAGATGACCTCTTACATGCTCTTGGCTGTAGTTCTGTGGAGTCTCAAAAAATTCTTTGTTAGCAGCTGTTGAATAAGTTCAAGGTATTCCATAAAGAAAAGTTTGGCCTTGACTCCAAGAACCACAATATGCCTGTTCTGTATAAAGACAGGTCCTCTATACGTGCTAGAATATAAATTAAACTACTCATTTTTATAACAGAATGTCAACTTTCCATTTGCAGTTCTAAGACCTAAAACCAGACTATGAATTGTTGAGCAAGTCAGAACACCTGGATGACAGCTTCTTACCAGAGTTCTTAAATACTCTTTAGCTTTCATTAAAAAATCACAGAGAAAACTGGAGGGATGAAGTGGGCCCTATTTTCTGAGCTGGGTAGGAATAGGGGTATGGCCTAGAGCAGATTAATGATTCTTGAACTTGAATCTGCATACAAATCACTTGAGAATCTTGTTAAAATGCAGATTCTGATTCAGAAGAGCTGGGCTCAGGATCAAAATCCTGCATCTCTAACTACCTCCCAGATAATGCCCATGCCATTAGTTCAGGACCACATTTTGAGCAGTAAAGAAAGGTCTAGAGCAGGGGTCTGCAAATTGCAGCCTGCACTGATATGGCCCATGAGATACTGGTCTTTGGATTTTTTAAATGGTTGTGGGGAAATCAAAAAAATTTTCATGATGTGAAAATTTTACGAAATTCACATTTCATTGCCTGTAAGTAAGGTTTGATTGGAACACAGCCATGCTCATTTATTTACATCTTACCTCCAGCTCCCTTTGAGTAGTGGTGACAGAGACAGTATAGCCCACAAAACCTAAAATACTTACTATATGGCCCTTTACAGAAAATATCTGCTGATCACTAGTCTAGAGCAGTGGCTCCCAACCCAGGCTGCATAGTCAAACCACCCAGGGAGCTTTAAAAAAAATTAATGACCCTGGACCACACAGAATCAGTCAGTCCACAAGCTCTGAGGGTGACCCTGACATCATTATTTTTTAAAAGCCTTCCACATGACTCCTATGAGCAGTCAAGTTTGAAAACCACTAACCTAAAGAAAATATCCTTTTCCTACCCATGTCTCAGCAACTAGGCAAAACCACCAAAGTCAAAGCTTACCACCCAGGTCTTCAGCTACTCACAGCTTGGTCCTGCATGACCATCTGCATTGTCATCACTAGGAACTAACAAAATCCCTTGCACATTCTTTGGGGTTCTTCTTGTTGTTGTTCTTAACTCCAGCACTTCAAAACTACTTCACTTCTCTCTATATCTCTCACCACATTCTCAAGAATTGTCATTGCATTCTTCTTTCTCCAAATGGCTAAAACCAGCAAGTTGTGTTATCACTGGACCATCTAACACACAACTTGTAAGTGATCTACAAGTCCACCCATCTTCATTCCTCTCGTTCAGGAAACAAATGGCCCTGTAAACCCATGCCAGGCTCATGTCTCTTTACTCCAGTCTTAGGTCCTCATTTGGGACCTACACACTGGTCATACCTTCTCCTCTTCCTCTCAGTGACCTCCTTTCCCACAACCTAGAAACCTGCTATATTCTATACCCTCCCTCTACAAAAAGGAAGAAAGGAAGACTACTCTGTCTTTACCCTTTATCAACCAAAATACTTGAAAGAGAATTCCTTACTTGCCATCTCAGTTCACAACCTAACACTTACTCCTAAACCCAATGTGTTATGGTTTCTGTCAACACCACTCTACTAAATCTCCTCTGGCAAAAGTCACCAGTTATCTCCATTGTCTAATATAGTGGCAACCCTTATGTCATAACACTGCTCTACAGCATTGCACACCTGTTTATCATTTTCCTAAAATTCTATCTGTTTCTCTGATACCACACACTGTCACCTCATCATATCTCTGATTATTCTTGTTCTGTCTCCTTGGTAGCCTCCCCTTTCTTCACCCCACCCAGGTACCCCAGAGGTCCATGTGCAGCCTCCTATTCTTACTTGCACAGTGATCTTGGTCCCTCTGATAGCTGCACCTACCATAAATGCTTATGATCCCTAAGCCTCTCTCTACCTCAAATACCTGTCCAGAATGTCAGATTCATATAGCCAATTTCTGTTGACTGTTACTACTTGGCTGTGCCAAATGCAAAGTGCCCCACACTGAACTCGTTCTGCCTGACCCTCTCCCTACATTCTCTCTTAATTTTTTGGTGACTCTACAATCCACCCACTTATACAGACTAAAATTCTGGTACTTAACTGTTTACCCCTTTATCTCCCTCATCACCCAAAGCTAAGAATAATCAGATCCCACAAATTTATATCTTACTACATCTTAAGTAGATCCCCCGACCACTGACCTAATCCAAAGTCTTCATCACCTTTCACATAGAAGACTGAAACTGGCCTCCCTACCTTCAATTTTATTCCCTAAAACCATCTCCTCATGCATTCAAGAGTTAGTTACCTAAAATACAAATATAACCATGTCAGGTATGAGCCTGAAACCTATCAGTGTCTATCATATAAGATCATGCTTAAACTCTTCAACACAGATTCTCCAAAATTTGGGCCTTACCTCTCTGGTTTCACCCCCTGTCTAACTTAATACTATTAATATACTGCAAGTAACAGCAATAGGAGCCCCTACTTGCAGAGTCCTCTACCTGGAGTTCACTTCTTCTCTTCCCTACTCTCCTTATCCTCTTCAGAAACACCTTTAGCTGATTCATACACTTTAAGACTCAAGTCTCCCAGGTTTGGTTAAGTGCCAACCTCTGTATGTCCATAATAGTTTGTGCATTTCTATATTATTCATAGCATAATGCAGTAGTTAAGACAACTGGCTAATTACATATGATAACTACACTAATCACGATGAGCATTTAATAATATATATAATTGATGAACCACTAAGTTGTTAATCTGGAACCAATATAATATTGTATATAAACTATTCTCAATAAAGTAAGTGAATAAATAAAAGGATGCAAAAAAAAGAGAGAGAAAGCTGGCTAATGACAGAATCTGGATTCACAACACTGCTCCTCCATCTGTCAACATTCTTACCTGAGAAAATCATATAACCTCTTTAATTCCTCAGTTCCTTCATGTATATAATGGGGATAATATTCACCTTATGGCTTTGTCATTAGCAGTTAGTGAGATAAAGTGCTTAGGATATAAATTGGCACAGAATAAGACCCAATCAATTATAATTTTAGTTTTAATTATCAATGTTGTTGATTTTAAAGCAGAATACAAAACTGTGATGTATGTAGAAATCTTTGTAAAATATTTTGATGTCTTATCTACTTAAGTTAGTCATTCTACTGTCCACAAATATCTCTTCCTTACAAAAAGAAATTATCTTGGTATGTATTAAGAACAACAAGAAGAAGTCTGAGAATGACTTGCCAATGAAAAGATAGGGAAGCAGTAGTTTTTCTTACAATAAATGAATATCACAACATATTTTTTAAGTTCTTAATTGTTAAAAACATGAATACTAAAAACCATGGCTGAATTTTTCTGGAGAATAAAGGATCCCTTATAACTAAATCATTATGAATTAGCCACATCCAGAATAATAGGAGATTCTGCTTTTATTTTACTTCAGAGCATGACGATGTGAAGTTCTACAAAGAACATCTGCTAATTTAATAAACATTAAAATGTTCTGAATTGTGTTTTTCCAGTGATTTGTATTTAAATTGAGCTCAATTCCAAAACCAAAATTTTCTCATTATATTATAAGCCTGTTCATTATCCCAAGGAAAATAAAATGCAACCTATTACCAATTTGCCCAGAAGTCTGCTTCATTAAATGCCCATAATTATAGCCTATTTTTCAACCTATTTTTTTCAGTGCGTAAGAGAGACAAACAAATATTTTCCAGGTGTGAGCTCTGTACTCAAAAGACTTAACCAGCTTCATTTTTTTCAGTCTTAACATTGTGATAATTCTGAGTAGATTTCTCCTTCATTTTTCTACTTTCAATCAAAAGCAGTGTGAAGGCATGTAGGCGAAAAAACTCAGCACAGTCCTGATGGAGGCTTTTATAACTAGGTGAGCCCAAGCCCCTTTCCAACCTACACTTACAGAAAGAATACTCCCTCCTATACTTGCAATCAATTCCAACTCATTCACTCACTCCCAGGATGTGATTCGTTGGGCAAATAAAAAACTCTCTAAGCCTCATATTCCTCCTCTGTGAAATAGGGATACCAACATCTATCTCAGGAAGGTTTAGGGGAGCATAAATAAGAATGTACAAAGATGTAATAAGGTATTTAGCACGGTGCCTGGACTCATTAACATTATCCCCTTACATAGCACTTACTGAAGTTCTAGGCACTTTACATGTATTAATTCCTTTAATCCTTTAACCAGCCCCAAGGGGTGGATACTCTCACCATCCTCTTTTAACTGCTGAGAAGGCATCTGTAAACCACAGTACTGATTATTTCACTCAGATAACAGGACCAGATAACAAGGATTAGCACTCAACACTCCATTACTGTTTAAAGGAAATAAACACTAATGCCCTAAGGCATCCATTGCATGGAATAAAATTAACCTCTCTCCCATCAAACTAGAAAGTACCACCCACAGAAGAATTGTGAAAAATAGCAGCCCAAATAGATTTCTGTGTTCTGTTATTCAGTTTCAGAACCTCAGTAGAAAAAGTAAGTACAGCCCTCAACTGCGTCAAATTATTCCCTGCCTTTGCCCAGCATTACCGATAATCATGGTCCTATTTGCCCAAGTTACAGAACTCTGATTCGCTATGGTAAAGAAATCAGGCCATAGAGGTAGGGCAGGAATGTTCATTTTTGAAGGATATGATACAAAATCTATACTTGGGTACATGAGGGGATGGTTTTGTGAGGCATTAACTAGCTTTTTGGTTTTGCTACTGTTGAATGACCCGCGAGAGTGAAATGACATTTAGTAGTTTGTATATTCTATTTTGCCTTCTTACACTCAGCCCCAACCTTCTGAGAAGGTGGCCAGACCTTCTGTACTCCCTCATCACAGGGTAGGCTGCAGGGCTAAGGCTGAAGTAGCCTGAAAGGAACCTCCCTTCCTTCCCATGATTTTTCCAAAGGCCTTGTCCTATGGAAAAAAAAAAGAAACCAGTGCATTCAGTGTTACAGTGGAGGACACAGGTTGGGTCTCCATAGGAAATGACTGCAAAGTTCCCATACAAGACTCCCCTCAGAGTCCCTGATCCCACTAGGTCCCTACATACTGTGTGACACAGTATGTAGCCCCAACACCATCAGATGCCAAGAGATTGGCCGGAAGGTAAAAGGTACATTAGGGGGCTCAACTCAGGAGATTTGGAAAGGTAGGGAGAGGCTTTTTTTGGTTGTCACAATGAGTGAGAGTCATGGACGCTAAAAACATCCTATACTGTACAGGACAGACCCACACCACAGGACCTGTTCCACCCAAATGCCAGCACACTCACTCTGCTGAGAAAAACTGGTGGACAGTGGGCATCAAAGTGGAAACTAGTTTGGGCATAAAGGCCAAGGATCGCCCCTTAACCCTCTGTTCTGTGCAACACCCGCAGGATCTCAGCCCCAGAACTCAGGCCTCATATACTTGAGATTGAATTGCCTTCAAGCTGGTGGAATGGGAGCTCAGAGCTGGATTGAGGTTGATTTAAAAGATATAAGTAATATTACATTTCTTACACACTGGAACTTTTTGAGAAGATTGGTATGGCCTGTAGATACATCATCTTCATGAGTATAGTGTCAGGGGCTTTCGAAAGCATGATCATCTCTCATCTCGTCTTTTTCACACTCCTTTTGTGCTGTATTTTGTACTGTAATGGCTCCAAAGATGGCCTTCCAAATTGCCTCTGTGTCCTAGTGCAATGAAGGAAAACCAAGCCATCATCTGTCCCTAAGAGAACACCTCATATCTTTCATTTGGAATTTTTTGTGAAAATGGCAGCAGTGATTATATTTTTAAAGTTTTATTTTTAAACTCTTATTTATAATCAATAAAATCTGGTTAAGCATCTATATACTCATCCATCCCACCTAACAATTGTTACATGTCACAAGATTGGCAAGAAAGGACATTGGCAATGCTATATAAAGTTACACAAATTATTGGTTTCATAAGAAATGTCCACACATCACCTTAAAAACTAAGTAAACAGCCACATGCATTTTTAAAAAATAGAAAGAGACATGGAGCTTTCTCAAGTTGTGTAGAAAATTTAACTTGAGGAAAGGAATAAAACACTATTTATGTAGTACCTTCTCTAAAAAGTAGAAAACCATTATATGGTGCAATCTTTATCCCTCTGTGCTGAAAAAAAAATGGAAGGGGCAACATTATCCCTGTTTTAAAATGAGAGAAGCAGCAAGAGCTCAGATTTCTTGTCCAAGGACAGTGATCAGTGGAGATGGTGTCAAAATCCTATATGGAAATTGAGATAGTACTTAAATCCCATTTTCTCACCAGCACTGTATCTTTTTAAAAAGATACCACTCATTGAATACTTAATATATACAAGGCAGTATGCTTTAAATATTCTCCTCTCTTAAATATTACTGAAAGGTAGATGCAATTTTCCTCATTTTACAGTTTTCAAGAAACTGAGAGCAGTGACATTAAGTAGCCTACACACACAATCACCTAGCCAGTCATTACTGACTGAATTCCAAGCAGGACTGTAGGACTCAAAGCCCATGCTCCCAGCCATGAGTCCTTCTCTCTTCACCCCTCACCCAGTGAAGAAATTTCATGCATTTCAGAATTAACATGGACTATTCCTAGTGGCCATCAAGGGCCCTGGCAGTGGCAATTAAAATATGGACTAATAGGACTATTTTCAATTTCCTTGAAATGTTATGATCATTGAAAAGAGCCTGGGTGTATCTTCCATTCTACAGGGTACCGTTTCCTTAATCATTAATACCAATCACTTTAATTATGTGCTTAACATTTCTTCCCAACCAGACTACAAGACCCTTGAGGACAGGAAAAGTGCCTGTCTTCGCCTACCACACACTAGGCTCTCAATAAACCTCTGCTGAATGAATGATTGAAGGAACCAGGGCAACCTTTGAGCTAAGGGACACATGGCATAGCAGTGTCCCCTGGCTCACTGAGACTCCATTGTCAGCTGCTGGATCGTGACTGACTTATACAGAACCTGTGGTCCAAAGAAGCAAAACTAGAGATAAAACTAACAAGTAAAGCCACACCAATCTACAAAGCCTTTGAACACTCTTCACAGGATAACTATCACCCCAAAACCTAGGCATGAAATTCCCAAACCTGGCTTTCTCCATGTTTCCCACATCTCACTTACCTGTATCCCTAAACTGCATATACAGTTGACTCTTGAACAATACAGGTTTGAACTGCACAGGTCCAGTTGTGCATGGATTTTTTTCAATAGATATATTGGAAAAATTTTTTGGAGATGTACAAGAATTTGAAAATACATACTTCTTTAACTAGCTAACTGTTATAAGAATACAGTATATAACATATCTAACATCCAAAATATGTGTTCATCAACCATTTACGTTACTGGTAAGGTTTCTGGTCAACAGGAGCCTATTAGTAGTTAAGTTTTAGGAGAGTCTAAAGTTATATGCAGATTTTCAACTGTGCAAGGGTTGGTCCCCTTAACCCCCATGATGTTCAAGGGTCAACTATATCCATAAAGCACACCATAAAGCTCCCCGTAATTCAACCTTTCTTTATCTAAAAGCAGGCTCTTAGGATTGGCCTACAGCTATTAGTTTATGCCTTTTAATAATGCTTCTCCTTAATCCACAGTGCTTATCCACAATCAAGCTTCAACTCATATTCCAAACTCATATTTCAACTCATATTCCCACTATCCCTTCCTTTACCCATTTTAGTATCATTTAAAAAGAACCACCTGCTGATGTCCTGACAACCTTCTTGCTTTTGGTCATGCAGTTCATTTTGCAACCAATGAACCTTCATTTACCAAAATGAACAAAATCTGCACCTACATTTTCATGCTTGAGTCCAGATCAGTTTATCATTTCTTCCAGGAAGACTTCATAAACTCATTCTAAAAGAACATAATCCCTTCCTCATCTCAATTCCTATATTTTATCTCTATTCTTTTTTTTTCAAGTAAGGCATGATTGATATACAATCTTATGAAGGTTTCACATGAACAACACTGTAGTTTCAACATTCACCTATATTATCAAGTCCGCGGGGCCCAACCCCATTGCAGTCGCTGTCCATCAGCATAGTAAGATGCTATAGCGTCATTACTTGTCTTCTCCGTGCTGTACTGCCTTCCCCATGACCTACCTGCACTGTGTGTGTTATTTATAGTGCCCCTTCATCCCCTTCTCCCTCCCACACCCCTCCCCTTTGGTAACCACTAGTCCCTTCTTGGAGTCTGTGAGTCTGCTGCTGTTTTGTTCCTCCAGTTTTGCTTTGTTGTTATACTCCACAAATGAGTGAAGTCATTTGGTACTTGTCTTTCTCCACTTGGCTTATTTCACTGAGCATAATACCCTCCAGTTCCATCCATGTTGTTGCAAATGGTAGGATTTGTTTTCTTCTTTTGGCTGAATAATATTAAATGTACCACATCTTCTTTATCCATTCATCTAGATGGACACTTAAGTTGCTTCCATACCTTGGCTATTGTAAATAGTGCTGTGATCTTATCTCTAGTCTTTATATAAATTCTATGTTCTATTCTATTCTATAAATTCAGATATTGCTTTATATTCCCTATTAGATGGTAAGCTCCCTAAAAGCAAACACCACATATCATTCACTTCTGTATTCTCCCACATGAAATAGCAAGTGGGCTTCCTGTACAGGTGACACAGTGCCTTATAACTGTAAATTGAGTAAATAAGTGAATAAATAAAAGGTTAAGTAAATTTGTGTTCTGTTATTCTTATGTCTTGAGCCTGGCTTTAATGGCAGGAATGGAAATGGCATTAATAATAAGTCATGAATCCTAGTTCAGTTTTTCTCTCAAGTTAGCCATGAAACTTAAGCAAGTTACTTAACATCCAAGGGTTCTAGTTTCTTCATCCAGAAAAAAGAGATGAACTAGAGCTGATCTCTCAGGCCATTACTCATATGTAAATATGTTATATAGTATAAAACATATGGAAAATCCAAACAAAGGAAATACAACTCCCCTTACCTTTTGCCTGGTAACTCTCAGTCTTTTTTCAGAGCTCAACTCATCATCACGTCCACAGAGGAATTTCCCTGATGATCGTGACTATGACAAATCCCTTCACATAATGCTCTTGCAGCACCATAGATCTCTACTTTGCAGTATTTTTTATATTTATAATTTGTACTGATTTGTTATTATTTAATTAAAGTCTATGCCCACTTATCCCCTGTATATTAAATAAAATGATTGAATGAATGTAATCTTAGAATATGAGATACTACAAAGCACAAACAAGTTTTTAGTAGTTCTCCCTGTAATGTACATAATTATATAAGCTTCAGCACATAAATACTTCCCAAAGATGATGAACACAAGCTAGGTGATCACAGCTTCCAAGAGTTAACACAATTTTCAAAGCATCTAACTTTCATTTCATCACTTTAGATATTCAAAGAACATGGTCTCTGATAGGCTTATTTCTAAGCATTCAATTTAAATTAATTTTTCTCTTTTGTTCTATTTAAGCTCTTTGCCATTTTTATTTGTATATTTTTCCCTATTTAAAGGAAACATCTATAAAACAACTCACCCTGTGTTTCATTGGATCATTAGGTAAAAATACCAATGTAGAGATTCTTTTTATGATGTAGAAAGCCCCCTAGTATGGGCAGAGAAAAAATAAAAATGTTTCTTTATAAATAGCCACAATTTAATGTTTGGGTTTTTTAATCAACAAAAAGAAATTAAACAGATTTAATTATTACTTACATGAAATCCTCTCTTATAATTGCAAATCTTTGATGTAAACAATAAGGAAAGACTAAATCTTAGCCTAATGACAGAGCTAATCAAAGAAATAGAAAATAAAATTTAAAATGCTTAACTTGAATATAAACATTTGAAACTTACTAGTTTTCTTAACTTCATGAATACATTTGAATTAACACAAATACATTAACTTAATAAGCTGTAACATTTTATTTCTCTCTAAGTTTACTGTAAACCATCATAGCACTGTAACATGAGTTAAAGGTATAATCTTAGACACAAGGCCAAAGCTTAATACCTTCTTTCACATGTTCCTTGCTATACACTTGAGAAGTATTCCTTTCCATTAAAAGGAGAAATTGACTGAAACTAGTGACCCATGACTTCTGGGATTGGAAGTGCCAAATCCTTGAAAGTGCTGTTCTCTCAAGGGACAATATAAGATGAGCTAAGCTCACTTCCACCTTAAAATAGCTCTTCACTTTTAATCGCATATATAAATGTGTGAAGAGTAAAGCTACAAGCAATAAAATTCTGTTCCTAGCAACATCATTCTGAGAGTCACTAGATTATGCAACGCTCTGAAAAACTTATGCCAGTATAACTCTTAAAACAGGGACATAAAAATAAATACATTAAAAAGCAGTGCTTATATTTCAAATATCATAGGTATTCTGAAAAATAAAGTCAGCACTATTAAATAAGAATCAATATGTCTTTAATTACCACACTCAAGAAATTTCTAGAGTTGTTAAGACATGCCCATTGGTGTTCGGAGCTACATGTACTTTAGTTCTGTGTGATCGGCAGCACTTGGCATGATGTGTTGGATTGATAAATTCATCAACTTCTAAAATAATTTTCCAAAGAAAAAAATACAGAATAAATATAAGCACAAATGATTGACATGAAAAAAAAATCCATTGTTGGGTTATTTAACCAAAACTGACATTTTTCCAGATGTTATGTAACTATTTGATTGGATTTTTGTATATCTTTATTTGTGATTTTTTAATGATTGAGATTTTTGGTACAGTACAGGAGAAGAGGCAGATTTTAGGATATGGGCTTGACACCACATTCCTTGTTAATGTATTGTTTCTTACATCCACACTAGCACAGCATCACTGGCCTACGGTGTCTCCTTGAGACATAGATCTTCCTGATTTAGAAATTACTGGATTTTATCATTTTTTCTGAGCAACCAGTCAAGAAATTTAGGGTTTCTTTTTTTTAACAAAAGAAGAAATGCTAATGCCTTTTAGACAGTTTTTAAAGAATAATTAGAATTTTTAAAAAGAATATAAAATTGTAACAACTTTACAATCATATTTTAATATTTTACCCATGTGAACAAAGGAAAAGTACTATAATACTTGGGCAAAAAACTAAATAACACAGCTGCCTTATAATATTCCTGCACAAGTGGACTAAAAATACAATTTACATATTATTAAAAGTTTCTTACTACTACTCTTATTTTACTACTATATATTACTACTACTACTGCTATTTCTATGACTTATATTACTTAGCCAGGCACATTCAGGGTCATACAGACCCATAGCATTATAAGAATCTATTATAAGAATTATACTATTATAAGAATCTAGTTGACACCTGAAGAATCAAATGACACAATGAATCTAAAGAGATAAAACAAAATGGATTATCTCTCTCATTCTTCTCAATGCTGTACTCCACCTACTAAGAATAGATATTAATACAGCTTACATGTAGATGGCATTGTTTCAGTACCACAGACTAGGTGTGATCACAGTAAGCAACTGGCTTTTCTAACTAATTACAGCAAAAAAGAAAGGGCTACATGTTTATCACTGTAAGATCAAGATTCTCATTTGATAGACACTATTTCTTTTAAAGTAAATAATTCTATATCATTTCAGGACAAGACGGTAAAAGAAAAACTGACTCACACAACCTCTACCCCCAAAGCCTAACAAAATAAATATAAAAAGGAAAATTGAAAATGTACCAGAAGCAGTCAGATAAAGGAAGACAGCAATACCATAAATTTCACTAAGTGCCATCCAAAGACAAGTGATGGGAGATTTCTGTTATCAACCTTCAGCTCCTTTCGCACCTGTCAGTGAGCACCGTGGAGGTGGGAGAACCTGAACCCAGATAATTCTAAAAATTCTTACTGTTGTATCCCAATATTGAATGAAGCAGAATCTAGGGGATGAGATGTTTACCCAAAATAAAAGGCAAATAGTGCCACCCCAAAGGAGAGCATCTTGCCCCTTCAGAGGTAAACCATAATCAAAGCAGGCAGTGAACTCAAAGGACTTGCCATCTGGTTGTCAGGAAATACACTCTTCATCACCTCAAAAGACAAACAGGGATACATGAAAATGGAAAGGAAGGAAAAAAGAAATAAGGCCAAAACTACAGTGAAGTCATGGGACAAGGACATAGCATATCCCACTGTGAAGTCCTCTCCCCTCCGTCCTTTAACAACACTTGGCCTGAAAGCCACATGTTGGAGTGACATCAGCAAAAATGGCAGAGTGAGGACTTCCAGATCCTTTCCTCATAAAACAGTAAGAATTTTGGCAAATAACAGTCAATCACAACTTTGCAAGAACTCTGGAAATTATCCAAGGGCTTCCAGCAGTCCGGAGGGCATTTATTTCAGAAAAACACCTGAATCACAGTAAGAACACTGAGCTTTATGCCATTTTTAATTTGACCTATTCCGATACCCCTGTCCCCAGCTCCAATAGCCTTGAAAATCAGTAGTCTGCAATCATGGTGAAAACCAGCAGTCTAGAGCCACTGGAGGATACAGAATGGAATTGGAACTCTTTCAAATTAACAGATTAACTGTCATTACTTGACCTATCTGGAAGACCTCATTTTCAGTACAGGTTGGAAAACCATCTTTCACATCCCCCATTTCGCCTGGGAATCTATGGTACAGTCTCTCATCAATGCCCATGGTATATTTTTTCTTCAATTGTATTCCAACTATTTAATTCATTCATTCACAAATACTTATTTAAGCATGCATTCTCTCTTGGAACTAACTAGATTCTGAATTCACAGTCCCTGCCCTCACAGAATTTACATCCCCTGACGATAGTACATTACTATGAGGGTATATTACTACAAACATGTAAATAGACAAAATAATTATAAATTGGTAAATGCTGTGGTGAAAATTAACAAAAGACTAAATAAGGAAAAGGTGGAAGAAACTAACTTTTTAGATGGCGTGTCCAGAGACAATCTCTGAAAGGAGGGATAGCTGTGCTGATAGGGAAAGAACTTAAAAGATAAGAACATTGCATGCAGGAAATAAAGCATGTTCAAAGGCCCTGAGGTAGAAAAGAAGCCCATGATTTCAAAATCTAGATATAGATATGGGTATAGAAATAGGCAATTTCTCACAACCTTATTTCTTGTTCAAAGACTCAAAAGTCCATTGGAAGAAAAGAAAAGAAGCAACCTCCCCAAAATGTAGTCAAAGGACTTGCCTTACTTAGGTATCCCAGGAAACAATCTAATACATACCCAAAGAAAATTGATTGCACCCTTCTACTCTTCCCCTGACACTTAAAACAATTATTGCTATAACCCTGTGCCTCCACTGTCCCATGGAAGTGTACCACTAACAGCAGCCAGTGTCCACAGCAGTATTTAAGGCCTTTTGCTTACTTACCCACAACTACACCATGATTCCTCTTCCAAGCTCCAAAGACAGCTTGGTGACCCTGTCCACACTAGTGCTCTCCCAAGGAGTTGGACCCACCTCAGTTAAGCTTGACATTTCAGGACCTCCTTTCCAAGGACTCAGCCCCATAGATCATGAACTTTAATCTTACTCACTTAGACTATGGCCAACCCATCCAACCTAGACTTCATGGGAGAGGTAGAGAAGCTGCGGGATGTAACAGGACAGATAGCATCTATAATCTGGGTCCTGACAACTTTCCACCACAGTCCCCTTGATGAAAATCTATGCTCAAGCCAGATGAAATTACACTGTTTGCTCACCTCATGTTCTCCAAAATACTCTTGCTCATGATTCATTCAGGTCAGGATTGCATATTCAAAGAAAATCAGAGTGAGTGCAGTCGGGTGGGAATAATAGAGGGTAGTGGAGGCTGAGAAATCTGGAAAATGCTTTTTGTATCTAAGGAATTCAAATTCAGACATTTTACAAACAGCAGACTAGCCATACCAAACTCAGCTGCAGATTGAACCAGTTCATGGACTGCTTGTTCAGTTTGTGGAATCTCTAATTTCACACACCTAGATACAGCCTTTCCCAAGGCTTTCAAGCACTGCTTTTCTCGTAAGGTCTGTGCTGATCCCCTTAATTTGGATTAATATTTTGCCTCTTCTCCAGTGATGAAAAGAAAAAGTAAAGAATATGGAGTCAGGAGACTTGAGTTAAATCCACTTGCTCATCTATGATTTCATTAAGGCAAAGTGCACCTCTGAACTTTCATGTACTCATCTTTAAAATTAAGAGAACAATATCTATCTCACAGGGCCCCTTTGAAGGTTAAATCAGAAAATGCATGCAAAAGGCCCGATACAAATATTAATTCAAACTGTAATTGCTGATTTTCCTGATCTTCATCCTAGAAATAGCTTCTGCTGAAAGGCTAGGTTAATATTCCTCTTTCCTCCTTCTTATACAAGCACTTGCCCAGCAAAGTGCCTGACATACTTTATTAATATTTTGTCTTACGGGTTTATATGGTATATTGTGCATCTCTAAGTATGGTGCCATGGAACTCAGTTGCTTTGCTAAGAACTTCAAGTTGTACTTTACAGCAAAAAATAAAAAATATTAACCAGAACATTTTTGTTTTTGACTCGATACAGAAGGGAGTACTAGGTATATATACCGATACATTGCAGACATAAAAAGAAAAAATTAATACAGCTATTTTTTACCTACCTGTGTTAACTCTGACAATGAATTCAACTTGCATATACTTTTAATCTGTAAACTATTTGAAACATCCTCACAAATTTCTATTACTCCTGTCATCAACTTGTTTCTATTAAAACAGTTCTCTTGTCAAAACTCCAGTGGAATAGTTGTTACCTGGACCTAGGAAGAGGAAGTGAGTAAGAAGTGACTGTTTAATGGGTGTCAAACGTGATTTGTCACAGAGTGAGTCAATCATAGACAAGTCTCCTGTTAATCTCTGCTGTTACTGACAAAAATAAATTTGCATTTGATTTACAATATCAAGAACAATCAGAAATACATACATTTAGACAAGAATGAAGTCCACAGACACTGAATATCTTCCTAAATTGAACTGGAAGACTTTCTTGTACTATATTCCTCTTCAGAAGTCCACACTCTCCCACTGAAAGTGCCCATTTTTAAATTGAGTATCTTCAAATCATGACAGTATTATTAACTTAAAAGTCATTTTAAAATCTCATAATGCTCTTCAGGTATAAAAACTCTATAAAGCTTTGGGGTTACTTTTCACTGATCTAAATTTGATATAAATCATATTCTATTATACCTAAGTAGAAAACAACAGAAATACTATTACTTATAGACTCCTTTAACATCTCCAAGTAAAAGGAGAAAAAAAAGTCACTTTCTGGCCTTAACTTTAGATCACCCTCATCTAGGAATTTATATCATAGGTTTACTCCTTGAGGTTTCACTGGTGATAACTTTCACCTGTGAATTCTCTGAAATTGATTAGTAATAATTACTGTTATGATATACAATTAAACCACTGATATGAATTTATATGAAGTATAAATCTTGACTCTTAGAGTTGGTTCTTGCAAACTAATAATCTTCTGTCTGAATATATTTATGCTACAACTTATTTTTATGAAAAATCAATATGGATTTGAGATTACAATTTGTTAGAAGACAGTATATCTAGGTTACCTGCATTGAATCCTTTGTAGTCATTTGATCAAGAATGTACCTGTTCCTTAACAGCCACATTCGTTCCTGTGTTTTAGACAAATATTACCTTTTCTCATAAACAACTACTCTGCATGCTATATTCTGTTCTCAGAGAACATTCTGTGATCTTTAGGTTTCTCTTTTAAAGTGTATATAGAAGTATAGTTTATTTGTCTGAATAATTTTATAATTTTACAAATTTTCCCACTGGTATAAAAAATAAATTCTATTAAAAATTAAAACAACATTTGAATGGTGTTTTCTATGTACCAGGAAAATAAGAAAAAACAAAACTATGGAGCATATCCCAGTTCAAATGGTAAGTAATTTCTAAAAAGCTCAAAAGGACAAAGTGCTTAAGAGCAGCCATGGCACATTTTTTTTTAATCAGATTAATACATTTGGTGTGGAAATAAGAGAAAAATATAAAAAGACTTAACTAGTCAGTATATTTCAGCAGCCAGTTTTATTCATCAACTGTAAAGAAGCTTTGTGAACATTAATTAATTAAAGATGTGGGTCTAAGATGTGCAGTACATTTTGTAAAGGCCTCAGTCAGTCTTCACAGCTCCAGATGACTAAGGAAGAGACAGACACCTGACTGATGATGTCACAAAACTGTCCCCATGTGAATCTGTCAGCTCTTTGACTCTCATCCCATGACTGGACTTATAAGAAAACAGGAAGATCATCAGAACAATAAAATCCAAAAACAAAACTTGAAAAAAGAAAATCCTCAAGCCAGTAAGACTATGTCAAACACAGACACACAAACCTGGGTCTCATTTGAAGCATGTGTTGTATAATCTGGATTTAAAAAAAACAAAACAAAACAAAACTTTATACTCCTCAATCTATACTATTTTTAATACACATGTATACACACACCCCAAGCAAATAATTACATTTCCTATTTATTTAAAAGAATTATGGAGAATTTCCTGTGACATCATTTTTAAATTAGGGAGGAGAAAATCAGAAGATTCTCTTCTTCCTATACCTCAGGAAATGCAACGGAAGTTTTTTTAATAATCTTTTCAAATATCACTACAATGTAGAATGTCATCTCTGACTGAGTAGTAATGATTAAGACACTATGAAAACAATATCAAAAGTCTATAATGACTGAAAATAACTTCTAAAAATATAAAACTTAATGAATCTCTGGTACACAGCTGAGATTTCATTGTAATATTTTTAAACAATGTAATATTTTGGCAAGTTCCCAAACCTGCTCAGTTAACAGTAGAGAAAACAAAATATAATGAATTTGTTGTCTCTTTGTTAAAATTTCTTTTAGGAACTTGAAGTGCAAAGGAAATCATGCTTTGCCTTAATCTGACTCCACAGCTGCATTCCTGAAGGTTAACAACTGACTTCGTATTGTGCAATAACATTTCCAACTCTTCCCTCACCTGACATAACCACTCACTGTTTCTGTGCTCACCAGCTGCAGAAGAAGTCAAAATAATGAATCAAACAAACAAAACACTGAATGCAAAGCATGAAACCGAGTTCTTGGCTCATCTCGTACTGGGTTTTAACTTCTGTAGTCACTAAATAACCAGTCAACATTTACTGAGCTCTCACGATAGACATCAATAAATTGTTTTCAAGTAACTAAAAGAGAGAGACACAGAGAGACACGGGAGAGAGAGAGAATGCAAATTGGATAAGCCACAGCTGAAACCTGGTCAAAACGGAATCTTCTTTTCTAGCATTTTTTTTCTGAATGTCCTTAACAGTGAAACAAATTATAATAAAAGAAGCATCCGTGGTCTTACGTTCGTGGTCTTTTGAGTTGGGGTTTGCTATGTCATTTATTACATAAGTCTCTGGGAAAGTTATATAACTTCTCTGAGCATCAGTTTCTCCACCCGTAAAATACTAAAAAAATACTTTGCACAGTGTTACTGAGAGTTCATTAAGATAAGTACCTAGCACACCATAGGTGCTTGGTAGATTAACACTAAGTTCTTTATTGTTAGTTGAAAGCATATAGTGCTCACATTTTTGCACAAATGCAAATTACAGCTTTATTCTTATTCTTATTTACTTTTTTTTATTCAAAAGTAATATATATAAATTATAGAAATACTTAGAAAACACTGAGAAGCAAAAGAAAAAAATGAAAATCATTCCAAACCTTAAAAGAGAGATAACTACAGTTAACATTTTATGTGTATTTCCACCTCCCGGCCCTCTCCATCTCTGGACACATTATTTCCTTTTTCGTCTCCTTCTTCTCTTCCTCTCTTTCCTTCCTTTCTTCTCTCCCTCCCTCCCTTCTGTCTGTCTGTCTGTCTCTCTCAGCTCACCCGCCACACCACCCTAATTAGGCACAGTGAAAGAACCTCCACGGGAGAGGATCCTCAGGTCTCCCCCATCTTCCTGTAGCCCCAGCTACATGTAAGGCAATCAGCTTCATGTAGAGCAACTCCCTCTGGGGGAAAAATCACTCCTGATCCTCCAGGCTGGGGCAGATGTGGAGAATATGTGTGTAGGGTGGAGCAGTTAGAGCTCAGAGTCTGACAAGTCTTCCGCGACAGGGTTCCCCATGAATTCAGCATCACCACCATGCCATACAGACCCTAGGGCATCACTGCACATGGTTTTGCAATCTTTATTTTCTTTTCCATGTTGATGCACTTTTTAATGCAAGAAGAGTAAGAATAAGTTTACCTGGAGTAAGCAAAAAGTAATGTATGTGAAGAAAATAGCATGGCCGAAAGCAGAGAAGCCTGGGGGAAGATGGCGTTTTCAGTAAATTAGATTTGTGCTACATGGCTGTAGCATAAGCCCTCTGCACAGGAGAAAGGAACCTAGGAGGGAGGTGGGGCCACATAGTAGGGGAATTCATCTGCCATGCTAAGGCTTTTAGATCACTCTCATGGTTAAGTGCATAGACTTTGGAGTCAAACTGTCCTGAGTTCTAGTCTAAGAACACCACTCACTTGACCTTGGGGAAATTACCTTCCCTAAGCTTTGGTTTTCACATTTGTAAAAAGGGGATAATAGCAGCATGTGTAAAAGAATTAACTGGAACAATATATAGTCAATTTTTGTTATCTGCAGATGTTATGTTCTGTGGAGTCACAGCAAGCACTGAATTAGCAAGTACTGAGCATTCTCCTAGGTGAAATTCAGGGTTAGGCTCCTGAGAACCTCTGGACACATTTTCGCCAATGCATTGATACATAGCCTTGTTTAGTGTGTGTTTCTGTCTAAAGACAACTTATTTAATATATACTGTAGACTCATTAACATTGAACTCACAGCCAGTAGCTCTGAGTCGTGCATGAATGATCTAACACACTTATTTTTCCCATTAGGCACATTACAGCTTCCTTGCACTTCGAAACACTAGCCTGAACTTCAGCACTACACTTGAGTCCATTTTAAACAGCAAAATCACAAGAAAAATCACAAATACGTGAAAACCACGACACTAAGTAGACCACCAAAAGAGCACTAGTTTACAGTATGAGAGCTGAAATGGAAGGCAGAGCATCACCTCGTTGGACCTCAGCCTGGCGGCCCTGCCGCTCTGGGCGGCACTGCCCGTGATCACCAAGGCACCTGGGTACTGATCCCGGGGTTAGAGCTGCATTTCAGCAAATAGAAAATTCACAATACAGAGTCTATGCATAATAAGGACCGACTAAGAAACACTGCGAAATACCTTATTTGTCAGAGAGAACCCCGGCAGCCTCCTGACTGCATGGTGACACTCGATTTTCAGTATAGAAAGAAAACTCTGAAGAGGCGTTGGAGGAAGGAGAACAGAGGGGGAGAGAGAACAGCCCAGGGGAGGAGATTACAGCGATTTCAGAGATATTTCGGATTTAGACTCAATATCATGTAAGGAGAGTAGGAGTGGAAGAAGAGAATTCAAGAATGACCACAATGTTTCTAATCTGAGCAACTTAGTAACTGAAATAAAGAATTCGGAGAAAGTACCATAAAGGAAACTGGTTCTTCCTCAAAACTGATCCCTCCCTGGCTTTCACAAAACTACTCTTATTTTTTTCCTTCCTTTCTACCTACCTGTCCTAGGCGTCCTTTACTAATTAAGCTGAGGGGGATGGGAGGCAGATAGGATGAGACAGCTTTCTCCTACTCAGCTTGCCATGCCGGTGAGAACCAAGCCTTGCAGTAGACTCCAAGCTCCATTGCCCTAGTCAGATATTCACATACTGCCCTAAATCTGAGACCAGTGTGTCCAGGGTGTTTCGCCTTCCCCTACTCCCAATTTAGCCACAATACCATGCATTGCACAAACACCACCTTATATTACATGAACCACATGCCCCTGGATTTCTGTCACCTGTCCAGGATCGTACTCCAGTTCCCCTGGGACTACAGGCTGGCCATGCACCTCATTTAACCCAGCCACTGCTCTGAAAGGCTGCTAGATGTCACCAGTTTCTTTCCTCCTTTCCACAACCTTCCCCCATTCCCAACACAAATGTTCACACAATTCATAGGAGCCTAGGGTCTATTACAACTAATCCTTGGGATCATAATCCCCAGGCCCACTTGATTCCCTGTGGCCTCCATCCAGTACTCCTCCTCCAACTACTGCCATTTCCTGCCCATGATAACTGGAATCCCAGATTGGATTCAACTTTTCTATGCCTCTTAAATAATATGATTGGGACTAATGCCTGCCCCGTGCCCCTTCCTAGGGATGAGAGCTGCTGCAGAGTCATTCCTGGGCATGGCCCTGCCTCATGTTAATGTCCTTCCTTCTCTCAGTGGCCTACTGTATCATTCCATGAGTGGCCAGACACTAACACATGTAAAATTGTTAAACAGTTATATACCAAGATGCTGTAATATGTGCATGGGAAATCAGGCTTAGAAGAGAATAGCTGGTGGTGTGAAAAAGGAAGAAATGATAGAGAAACTGTTACAGGCATAACTGGGAGTTAGTTTCTTCAAGAGGAACTCAACTTACAAGTTGCTTTCATTCCACAGAGGCTAGAAAAATACATAATTATACTGTACTCTCCCCTTTTTCTCCACCCTACGTCCAAAATAAAAAGGGAAGACAGTCCCAATAAGCATTTTGCTGAGTTTTTTGGAGTACTGGTTCCCAAATGGCATTCTACAGTCCAGTGCTAATATGACTGGATATGAGCTACCTGGAGAATTAACTAAAAATACAGACACCCAGCCCCCAACCAAAAGTTCTAATTCAGGATGCCTAAGACCTAGGTATTCACATTTTGAAAAGTTCTCTAGATTACTTTGAAAATCAGCCAAATTGGAGAATCAGTACATTACAGAAAAATGGAATTCTTTCAACTTCATGACTGCCTAATTCTGAGTAGAGGTAAATTACAGTGAATACTAGCTTCAGTTGTAGATACATAGCCAGTAAAGACACTCTGTTTTTCACCTGAACTTAAGGAAACTGCAGACTAAAGATGACAACTAAGCAAGCATATCGACCTCAGTGTAAGAGAAACTTGCAATCAGGATAGGACAAGAAGAATCTGGAACTCAGAATATGACCAATCAAGGACAATGGACCCATTCATCTACTCATTCTTTTTTTTTTTTTTTGAAGAAAATTGTTCTGAGAACCTACTATGTCAGGCAATGTGCTTATGTGCGGGGCATAGGAGAAAACGAAGAACAGATCTAGTTCTTGCTCTTATTGAATTTATGACCTACTGAGACAGATTATGAATATTAAAGAAATAATCACAGAAATAAACATATGTGTACATATAGACCAAAGTTTAATAATGGGAGATCTGACTCAGAAGGGAAGAGTGGGAAATATGGGAGCCTGGTCAGGAAAGACTTCCTGAGGAGGTGACATTAGACCTAAAGTCTGAAGGATAAGTAAGAGTTTACCAGGTGAGGAGAGGAGGCAGAAAGTGTTCCAGGAACATGGAAAAAATTGCAGGAATGAAGGCTTAGTGTTTGAAAAGGGAATGATTTATATGAGGAAATGAAAGCAGGTATTTTTTCTGGAGTGCAGTAAAGGAGGAAGAGAGCAGTGAGATGGGAGGATGGGCAGAGAAGCAGGAGAGATCATGCAAGACAGGAAGGCTAAGTGGGTCCTTCATGCTTGGGAGGCAAGAGTGGAGGCAGGGAGAAACAAGTTAGGATCTGCAGTGTTCTGAAAGATGATGGACTGCAGTGGGGGCAGCAGTGATGAAGGTGAGTGGACATAAGAGGAAAGATCTGAGAGAGATAGAGGATAAATATATTTGTCTTAGTTAAATCTTGCATCGTTAATTTCTATTATTATTTATTTTTACTCTTACCTACTATTTACGGCAAATGGCACTGGTTTGCATTGTATGGAAGTAAAATAATGTTTTTTAAAATAAGGGTTATTTTTGGCATTATTTAATGAGTAAATACCTCAGTGGCAGTAGTTTTTTAAATGGACTCTTTGGGGTTGTTTTTTGGTTTGTTTGTTTTTTTCAGTTTGCTTTGTTATTTTTAAAACTAGAACTGTTTTCATATACTACTTGACTACATTATATTTTACAAATCAAATGATTAAAAGCAAATTCTTATCACATAGGTCAAAACTACATTTTTTTGTGGAGTTAGTAGTGTTGTACAACCTTGTGATTATACTCAAACCCACTGAGTAGTATATTTTAAAAGGATGAATTTTATGGTATAAGAACTATATCCCAATAAGAAAACTATATGGTTGGTTCCAGACTGGAGTTTCCACTTTCAACTTTCCTCCCATGTTGGATGTAATCACGGTCAACACAGGCAGCTCTACAGGAGGATACGAAAGATAACTGCACACACACTCACGTGTCTATATGATATGCCAGATATATATATGAATTCTTTCCCCAAGCTCTCCTCTCTAGCATGCAGACTTAGTACCAGAATCTTTAACCATAGCAGTCATTTTCATCCTATCCATCTCAAGAGAGATACTTTAGTTGGTAGTGACGGAGACTTTGAAGGAGTATGGTGATTAGTCGGTTGGCTGGTTTTTTAACTTCTCAATGGTGTGACTCAAGCACAATGATGCATCTACACCTGATGCTCCCAAACAGCACCGTTTCCTTGAACTCCGTGGCAGCCCACCTCTCTTACTTTCCTCTATGATCTGACCCTTAAATATTGTAATCCCCAATATTCTTCACAGGGATCTCTTCTCACTCCAGGCCGATGCTTCTCAAACCTTGGTCCAGGTCCCCCTGGAGTAATGAAGTCAGAATCTCTGGGGATAGGTCTCAAGCATCAGAATTTTTTTTTAAGGTCCCCCCTGGGTTTCCAATGTGCAGTCAGGAGAGAAAACTACTGCTTTTCATGGCCTCCCTGAGTAATCTCCTCCACTCGGCCACTTTAATTAGCACTGTACGCCAATGATTCACAAATCTGTATCTCAAGTTTCGTCACCACCTTCGTGAAAACATCACGAAACCACAAAATAAAGTTTTACTTTTTAAATTGACACAAGATTTTAAAGTATATTGAAGTTTAAATCACTTCTTTCTAGATTTTTCTCATTTTTTTCTTTCTTTTTTGAGAGGTGAGGTGCCTGTGCTTTATTGATACCCCCAAAGAACTGATTAGGGAAATTGAACACATGCTAGAAGCCTTTCCTAAACTGCAGGCATTTAGAGGGATCTCCATTTGAAGGTCCCATGAGCACTAAGATATGTGTAAAGAAAAACTCGACTTCCCCATGTCCCCATGTCCCCAGACAAAACCTGCTCTTCTCTCATGTCTGCTATTGCAGTGGATGGTACTAACATCCACCCAGAGGCTCAAGTAAAAAACCTGGGAAGCACTATTAAATCCTCCATCTTTCAAATCGTCACCCCCACTTACTGACCAAGGAATGTCGGTCCTAACTCTTTAATAGATTTTGAATCTGTTTGCTTTCTCTCCATTCCCACTGCCACTATCTCCTCTCTTCTGAAGACTGAAACAGCCTCTTAACTGGTCACTGTGCCCACAATCTTGACTTGTTCTGCACTGCTACCAAAATGATCTCTCTAAACACAAATGTTTTTGTGTATGTAAAACCTTTCAGAGGCTCACTCCTGCCCTTAGGACAGTGTTTGTATTTCATGACATGGTTTACAAGGCCCTTAAAAACCTCTCCAGATGCTCTCAGTGCCCCCTCTGCTTCTAGTCCAATCCCCACGTCACTACTTCACCAGGCTCAGCAGAGATTTCCCGCTGGTAAATCTTCTCTAGTTTCCCAAAACCAGGTAAGGTAGCCCTTCCGTGCATGCCCACATCACCATGCACTTACTCTGCTTCTGCATCAATCGCTAAGTGGATGGTCTCCCCAGCTGCAAAGGAGCAGAGACTATGTCTTACTCTTCACCGTCACCCAGTGCTTGGCACATTGTAAGTACACATTATTTGTCAAAATAAAAAGATGAGTGAATAAATAAATTACTTAATTGCCCTTGTATTCCTTCTCAAAAATCTCATTAATGAAATTTACATTAACTTGCTTCAAGCAATTTAAGATACAAGAAAAACAGTAGTTTAAAAAAGTCTCACACCCATATGCACAGCAGACCGTGGGCTATCCTGTGGATATTAAAAGGCTGTAGTTAATTCATCTGACATTTGTGAGTAGTTACTGTTAACTCTGTCCATAATGAGCTTGTATTATGCAGCGTCAACAGTCACCTAGTCAACTTAAATGAAGAAATATTAAAGTATGAAATCTTTCATTTAATATAAATAATAGCTACCATTACTATTTTCCAAGCCCTGTGCTCAGCAGGTGACACATGTTGTCTCATTTAATCTGCACAATCAAGCTCTGAGACAGATTGTATTACAACTTCTCAGAAGAAGAAACCATGGCTCAGCAATAGATTGTATTACAACTTCTCAGAAGAAGAAACCATGGCTCAGCAAGGGTGAGCATGTTGCCTACAACACAGGGTGTGAAAACGCCAGTATGCCAATCCTTTGCTAATATGCCATAGAGCAGAAAAAGAAACCGAACGTGCAACTTATACTTACATTGCCATGTCACATCCAGTCTTGCTGTAGTAAGTGACAGAACACAAAGCTAAACACTGCTAGAAGTGAGAAATGCCTGAGTTGATGAAATAGTGAATATCTCTGTAACATAGCCCCATGCCAATGTTGATGCTTAAAAGCTTACTGAGTTCTTTATTTGCATGCTAAATAAGTTTGAAAATGTAGTGTCAAATGTACCTTTGGCTGTCATGCGTCAGTTACCCATATCCTTGAGACAAACTACATTTCTGAAAGTATACATTAATTGGGAAGTGGTGACTTCATTTTAAAAGTCTAGCATATAAAAAATTAAAATACACTGAGTTCACCCTCCTGGAAAATGCAATTAGCTTCTAGCTTCTTTGGCTTCAAACAATGTTTTCCTTATTGAAAATTCTTTTATTTTTCTCTGCATAACTTTTTTTAACTGAAGTATAATTGACGTACAACATTATATTAGTTTCAAGTATACAACATAATGATTTGACATTTGTATACACTGAAAAATGAATCACTCCAGTAAGTCTAGTTACCGTCTGCCATACAAAATTACAAATTTTTTCTTATGATGAGAATTTTAAGATTTACTTTCTTAGTAACTTTCAAATTTGCAATACATTACTGACTATAGTCATCATACTGTATATTACATCCCCATGACTTATTTATTTTAAACTGGAAGTTTGTACCTCTTGATCCTTTTCATCTGTTTTGCCCACCTCCAATTCCCCTCCCCTCTAGCAACCACCAGTCTATTCTCTGAATCTGTGAGTTTTGCTCTCTTTTTTCAGTTGTTTTGTTTTTTAGATTCCATACATAAATGAAATTATATGGCATTTGTCTTTCTCTGACTTATTTCCCTTAGCATAATACACTCAAGATCCATCCATTGCAAAGGGCAAGATTTCATTCTTTTTATGGCTGAGTAGTATTCCATTGTATATATATTCCAAATATTCTTTATCCATTCAACCACTGATGGAGACTAAGATTATTTCCACATCTTGGCTGTTGTAAATAATGCTGCAATGAACGGAGGGGTGCACATATCTTTTCAAATGAGCAGCTTCATCTTCTATGGATAAATACCCAGAAGTGGGTTTTCTGGAACATGGGGTAGTTCTATTTTTAAGTTTTTGAGGAACCTCATACTGTTTTCTATAGTGGCTGCACTAATTTACATTCCCATCAACAGTTGATGAAGGTTCTCTTTTCTCCACATCCTCACCAATACTTGTTATTTATTGTCCTTTTGATAACATCAAACCATTCTAACAGGTGTTTGGTAATATCTCATTGTGATTTATCTTTCTCTGAAAATGATTAGACGGTGAGCATCTTTTCATGTGATTAATGGCCATCTATATGTCTTCTTTAGAAAAATGTCTATTAAGATTCTCTAGCATTTTTCAATAGGATTTTTGATGTTGCTTTTTTTGAGCTGTTGAGTTCTTTATGTATTTTGGCTATTAACCCCTTTTCAGATATACAATTTGCAAATATCTTCTTCCATTCAGTAGATCATCTTTTTATTGTGCTGGTGGTTTCCTTCACTGTGCAGAAACACTGTTGTCCCATTTGTTTATTTTTGCTTTTGTTACCATTGCCTTTGGAGTCAGATCCAAAAAAATTTCACCAGGAGTGATGTTAAGATGCTTACTGCTTATGTTTTCTTCTAGGAGTTTTATGGTTTCTGGTCTTATGTTTGTTTTTGAGTTAAGTTTTTGTGTATGGTGTAAGACAGCGGTCCAATTTTTTATCTTTTGCATGTGGCCGTCCAGTTTTCTCCACGTTGTTTATTGAAGAGATTCCTTTCCCCATTGTATATTCTTGTCTCCTTTGCCATAAATTTATTGGCCATATATGTGTGGGTTTATTTCTGGGTTCTCTATTCCATTCCATTGATCTATGTGTCTGTTTTTACACTGATACCATGCTGTTTTGATTACTGTAGCTCTGTAATATAGTTTGAAATCAGGGAATGCAATGCTCTGTATACCGGCCTGGTGCCCTAAAAATCACAGTGACACCATTATAACTCAACAGCATTGCAAATATCACATGTATTACCTTATCAAAATTTTTTTATTACCACTGCATATCCATCATGTCAAAACAAGAGTAGTGTGTCATACTTACAGCACACACTGGAAGATGGACTATTTTGTTACTGAATTAAATGACAAAGTATTTATTTATTATTCAATGACATTATATCCAAACTACAATATATACCTGGTTAAGCACACATCACAATAGTCCTAAGTCACAGGAAAAACCATGATCAGAAAAAGTACAAAATTTAAAACAGAATACTCACCACAGCAGTATTCCCTCATAAAAGGTTTTTAAAAAATGAAAATAGCCTGCAACTAACTAAAGTAAGTTTCAGAGTGGCTCATTGGTTAGCCAAGCAAGGAAAGCCTTGTACCAACAGTGAGTTAATTAAGCCATGTTTGATTGCAGCAGCTGAAGCAAACGGGTTCAGAGAAAATAAACTTGTTTAGGACTACTACTCTTTCGGTAAGAACAGTTGTTCAAAGAGTTGAAGACATTGGGAGCAATATCAATAGTCAATTTAAAAATGAGGCAAATTATTTCAAGTGGTTTTCCTTGGCTTTGATGAGTTGACAGATGTTATGGATACTGCTCAGTTGTTCTGTATAAAAGGAGTCGATGTCAGTTTTGAACCACTGTCAGTCCCATGAAGTTTTCTCAGAAATAGAAGCTGAATATCCTGACTCACTCTACCACACAGCAGTACTATGGCTTAAGTGTGGTAAAATTTTACTGTGATTTTTTTAAGCTCAGGGTCAAAAATGAGACTTTTCTGAATAAGAAGAACCATCCTCAACCACTATCATTGGACACCAAGTAGCTTTGGAAATGAGTTTTTCCTGCCAACTTGGTAATGTTTTTTAATGAATTCATCATAAAATTACATGGCAAAACAGCACTTACAAGCAAAATTTTTATAGGAGTAAAGTCATTTCAATGACAACTAATGTTTGAATCACAGTAATGTCAGGCTGCTATATACTCCCCATGCTGGAAAAGCTAGAACAAAAAAGTGAGATTTCCATTCCCACACAAATTTGCGACAGATATATTTTCTGAACCCAAACTGCAGCAGTGGTTCTCAGAGTCAGATGCAACTGCAAAGGAAATTTCCATATTTCAAAACCCATTTAACTGTCAATCGAGGAGCTTCCACCTAATTTTCAGTTGTAGGTGATTAATCTGCAATATAATGACATGTAAAAGGAACTATCAGGTGAAAAATCTAATAAACTCTATAAATGCCTTCCAGGTGATGAATAAGCTCAATTAAAATCAGCTGCCTGTGGATTGATACCACTATCTGGCAGCACCTTTCTGTGTGAAAAGACATTTTCAAAGATGAAATATGTAAATTTTTATTACAGATCAGCACTAAGGGATAAACATTTGTAATCAATTCTAATGATAAGGAACACTAATTTTGCACAATTAAGTGAAATGTTATCTGTCCCCAAAAGAATTCCATTCTCCTTTTTAGAAAATCTGTATTACAAAAAAAAAATTGTACTCAATTACTATTATATTTTTTATTTAACCCATCAAAATTTTATGGCAATTCTTTTCTTTCTTGTTGTATAACTACTTGCATAATATCCTCAATTTTGCTTCTTGGCCTGCAAAGCCTAAATTATTTACTATCTAGCAGTTTACCAAAAAAGTTTTCCAAAGTCTGTCTTAACAAAAAGACTTGCCAACCACAAGAGAGTTTGTCATAAAATAGGGCATGTCACTGTCTCCAAAGAGCATGAACTTCTTACATTTCCCAAAAGTACAACAGGTTATAAAAATATAAAAAATTGTCATTGATTATGATTGATATGAATTAAACTCTAAGGATAACCTTGTCTGAAAGAAGAACAAGCTGCAACATACCAAAAGTTTCTGACACAGATTATGAAATTAGGAATGATGAAGAAAGAAGCTATAAAAAGGGTGGACTCCACATTGGGGCTCACAGACTCCACAAAGACTCCAGTGTCCCACCTACAGCTGAGAATCCAGGGATTTCAAATAATAAGGAGGAGGTGAGCAGAATCTAGTGGCCGAAAGTTAGAGTCCTCCCTATTTATCTGAGCACCATGCAAATCTCCTGATTTACATGCAACTCACTGGAGAGGACAGGCACCAGAATAATGACTGAGATACAATTTCCCAAGATGGGGTAAAGTTTCAGAGCCAAAGCTGAGTCTATGTAAAAAAAAAAAAAAAAAAAGAAAAAACCTGCACACCCATTTGTGGAAGAGTCATAATCGCTACATGATAGGGCTAACATCATAATAACCATCTGAGGATTGAATAGAATAATTTATGTATTTAGCCAAGCACCTGGCACAAAATTATTAGCCAATATTAATATTTTCCCAGCCTCATCTGCTACTAGTCTTTTCACGTGCCCTGCCTCTTGTGTCCCTTGTTATTCCCCAAAGTTGCCAATCCTTTTGTATTTCCAGTCCTTCTCCCTGGAATCACCATTCCTTCTTATCTCCTGGTTATTTTACTTTATCATCCAACCTCCATCCATTCTCTGAGTGCTTTGCCTTGCTCAGTACTCTTGACACTGACCCTACCCAGTGCCCAGTTCCCTCGCCAGCTTCTTTCAATCAGGTTGGGCCAATAGGAGGCAACAGTAGAAAGATAAAGAGATGAAGGGATTTCTTGGCAGTTCCCTCCCAGCTTAGGCACTGTATCTCTGGAAGCAGCCAGGTGCCTCCACGACTACAGCTTCAACTCTCCTCCACAGTTCCAGCTTTCACTATGCTCCAGGAACCCTATTTCCCCCTTGTCCCTTTGGCCCTATGGAGAAGTAATAGTCTTCCACTTTTCCCGTCTCTACATCCTTTCTGTGACCTCTGCCTACACTGTTGTATGTAGTACCTTCATTTGAACTATCAAGGCTGAATTTGCTTTCTGCTGACTGACTGATGAACCTGTCTAGCAAACTTTATTTAGTCTTCTACCTTCAGCTTGAATGCAGCACCTCCATGAAACCCTATGTAGGGAAAATGAGGTTTCTACGGCCAGGATCCTCACCTAACCCTAACTACTTGATGATGTAATTGGTCTACTGCTAGGCTAGTGCTTACACACCCATTGGCAATCAGCCATTATTATTGGTGTTACTATATAAAAAGCTCTGCCCAGAGGCACAGACAAGAGGGGCTTGCTGCATGCAGACTGTCCCAGAGGTAGGCCTGATTCCAGCAAGATCTGTCACCCTGAGAATAAAGCTTGATATAAATAAACACTTTTTACCCCTAATGTTCCATTGTTACTCAGTCTCACCGAATCCATAGTGAACTTGCCTGGGGGCAACCCCCTCAGGCAAGATACCCTATTCAACACCTTTCCCCCAATTGATATGGGTACTCCCTTTTGGGATTCCTCTCACACTGCCTTCATATTGCAATTGGTTTTTACATATCCCATAGGCTGTAAGCTCCTTAAGAAACAGAATCATACCTTGTTCATTGATGAATCTCTGGCACCTTTATATAATGTGGAGGAAGAGAGGGAGGAGAAAAGGAAAAGTGGTAAATATCTTCATTTGTTCTTTGGTGGGAATTGAGGCAGAAAAGAGTTGGAAAATGCTCTAAAAAAACAGCCTATTAATAGGGCTACCTGTCCCCATCTTATTTGTGTTCCTCATTTTCTCCTTAAATTCTTTCTCAGACTCTTAAAACAAACACATAAAAATGAAATAAGAAAATAGTGATAGTTATCAAAAGAGTTGCAAGCAGAGCCTGACTAATCCAGTACCTCCATTTTTTCAGAAGTGACTGAAGTAGAAGAGAGACAAAAAGGGCTCAGATACATTTGTGTTTGATATTAACGAAGCTGATGATAGCTGTCATATTCATATTTCTTATACTTAAGATGTAATATTAAAATGCATTAACAGGAAATCTCAAATTTTACATCATATATGGTAAAAAGAATCCTCCAGCAAACAAAAATAACATTATAATGAATCTTGAAATTACTAAGATATAAAAGCAGAAAAACATACTGGTTGTCTTGCCAATGGGTTTCAGCCCCAGGCAAGTTCACTCTTGATTCGGTGAGACTGAAAAATGACAACGGAACATTCTTGGGGTGAAAGGGGTTTATACCCTGCTTTATCTTCATAGAAGCAGGTCAAGCACTAGAATTCTGTCTGCCTCAGGGCAAGACTGCATGCGGTGAGCCAGACTCTGCCCCCGCAGCCACCTCAGTCTCTGTCCTCAGGGCTGCCACCATGACAGCCTCTGCTCTCCTGCAGCCATACGGCCCAGAACACCAGGCAGAGCTCTTTATATAGAGTCAGTAATAACGTATTGCCCACACGTGGGCAGTATGCAAGCCAACCAGGGCCAGGTGAGAATCCTGGCGAGAGAAACTTTCATTTTCTCTACACTGGTTTTGCTTAAACACAGATTTTTGTTTTTACTATAAAAGAAATGCTTTACAAGTGTTATTTACTACCAAAATAAATAACTGAGCCCAATTTCAGGAAACTAATTTGGTTTGTCTGAATTTTTTTTTTTTTGACCCTCGTCAGGTACCCTTCAATTTCAATGTGTACACAAATTACCTGGGGAACTTGTTCACAGTACAGACTCACATTCATTAAGCCCAAGATTGGAACAGAGATTCTGCATTTCTATGAAGCTCCCAGGTGAGCCTTAGGCTTCTGTTCTGTTACTATCCTGGAGTACTTAGACGAACTCTTATGGAAAAACTGTCTGTTCCTGCTCATGGTACTTTCATTTTACCATAGGGAAGGGGCTGGGCCAGGTGGGTGAAATAGGTGAAGGGGATAAAAAGATACAGAATCTCAATCATAATATAAATTAGTCATGGGGATGAAAGTATAGCATAGAGAATATAGTCAGCAGTTTTGTAACATCTTTCTATGTTGACAGTATCTATACTAGTTGATGAGGATTTAATAATGCATAGAACTGTGGAATCACTATGTTGGCTACTTGAAACTAATATAATATTGCATATAAACTGTACTTCAATAAAAATATGTATCAAAAATAACAAAGTGATTCTTAAACCTTAGCTCTATCAGAGTCCCCAGGGAGTTTAGGAAAACATATTCTTATTGTATCTTGACTGTGGTGATATTACACATGAGATAAAATTGCATAAAACTAAACACACACATGAATGCATGTAAAAGTGGTGAGCCGGATCTCTGTATTATTCTTCAGGCTGCATGTGAATCTACAATTGTCTCATAACAAAGAGTTAAAACACATACACACACACACACAGATTGCTAGGCCCTGTCCCCAGAGTATCTGATTCAGTAGACCTGGGATATGGCCTGAAATTTTACATTTCTAACAAATTCCCAGGTGAAGCAGGAAGTCTGGAGACCACACTTTGAGAACTGGAATGGTTTTCTACTCCAGCTACACATGAGAATCACCTAAGGAGCTTTTTTAAATCTCTTAATGCCCAATCCCACCACAGAACAATTAAATAGTAATTTCTGGGCGTGAAACTTGAGTTTTAATATTTTTTAAAGCTTCTCAGACAATTCTAATGTAAAGCGCAGATGGAGACCCACTTATCTAAAATTTCAAATCTCCATTTCTTCAATAATAATCCACTTTATGTCATTTAAGGAAGATGTACAAGAATAGCAGATTTTCCACAAATTAAAAGATGAAGTCGGAAAACAAAAGATAAGTTGGCAAAGCTGTCATTAAGTAGAACTCTGTATTTCTCCCAAACTTTAAATGTAATGTCAGCTAGTCATTAAAGCCTGCTTACAAATGTTTTGTTAACAAAATTAAGCCTTATTTATTCTAGGGATTTCTAAAAACAGCATGTGGAACTATGAACACAGTTATTACCTAACCCACAAGGATGTTGTATGAATTAATGAGATAATATTTGTATAGACTTAGAGAATCTTGGAAGGGTAGTGAAAAAAGTACAATCACACTATTATTCATACATTGTGCTGAATCCCAAAATAAATTTAATAACCAATTCAAGGAAACAGGAACATATGTTTATTTTGGGGGGGGCGGGATAAACATATAGAAATATTTAGATTGAAATCATAAATATTTGACCAAATGGTACCAATTATTGTCATATTTCAGGATGGAAAATACTTTAAAAGCATAAAATAAATAAAATATGTCACAAAAGGAAAATTATTAAATTTAATATGTAAACATAACATTTTATACATTAAAAACAATTAAAATTAAAATTCAATGAGGATTAGGATTAAAGATGGAGGCCTGAGAGGTGAGACACAGGGTTTCTCCTAAAACAGCAGGTAATACAAAAATATAATTGATACAACTAATCCTGAAAGAGCACCATGAAAGAGGACTGCGCCAGACTGCATACACCTGGAGAAGAGAGCAGACCTCACAAAACCGGGTAATGTACCAAACCTGTGGCCCGGAGGGACCCAAGCCCTTCCCCCACCCCAGCTCACTGACAAGAGGAAGAGAAATGGAGTGGGGAGGAAGTGGAGGCCTGAGACTGCTGAATACCTAACTCCAGAGATCTGATCTGGGAGCACAAACCCACATTTCATGGTGCTTGCATGATACTCTCATAATTAGGGGGCTGGAAAGCTAAGACAGGCAGAATTCCTGGAGAGACTGAGATTCCAGCCGCTTGTGGAAAGCAGGGATCCATATCCAGCTGCTCTGGGACAAAAGAAAGGCGCGCACTCTGAGAGACATCCTAACACCAAGAGGGCTGCTAAAGGGGCAATGATTGCACAGAGCTTGCTGCTCAGGAGAAAGGACAGGTAGAAAAAATTTTCCAGATGCACTCTGCCCAGCAGGTTGGGAGCTTTCACGATCTTCAGGTGCTCCAGCACCCTGGCTGCCCACACAGCTCCAAGAACCCCCTCCATGATACACAGCCTACAGCACCTTTCTCCTGGCCAGCCCCACCCTGGCTGCAAACAGGCAAACCCTACCCTGGCATTAGCCCAGCCAGAGGGAAGCCACTACAAACACAAAGCATAGAGGCTTAAACATGTGTGCTCAGCCCACTGTTTCAGACAGTGGAGACAGGCATAGCAGCTGGGAAGCAGAAAACAGCTCTTTCCTCTCCCCAGGCACAAATACCACTACCCTGCAACCCCTGACATAGTGTCAGGGGCTGAGCAGCTCCAGAGAGTAGAGCTTCTGGGCAAGACAGCGCCACACACAAATATAAAACACCAAAGGAACCTGGTTCAGAGTAAAATTATTAATACAACTCCTGAGAAATATTTAAATGATATTGACCTCATAACTCTCCCTGAAAGGGAGTTCAAAATAAAAATCATTAACATGCTCATGGAGGTACGGAAAGATATTCAAGAACTCAGGAATGAATTCCGGTCAGAGATCCAATGGTTGAAGAGCACAATGGACAGTATTAAAAGCAGATTGGATAAGGCAGAGGAGAAAATAAATGAAAGAGAAACTAGAGAAGAGGAATACAAAGATGCTGAGGCACAGAGAGAAAAAGGATCCCTAAGAATGAAAGAAAATCGAGAGAACTGTGTGACTAATCCAAATGGAACAATATTCGTATTATAGGGGTACCAGAAGAAGAAGAAGAGAGAAAAAGGGATAGAAAGTGTCTTTGAGGAGGTAATTGCTGAAAAATTCCCCAATCTCAGGAAGGAGATAGTCTCTCAGGCCATGGAGATGCACACATCGCCCAACACAAGGGACCCAAGGAAGACAACACCAAGACATATAGTAATTAAAATGGCAACGATCAAGGATAAAGACAGACTATTAAAAGCAGCCAGAGAGAGAAATAAGATCACATACAAAGGAAAGCCCATCAGGCTATCATCAGACTTTTCAACAGAAACCTTACAGGCCAAAAGGGAGTGGCATGATGTATTCAATACAATGAAACAGAAGGGCCTTGAACCAAGATCACTTTATCTGGCAAGATTATCATTTAAATTTGAAGGAGGGATTAAACAGTTTCCAGGTAAGCAAAAGCTGACAGAATTTACTTCCCACAAACTATCTCTACAGTGTATTTTGGAGGGACTGCTATAGATGGAAGTGTTCCTACAGATTAATAGCTGTCACCAGAGGTAATAAAACCACAGTGAAGTAGAACAGGTAATTACTAAGCAAATGCAAAGTTAAAATAACTATCCCCAAAGTTAATCACGGGATAGACAAAGAGTACAGAATATAATACCTAATATATAAAGAATGGAGGAAGAAGAAAAAGGAGGAGAAAAAAAAAGAACCTTTAGATTGTGTTTGTAATAGCATATTAAGTGAGTTAAGTTAGACTCTTAGACAGTAAGAAGTTAACCTTGAACCTTTGGTAACTACGAATCTAAAGGCTGCAGTGGCAAAAAGTACATACCTATCGATAATCACCCAAAATATAAATGGACTGACTGCACCAATCAAATGACACAGAGTCACTGAATGAATAAAAAAACAACACACCTCCATATGCTGCCTACAAGAGACTCACTTTAGACCCAAAGACATACACAGACTAAAAGTAAAGGATGCAAAAAGATATTTCATGCAACTAATGGGGAGATAAAAACAGGAGTTTCAGTACTTGTATCAGACAAAATAGACTTCAAAACAAAGAAAGTCACAAGAGACAAACAAGGACATTACATAAAGATAAAAGGGTCAATCCAACAAGAAGATTTAACCATTATAAATATCTATGTGCCCAACACAGGAGCGCTGATATATGTGAAACAAATACTAACAGAATTAAAAGGAGAAATAGACAGCAATGCATTCATTTTAGGAGACTTCAACACACCACTCACTCTGAAGAATAGATCAACCAGACAGAAAATAAATAAGGAGACAGAGGCACTGAACAACACATTAGAACAGATGGACCTAACAGACATCTACAGAACTCTACACCCAAAAGCAGCAGAATACACATGTTTCTCAAGTGCACATGGAACATTTTCAAGAATAGATCATATACTAGGCCACAAAAAGAGCCTTGGTAAATTCAAAAAGATTGAAATTGTACCAACCAGTTTCTCAGATAACAAAGGTATGACACTAGAAATAAATTATGCAAAGAAAATGAAAAATCCCACAAACGCATGGAGGCTTCACTACATGCTCCTAAATAAGCAATGGATCAATGATCAAATAAAAAGAGAGATCAAGCAATATATGGAGACAAATGACAACAATAACTCAACACCGCAAAATCTTTGGGACGCAGTGAAGGCCGTGCTAAGAGGAAAGTATATGGCAATACAGGCCTACCTCAGGAAAGAACAATCCCATATGAGCAGTCTAAACTCACAATTAACGAAACTAGAAAAAGAACAAATGAGACCCAAAGTCAGTAGAAGGAGAGACATAATAAAGATTAGAGCAGAAATAAATAAAATCAAGAGGAATAAAACAATAGAAATGATCAATGAAAGGAAGAGCTGGTTCTTCGAGAAAATAAAAAAAACAGATAAACCCCTAGCCAAACTTATCAAGAAAAAAAGAGAGGCTACTCACCTAAACAGAATCAGAAATGACAAAGGAAAAATCACTATGGACACCACAGAAATACAAAGAATTATTAGAGAATACTATGAAAAAAATGCTAAAAAACTGGAAAACCTAGAAGAAATGGACAACTTTCTAGAAAAATACAACCTTCCAAGTCTGACCCAGAAAGAAACAGAAAATCTGAAAAGACCAGCAATGAAACTGACCTGGTAATCAAAAACCTACCTAAGAACAAAATACCTGATCCAGATGGCTTCACTGCTGAATTTTATTAAACATTTAGTGAAGATCTAATACTCATCCTCCTTAAAGTTTTCCAAGAAGTAGAAGAAGAGGGAATACTTCCAAACTCATTCTATGACGCCAGCATCGCTCTACTACCAAAACTGGGCAAAGACACCACAAAAAAAGAAAATTACAGACCAATATCGCTGATGAACATAGATGCAAAAATACTCAACAAAATATTAGCAAACCGTATTCAAAAATTCATCAAAAGGATCATCCATCATGATCAAGTAGGATTTATTCCAGGGATGCAAGGATGGTGCAACATTCGAAAATCCATCAACATCATCCACCAAATCAATAAAAAGAAGAACAAAAAAACTGCATCGTCATCTCCATAAATGCTGAAAAAGCATTCAACAAAATTCAACAACCACTCAGGATAAAAACTCTCAACGAAACGGGTATAGAGGGCAAGTACTGCAACATAATAAAGGCCATATATGACAAACCCACAGCCAACATTATACTTAACAGTGAGAAGCTGAAAAGCTTTTTCTTTAAGATCGGGAACAAGACAAGGATGCCCACTCTCCCCACCTCTATTCACCATAGTACTGGAGGTCCTAGCCATGCCGATAAGACAACACAAAGAAATCAAAGTCATCCATATTGGCAAGGAAGAAGTTAAACTGTCCCTGTTTGCAGATGACATGATATTGTACATAAAAATACCTAAAGAATCTACTCCAAAACTACTAGATCTAATATCTGAATTCAGCAAAGCTGCAGGATACAAAATTAATACACAGAAATATGTTGCACTCCTATACACTAAAAATGAACTAGCAGAGAGAGAAATCAGGAAAACAATTCCATTCCATTCACAATTGCATCAAAAAGAATAAAATACCTAGCAATAAACCTAACAAAGGAAGTGAAAGACCTATACTCTGAAAACTACAAGACACTCATGAGAGAAATTAAAGAAGATAGCAATAAATGGAAACACATCCCATGCTCATGGATAGGAAGAATTAGTATTGTCAAAATGGGCATCCTGCCTAAAGCAATCTACAGATTCAATGCAATTCCTATCAAAATACCAACAGCATTCTTCAACGAACTAGAAAAAATCATTCTAAACTTTATTTGGAAGCGCAAAAGACCCCAAATAGCCAAAGCAATCCTGAGAAGGAAAAATAAAGCTGGGGGGATTATGCTCCCCAACTTCAAGCTCTACTACAAAGCCACAGTACTCAAGATAATTTGGTACTGGCACAAGAACAGACCCATAGACCAATGGAACAGACTAGAGAGCCCTGATATAAACCCAACCATATACGGTCAATTAATATATGAAAAAGGAGCCATGGACATACAATGGGGAAATGACAGCCTCTTCAACATCTAGTGTTGGCAAAACTGGACAGCTACATGCAAGAGAATGAAACTGGATTATCATTTAACCCCATACACAAAAGTAAACTCGAAATGGATAAAAGACCTGAATGTAAGTCATGAAACCATAAAACTCTTAGAAGACAACATGGGCAAAAATCTCCTGAATATAAGCATGAGCAACTTCTTCCTGAACGCATCTCCTCGAGCAAGGAAAACTAAAGCAAAAATGAACTCATGGAACTAAATCAAACCAAATAGTTTCTGTACAGCTATGGACACCATCAACAGAACAAAAAGGCATCCTACAGTATGGGAGAATGTATTACCACAAGGTGTTAACATCCAAAATATATAAAGAACTCACATGCCTCAACACCCAAAAAGAAATAACCTGACTAAAAAATGGGCAGAGAATATGAAGAGACAGTTCTCCAAAGAAGAAATTCAGATGGCCAACAGACACATGAAAAAATACTCCACATCACTAATCATCAGGGAAATGCAAATTAAAACCACAATGAGATATCTCACACCAGTAAGGATGGCCAGCATCAAAAAGACTAAGAACAACAAATGCTGGCGAGGATGCAGAGAAAGGGGAATCCTACTACACTGCTGGTGGGAATGCAAGCTATTCAACCATTGTGGAAAGCAATATGGAGGTTCCTCAAAAAACTAAAAATAAAATACCATTTGACCCTGGAATCACACTCCTTGGAATTTACCCAAAGAATACAACTTCTCAGATACAAAAATACATATGCACCCCTATGTTTATTGCAGCACTTTTTACAATAGCCAAGATATGGAAGCAACCTAAGTGTCCATCAATAAATGAATGGATAAAGAAGAAGTGGTACATATACACAATGGAATATTATTCAGCCATAAGAAGAAACAAATCCTACCATTTGCAGCAACATGGATGGAGCTGGAGGGTATTATGATCAGTGAAATAAGCCAGTCGGAGAAAGACAAGTGCCAAATGATTTCCCTCATTTGTGGAGTACAATGACGAAGCAAAACTGAAGGAACAAAGTAACAGCAGACTCAGAGACTCCAAGAAGGAACTAGTGGTTACCAAAGAGGAGGGGTGTGGGAGGGCGGGTGGGGAGGGAGGGAGAAGGGGATTGAGGGGTATTATATTTAGTACACATGGTGTGGGGGTTCACAGGGAGAACAGTAAATCTGTGGCATCTTACTACACTGAAGGACAGTGACTGCATTGGGGTATGGGTGGGGACGTGATTATATGGGTAAATGTAGTAACCACATTGTTTTTTCTTGTGAAATCTTCATAAGAGCGTATATCAATAATACCTTAATGAAAATTTTTTTAAAAATTAAAATACAATATGGGCAAGAGTAATTACTATAAGATGGGCAAAATGTTGTCAATCTGCAGAAAGCTCATAAGAAGATTTATACCACAACAAAGAGCATAAACAGACAACTCATTGTATATTTAATAAGTGAGAAAAAACATTTAAAATCATTAATAATATAACAATAAAACAATAATGAATATAATTTACCTATCAGAAGGAAATATTTTTTTAATCAATGTGTACATCTCTATTTAAATGGACATATTGATACAGATTATATATTTAAATATATAATCTATATATTTGAATATATATATATTAGAAATTAATTTAAACTGTTTTTAAAATAAAAAAAGCAAGAGCACTAGAATAAAGGATACTGGAAGAGAAATATTGAAGATTTTCTGCTAGGTATATTCTAAATGAACCAAAATAAATGGAATCACCACAGGTCCACTGATAAGTCACACAAGTAAAAAACAACACTGACAAACATATAAGAAGAGCTTGTTAGAGAAATGAGATGACAGTGCAGTTGGGTGGGATGAAGTGGCACAGGCTCTGTTTTGCAACTAAGAATAAACAGTATTTGAAAGCAGGTCTCTGGGAAGATGCCTCAGAATTTGTGCACTGACAACATCAAACAGAAATCAGAATGCCAACAGCTAGACTCAAATATTACAGACAAGAGACCCAATTTATACTTGGAAAGAAAGACTATTATAATGTCAGATACAGAAAGTTAGTCACCTGAGCAACAGTTAAACCAATGTGCCAGAAAAAGAGAAAGAGAAGAGACATTATTTTTCTGATGAGACTGCCCACTCTGTAGTGACTTCTGAATTTAAATTTATGTCAATGAGTATTTCACATTTGGATTTTTTAAAGTATTTTGAACAGTAACCAAATAGTGATGAGTACTGAAGAGAAGCAAAATGATCTATCTTATTTGTCAGCAAACACTAGACAATATAGATAAGAACTCATTTCATGAGGATTATACAGAAGAGGGATGGAGAGGACCTATAAAATATTCTACAACAAAAAAGAGAACAGAGGACTCCAGATACATGAAAAGACAGGAATTTCAAAATCATTTATCATTATTTCAAAGAAAATATGGTCTTTCCACAATATGAGATGAAACATGAGATTATATGATGCAACAGCATTAGCTGAGAGGTGAGAAGAGGTTGCAATAAAGGCAGGAAAGAATACTAAGACACAAATGCACTAAAAGCAAAAAGAGCAAAATTCAGCACTACAGAAATTGGACTAAATTATGTGGGGGACAAACCTGAAATGTTCTTCCAGAATGAAGAAAATGAACAGGAATGAAATTGAGGAGACATAATAAATGTGGAGAACATACAGAGACCAAAAAAAAAGATAATATGGTATTTCTAAAGAAGAGGTAAAAAGATAATGGAAGTGCATCTTCCAATTTGAAAAAAAAATTTTAAGACTCAAAGATTTACTAAATGAAGACCAACTTAAAAATATCTCACAGAAAATTTCAATTTCAAGAAAAGAAACCACCTTTTTGATAAATCAAAGATGATCATAAATAGCTGAATAGACAAATAACTATTATGAACTAAAATTAAACCCGAAGAAAAGGCACTAGAACCATAGTTTTAGAGGAGTTTTTTGTCAAACATCCAAAGAAAAGATACTTCCTCTGTTACATAAAGAAGTTCAACTTCAAAGTTGCTAAGAGATTATCTCTTAAATGTTATCACCACAAAAAAGAAATGATAATTATGTGATGTGATGGTGGTGTTAGCTAAGGCTATAATGGTAATCATATTGAAATATGTAAATGTATTGAATCAACAAGGCATACACCTTAAACTTACACAATGTTATATGTCAATTATATTTCCACAATAAAAAAAAGATGATTTTAAAGAAGTTCAAAGTCTAATAATGGAAAACAGCCTAATTTGATCCCAAAATCTAGCATTGCTCTCATACTACAACGTAAAAAAGAATAAGGAAAACTAATGACTCAACACACTTAGAATAGATATAAATAAAATACTACCAAATTAGATCAGCAACATATAAAAAGAAAATAAACTATAGTTGATGATGACTGGTACCAGAAATATTTGAATAACTCAGTATCAAGAAATCTCTCATACCTAATACATCAATCAGTAAGTGAAATGGAAAATTCTTCCAATTTATATACTCAATGCAATTCCTAATAAAATTTCAAAGGGATTTTTAATTTGAAAAAAATTGTACCTATTTTGAGAGAAATAATCAACAAAAATGCCTAAGTGAATGATGAAAAGAAAAAACAAGGGCGGATATTCACCACAGAATATTAGAGCATATAATACAGTCATGGTGTGACATGGGTTTGAGAAGAGATACCAGTGTAATAAACACAATAGAAAGGTCAAAAAGAGACCAACATATGTACATTTAATATGTGACAAAATTAACACTTTATAAAGAGTGGACAAAGAATGGATTGTTTAATTAAATGTTCTGGAAAAATTAGTACATTACTGAGAGGACAAAAATGTTAAAATTTGCTTCATAGTATATACCAAAATAAATTGCAGATAAATTTTAAATTTGAAAAATGGGAAAACAAAATAAGAACAATAAGAGGAAAAAATTAATTGCTCCAAAAACTTAAATCTTAAAGAAAAGATTGATGAGTTTGATACATTAAAATCAAAATATTCTGTATAACAAAACCACCATATATAAGATTCACAAAGAGGTAAGAAAAATACTGCAACCATATAGCAAAGATTAATTGCTTCAACCAATGAAAAGTTTTACAAATTAATAAGAAAGAAATTAGCTCCACCAAACATTGACTGAACAAAAAATGCAAATCAACTCACTAGCCAATAACCAGTAGAAAAGTGACAGTGAAGGCAGAGGAAGTGGAGCATGTAAACCTCTAGGTTGGGCTAGAGTATGGCACAGTCACAAATAGCAAGTGCTAGTGATGGCTGTGGAGAGTGTGAAAGGATACCAAAATTTGAAACTGGAAGGGTGAGCTGAAGACAGATCCATTATATGAGTTTCAACTTAAACTCAAGTGATAAAGATATGCCATTTTGACACTTTTTTAATGAGATAAGCAATGACACTTGAATACAATAATCAAATCCATATAAACATTAGGAAAACCAGTTGGGTGATTTCCAACTTTCCTTTTCTAAAAATATTTGATAGAGTTAAACACATGCCTATTCATCACAGCATCACTTTTAACCTATGTGACACTAAAATCATGTTTTGAAGTATAAGTAATGATATGGCTCAGGATGAAGTTGGAAATAGAGACTTGTCCATGTATGTATATATACATCTTTCCAAGTCTAAGAATAGAAATAAACACACAAATACACATATATACACAAACACATGCACATACACATAAAAAGCAAACTTACTGGAAAAAATACACACAAATATTTTATTGGTAGTTATATTACCTTTTGGATGGTGAATTTCAGCCATTTTGTTCTTCTTTACTTTGTACACATAATTTTTACTGCCTATATAAAATAAATGATGTTATTCTGGCTATCTCAAAATTTAGTTCAGGAGTAAGATAAGGATGCCCACTCTCACCACTTTTATTCACATAGTACTGGAAATCCTAGCCACAACAATCAGACGAGATAAAGAGACAAAAGGCATCCAAATTGGTAAGGAAAAAGCTGATGACATGAAACTATATATAGAAAACTCTAAAGACTCCACCAAAAAACTATTAACTAATAATTGGATTCAGCAAAGTCGCAGGATACAAAATCAATGTATAGAAATATATTGCATTCCTTTATACTAACAATAAACTAGCATAAAGAGAAATCAAGGAAACAATTCCATTTACAATTCTGTCAAAAAGAATAAAATACTCAGGAATAAACCTAACCAAGGAGGTGAAAGACCTGTACTCTGAAAACTGTAAAACACTGATGAAAGAAACTAAGGAAGACAAAAATCAGTGGAAATCTATCTCATGCTCATGGATAGCAAGAATTAATACTGTCAAAATCATCATCTTGCCCAAAGCAATTTAAAGATTTCATGCAATCCCTATCAAAATACCAATGGCATTTTTCAATGAGTTAGAGGAAAGTATCCTAAAATTCATATGGAACCACAAAAGAAACTAAATAGCCAAGCAATATTGAGAAAGAACAACAAAGCTGGAGGTATTACACTCCCTGCTTTCAAACTATACTACAAAACCACAGTAATCAAAACAGTAGGGAACTGGCACAAGCACAGACACATAGATCAATGAAACAGAATAAAGAGCCCAGATAATAAACCCACAAATATATGGTCAATTAATAAATGACAAGGGAGTCAAGATATACAATAGGGAAAAGACAATCTCCTCCATCAGTGATGTTGGGAAAACTGGACAGCTAAATGCAAGAGAATGTAACTGGATTACTCCCTAACCATACACAAAACTAAACTCCAAATGTATTAAAGACCTAAATATTAGACATGAAGCCATAAAATTCTTAGAAGGAAAAATATCTTGAACATAAGCATGAGTAATTTTTTTCTGGGCATGTCTTCCTGGGCAAGGGAAATAAAATAAAAAATAAACAAGTGGGACTATATCAGACTAACAATCTTCTGTACAGCAAAGGACAGCAACAACAAAACAAAAAGTCAGCCTGTAGTATAGTTATAATATCATAAATGATTTATCCAATAAGAGGTTAACGTCCAAAACATATAAAAAGCTCATATGACTCAACACCAAAAATACAAATAACCGAATTAAAAAATGGGCCAAGTACCCGAATGGACATTTTTCCAAAGAAGACATACAGATGGCTAACAAGCTCAGGAAAAAATGCTCCACATGGTTAATTATCAGGAAAATGCAAATCAAAATCACAATAAGATATCACCTCACATTAGTCAGAATGGCTACTATCCAAAAGACAAGAAATAACAAGTGTTGGTGAGGATGTGGAGAAAAAGGGAACCCTCCCACACTCTTGGTGGGAATGTAAATTGGTTCAGCCACTGTGGAAAGAAGTACAGAGGTTCTTTAAAACTAAAAACAGAAATAACAGCAATTGCACTTTGGGACTTTACCCAAAAAAACAAAAATCATTGTTTAAAAAAGTTACATGCACGCTTATGTTTACTGCCACATTATTTACAATAGCCAAGATTTAGAAGTAACCTATGTGTCCATCAACAGATGAATGGATAAAGAAGATGTGATACATATATGCAATGGAATATTACTCAGCCATACAAAGAAACCTTGCCACTTGCAACAACACAAATGAACATGGAGAATATCATGCTAAGTGAAATAAGCCAGGCAGAGAAAGACAAATACTGTATGATTTCACTTACATGTGGAATGTAAAAAAAAAATGAACAGAACAGAAACAGACTCACAGACACTGAGAAGAGACTGGTAGTGGTTGTGGGGGAGGGGGTGAAATAGGTGAAGGAGATAAAGAAGCATGCAATCCCAATTATCATATAAATTAATCACAGGGATGAAAGTACAGCATAGAGAATATAGTCAATAGTACTGCAGTATCTTTGACTGTTGACAGATAGTAACTACACTTATTGGGGTGAACATTTAATGACATAGATATATCACTGCATTATATACCTGAAACCAATATAATATTTTAAATCAACTATATTTCAATTTCAAAAAAATGGCAAAGATAAATACATACAGCTAAATGAAAAAAGTGTAAAAACTATTCTTAGCTCACAGGCCACATAAAATGGGGCATAGGCTGAATTTGGCCTCTGGTCCATTATGTGCCAACCCCTACTCTAAAGGACTGCCACTTGGAATATAGAAAATCAAATAAATCAGCCTGAGGGTAGGATCAGTACTAAAAGATGATAATGAATGCTGAGCAAAGGAAGGTCAAGACGGGCCTGAGATACCAAGGTAAAATAAACATACCAATAAATAATGCAAATATTCAATGAGGCAATGTTTTATGAACCCATATGAGTGGAAACACAGCCCAAGCTGGCAATTTAAATTTACAATTTCCCAAGTTTTAGTAAGTAAGAAAGAAAAGAAAATGCCATCATTGAACCAGAATGTATGTCACGGGCTGGAACCAGCACAGCTGCCTTGGGGCTAAAGAAGCATGTTGAGTATCCACTACTCAACCTCTTGGGAACAAGTCTGAGGTTGGCATGGAAGTCAGGGAGAAAAGGAGATAAAACCTTCTACTACAGAAATGTTTATGAGGAAAGTAGGGCCAGGCATGGTGGAAAGGAAAAAAATATAGTTTCAAGATGGAGAATCAGTCCAAGAGATTCTGTTCTTGATAGTTTTGTGAAATGCCATCATCTACATAGGTACTGATGGTTTCTTTTCCTAAAAGAGTCCATGACTGACACATCAAGAATAGTTCACAGGCGTTTCTGATTCCTTGGCTTTGGAAAGATCAAGCCCAAGCTCTAAAGTCTGTCAAATTTGCTCTAAAACCCTGGACAGAACATTCTGTGAGATGGCATGCTGATAATTACTATAGATCAGTATCATAAATTATTAGTACAAAAATTTATTTACCTTATGCAAGTTAACAATAATAGCTGTGAGCTAATGAGCTAATGGTCATTTCTAATAACTATAACAACGTTAATCTTAAGAATGAACATATGAATTAGGATAAAATTTTTAGATAAACCTGAGAGTGAAAGGCTGATGCAGATGTGTATATCTGGGTATAACTATGGACCTCACTCCATAGCTTAGCCTTGATTTTATGTAAATAAATAAATAAATGAGCAAAAATAATTATCAATAGTCATTATTTCACATAGAAAGCTTGTCACGTGCCACACTTCTAAAAACAAGATATTCCATGCTAGATTCCTTCAAGGCTGAGGGAGACCAACTGTTAAGATACTGGGACATTCTATTAACTTCTAATATTCTGGGATTGGAAACGATCAATAGGATGTTAGGTTTTCCAGGTATTGTTTTAAAGATTCTCAGAAACGGAATGCCAAGTACTCTACACACTTCCACAGAGTCTACCACTCTAAGTTAAACAACATCTAGTAACTACTAACTAAACAGAGGTATGCAGGTTTGTAGGGAGGTAACTTCTTGATTGATTATTCTGTTAAAAAAAAATCAGAGTTCATAAATTGGTAATTTGTCTCTTACTTGCTTTCCTGAGAATTGATTTCATCTTATATTCCCCATCATCATCCATAAAGTAAGAGGTGTTGTCTGAGTGATCAATGAGGTCCCCTTTCTTCTCTGTTACTCTGTTGTTGTTTCAATTACAGAAACATAGTTTCAACAAAGTATAAAGTCCTTAGTGGACATTAGAGCTGTTCAAAAATTAAATCATCTTCTTGTGCAAAGCGAGTTCCTCGTAGCTGAGTTGAAGAGAAGTTGGATCAGCATCTGGTATGGACTTTCCAGCACCAGGTAAGAGACGGAATGATTTCTTCCAACTAAGAGAGTCTAATTTCATCATGTCCCCTCTGAGACTCTGCATTCAATACTATTTGCCACGGACCATTGCACTCGGCAATTTCACATATATTTAATTTGGTCCTCATAACAATCCCTTGAGGACTGAGTCGGGATTTGAAACCAGGTCTTTCTCATACCCCTTGTTGAGACATGACCATCAAAACCACAGGAATGCACAGGACAATGGTTTTGCTTCCTGTGAACCTTTGCTTTCAGAAACTTCCAATGTTCTGCGGAACTGTTCAGAAGGATGCAACTACAAGGACTCCAAATTCCTTTCCTGTTTCCTAAATGAAAGCAGGTTTCTAAATAATTTGGAGCCACAATTTTACAAGTTTAGTCTGGTTTCTTTTTCCCTAAATGGGTAGCACTTCTCACAGTATTAGAGCCTCCCTGTCACTTTCTTCTCCACTTACTTAAAGGATCTTTCAAAAGCTTATTCCTGTTGATTTATAACTTCACTAGCCAAAAGAGCTTAGTGTTGCACCCTCAGAAATTTCATTGTGTACTTATTTGTCCAGATTATCTATAAACATGTTTAATAAAGCAGTCCAGCAGAAATCCCTGGAGGGGCCTCACTGTTTCCACATCTCTATCAACAGCAGGCTCACACATCTATTTTTTGTTTCCTCTACTAATACCTATGTGTGACAAAAACATTCCTCCTAATACCATGGTAACATAATTTTTAATAACTTTGTTGTGAAATTTTGTAGCTGACTCCTTTAAAGTCTAAACAAATTACATTTGTTTTTCTCCCCTGGTGCTTATTTACCTCACCAAACAATTCAAGCATGTTATAGAAAACAGTTTTCCTGGTTCCTTATACTCTGTGGTCAACGATCCTACAACTTTGGAGTCCACCAATGTGAGTAAGACTCACCAACAGATTGTGGAGTCTCCTCATTAGAATGGAACAAGAGTGGAATTCATTGACAGTGAAGAATAAGTATAAACTTATTTTGCATTTTAGACAGTTTATTCCCTTGGGTTTCTTCAGACCCTTATGATGGATGCCATAAGGTTTCAGCAATTTACTTATATCCAGCATGCCAATCAGGTAGCACTTCCTGTTCCCTTACCACCATTTGATCTTATACTACATCTCTTAACCTCTTTGCTTCAAAAGACATGATGACAGTGGAAATTTCTATGTTTCAACAAAGGCCAAAGCAAAGAATTCATTGAGCCTCTCGATCTCCTTTCTTCCCTGTGAACACATCTTTTGCACCCTGATCATCAAGCAGTCTCATTGATTCTCCAGTTGCCCTTCTGCCTTTCATGTATAAAAAAAGCTTTTATTTCTGGATTGCGATCCCTTTTTGCTGTTTCTTGAATTCCTTTACAGTCTGACTTATTTACACCTGACCTGTCACACTTTGAGGCCTTCCCTGTTCTCACTTGAACAATCCTTTACCTATTTTTCCCCCTTCTTTTGCTTCTTTCACTTTATGACATGGATGCAAAAGTTTTATAGGAGCTCCTAATCTTTGGTATGGGACATATTTTCCTGCCCTTCCATTAATGTGTTTAAAGCATTTCCAGGTTTCCTACAAGTTACAGACTTTTTAAAATATTATTTTCAATTTTAACTTAATGCACACATTGATTTGATCATAGTTCCATTTTCTAAAACTAAGTAATAATGTGACAGGATTTTTTTTTTTGGTCTTTTACTCCCCTTCAGAAGGGTGGATGTAATTGGGTTGTGAGCATTATTACAATAGTCACAGATAATTTCCTGCACCGATTCCTGTCTAATCTTAGGCCCAAGTCCAGTATAATTCTACTCTGTTCTCATTCTACAACTTCTTGCCCTGGAAAGCAGACGTTTGTATGACATCTTTCAGTCTTAAGGTATGATTTCCCTTACAACTACTATATGGTCTAATTTTTTCAGTGTTATCAATGGCATACCTATTCAGCTGGTCTTTGAGGGGCAACCTTAACCTAGGGTCCCAGGATGGGTTCCAGGAGGTCTGAGAAGTTCGTGAAATCACAGGCAAAATCATGCATGTATATGGGTATGTGTATTTTTTTGAGAGAGGATTCCATAATTTTTGTCCATTTCCCACAGGAATTATGAGGCAAATAAATAAGTAATAGCCACTGGTCCACAGTGTCCCTAAATATATTCTTATCATTGAGCATGAGTTCCTCATCCACAGAGAATTATTTTGTCCAGAATTATTTTGTACATTTCTGTTCACTGTTTTTCATTATATTTCTTCTGCTTCCATCATTTCTGTATATTAACTGTTATAATCCCATCATCGGTTCCAACCATTGCTACAGATTTCCTAGGCCTGCAGTACCTGTTTTCACCAGTTTCTCCTCCTGCCAAGCCGATGAAAAGAAAATGAAATTGGGATCCTTACTTGTTACCAATCATTCTATCCACCCTTTTTTATATTTCTAGAGATGATACATTCAATATGCATTTAAATACATGGGGCTTTGCTCTTCCAGAGAACTGTTGGTTTTATGGCTATCTGAATGGACAGTGCTGCCATCCCCATTTTCACCAGCACACCACAGAGTCCCCTTCTCCCTTTTCTCCTGCCTCCACACCCCATCACCATCACCCTAGCAAGGTCTGTGTCAAACTGGATCTCATGCTGGCTCTGCACTTATCAACTTTCTCCCAATTTTAGGTTAAACCCTAAACTGCCACTTAACAGATTCACTACACACAGAGCTCATTTTCTGGCCCCCACATTAACACAACACCTCAATGCACCATTATATTTGCTGAACAAACCTCAGATTCTTTTGCAATCTGCACAGTAACACCATTATAAGTTTTGTGCCCCACCCCCCAGCTTCTTTGAACCAGCACTGAACTTACTAATTTGACTCCTTGCAATGGAAACAAGAATGATACGGTAGGAAGAAAAAGAAAAAAATAATAATACCCATTTTAAGGTTTTTTGAGAATGCATTTTAAATGATTACCAAGAATGTATATCAAAATTAACCATGTAAAAACAAAAAATTCACTGCAGATTCCAAAAATCTTCCAAGAAAAATATGTTGAGACATAGCGTTCATAATTCTTTAATATCTTACATTCTCTTTTTATGTGAGGCAGCAGTCTAATACAGTGACTGCTACATCAAAATCTCCATTGTTCTTCATCAACTGCATATTATCAAATGAAACCACAGGGTGGCTAATGATGGAACTGCAAGGACTCCTAACAAGGATGTTTTCTGGACGAAAGATCTCTCTGGGATTCCTCACAGTATCTTTCACAGAGGCTACTGCCAACCAGGTAATATTTTCGTGACCCTCAAGGTATGAGTCACAGCTGTTCAAAGCATAAAGGTCTTCTCTAAACCAAAAAGGTCATTCCAAAGCAGTAAAGATAATAAGGAGCAGGCAATCTGGAACTTATGTTGTAAAAATTCAATGGGATTTGGCAGTGTACATTCCGAGTTTGTTCTTTAGAAATAATGTTTGAACTGGTAACTAGGATCATGTGCCAGCCTATGCTGGGGCTCTACTGACAATACGGACAGTGCTAACAATTTTGCTGAACTTGATCACCATTTTCTAACCACTCCACTATCCCGATCTGCTCCCCGGCCCACCTCTCCATCACACACACATTTGACAAGCAGAGGAAGAGGAAGACCCCTCCTTGACTTGGAGTTGCCCTTTGATAGTGAAAAAGTACAGGAACAGGGACTCCTGCCATAGTTGGTGGGCTTGGTTTTAACAAATGAGAGACAGGGACCACAGCAACAAGTCTGGGGTCTGTGGTATGGCTGCAATGATGGGATAATAGCTCCCATCAACTGGACATACACTATGTGCCTGACTCTATGCTGTATACTTTATGTGCTCTGTCTTGCTAAGTTATCACCACCACCCATAAGCAAGTAGAATTATCCCTATTTTACAGATGAAGAAACTGAAATGAAGTATCTGGAGTCTCAGCAGCAGCAATTAAAAAGAAAGGAGGGAAGGGAGTTCAACAGTAAAGAGGATGGTGGTGTGAAATCCTATCACGGTAGAAGTAGATATTTAGACCATGGCAAGGAATGGGAATGAGCATTTCAGGTTTATCCTCCATAATTCACTTATTTATTTTTCTGGGCCATCGCTACTTTTTTCTTTTTTTACTGAGGTACACACAATTAAATGCACAATGTTTTCTATAATCAAGATACTGCTTTTAAAAATAAACTTGACTTTCAGGAAAATGTTTGAAAATTAATTCTGCTCCTGGTCATCAGGAATCACATCACAACAAATGATGTTGCAAAAGAAGCTTAGAAGTAAATACAATGGCCACCTGAATTATTTCAAACAAAAGAATTATATTTAAGCTAAAACATATTGTTTTCACATTCAAAAGCATACTTGACTGAAACCAATCATATTGAACGCTTTTCATGCAGTGATATTATAAGTTAAATGCTCCTCCCACACATCAAGAAATACACACAATCACAAAACACACACACACCTGCTACTTTACAACTTGTGTGCTACCCCTGTTAACTGAAACAGATGAAGAAACACATCAGACTCACAGCAAGGAGAGTTTTGCAAAAAGTTGATTTATTTCAAGCACTAACTTGTCTCAAACTGGGCATTCAGCAAAAAAAAAAAAAAAAAGATATTCTAAAGCACAGTCCTTAACCTTTTCACCCTCTTTCCTAATATGCAGACCCAACCAGTCATTAATAAGACTTGTCCTAGAGGCCCTCATATATCGCTGAAAGTACATCATCTCCCTTTGGATCTTACTTTACCTGTAAATGCCCCTTATATTCATCTTTGTGGCTGGAACTAACATCCTACAAATTACACTTGGGACATTTCTTTCTAAGCATAAGTGGATTCAATCTTTTTTATAAAAATACCCTCGAGACACTAAGATTTCAGAAGGATGCCCTCCAACAATCACATAGAAGTGATGCTAACTTCAGAATACAGCCTTGCTTTCTATCTGCTCTCAGGTGTTTCTACAGAGATCAAACCAGTAGGTTTATTCTGCACCGCCGAGCTGAGCAGGCCAGACTGCAGTTCTCCTGGTGAGCCAGTCAGTCAGAACAACTGCAGATACTCTGTGTGCTGAAGTTATGTAACGACAGCACGAACCCAGGCAACAGGGGGCTTGAGGTATCGAAAAGACGTTGGCATGAAGACTAATGCAACGAAAGGAAAATCATTTCCAGGAATCTATCTCCAGGACTCTGAACCAGAGAAAAAGGTAGTTTTACCTTAAGTAATCAACATGTACATCAGTAGCTCTAAGGACGGAAACGAAATCACCTAATAATGTGTTGTGTTCCCGGATCCTTCCAAGGGCCTGCTGAAAATGCCACCCCGCTACCAGGTTACAAGAGTGACATCTAGTGGACTCACAAAACAATGACCGAAAGGATTTCATGTGCTTTAATCAGGGTTTCTCAAAATCTAAAACAAATCACATGGGGATCTTGTTAAACCACAGATTCTGATTCACTAGAATCTACTATTTCTAACAAGCTTCCAGGTAACACCAATGCCACTGCTCCATGGCCCACTAGCACGGGGACGAGGGCCTGGGGCAATCCACACCTGCTTTTACCCTCAGGGAAGAAAAGGGAAGAGACACGTAAGAATCATTTCCAGATTAAAGTTATGTCAAATGAATTATTAACATGATTTTTTTAGGTTCCTGTTTCCTTAGCCCCACTCGGCATGCACACTTAGCCATCTCCAGTGGGACCAGAGTCCCTGCACAGTTCTCCCCTTCCTAAATGCCAGGAACAACATGAAGAAGGCAAAGAGCATACTTCACAGCCATGTTTACGTTTGGACACGATTTGCTCAAGTCTCCAACACAGGTTCACTTCAGAACTTGTATCTTACAAACTTTCTCTTACTGTTATTATTTTATTTGCCCAATATTGCATTATACTATCATAGTAATTTGTACCATATTGGAACTCAAGTTCTTTTTCCCCCAGGTAACCTGCACCTGAACAGGGAGCCATCAGGGTATTGTCTAAGTGCTAAGCACACCTACTCAGAATTTCAACAACATTTGCCCTGGATACCCCTAAGAACAGAACAGGATGTGTAACTACATCCAAATCCAACTGTTTCCAGAATCCAATCCTATGTGATTTATCTGAGCCAAACAGCCTTGACCTCCACGCAGAGCCACCAGGCTAGATGTGAGCTGTAAAGTTTGTGATCCTGTGCAGAGGAGCTCTGCCATGCCCCGTACAAACTCTTCCTACTGAGACCTCCGTCTCTGCTAGATAGACCCTTTCTTTGGTTCTACGTCACCGTTTGAGGAGCCATCAACATTGAGGAAAATCAGTCTCTGTTTTCTCAGACACAAACACACAAGTGCAAAAGCTACTTCCTAGTCCAGTACAGTCATTCAGTATAAGTCATTTGATTAAGACAAGTAATCATTTCTAAGTAGCAGAACCTCTATTTCAAATAAATAAAAATGGAGCTGCTTTTGGCTGAAACAGAATCAGAGACTTGTAGATCTTCCTACTCGATTTCTCCCCAGGCTGTCCCCCACCCCATGCCCTGAATATTCCTTCTTATATCCCAAATACTCCTTCCCACCCCAACTCCTGCCCCTAGCCTACCGACCTCACAGAAATACAGTTTGAAAAGCAAAAATTATGAATCTCACAATAGCTAAAACCAGCCCAAGCTCCTATATTGCTCAAGGACAGCATTTCTATTTACACATGGAGTTAGAGTTAGCTATTTCACTGAAACTTGACTTAATTACAATTCTATTACAATTTTAGCATATGCAATCAAAGGACTTATTCAAAATATGTATAACTTGATTTCCTGAAGTAATTTGCTTTAAATCCATAATTAAGGATCTCTGTAATGAGTAAACAACAGAATTGTTTATACCTCTTCAATGCTCTTGGCAGTCCTAAAGGAGAAACCATGTAGAGGAAAATGTCACATAATTCTTCCTCAAAAGTGGGATGAAGATTAAAAATGTAGCTAAACATGCCAGTTTAAGTAAGTAGCATTGCATCACCTGCCTCAGTTAGAATCCCAGTTACACAACTTACAAGTGACCTTGAGCGAGTAAGTTACCAAATCTCTCTATGCTACAGTTTCCTCATCTGCAGGTGAAGACAATAGCAGATCTATTTCATGGGGTTATTAGGATTGAATTAATACATGTAAAGTAGATAATAATTAACACATAGTAATCATTCAATACATGTTACCTCTAATGATAATTATGACTATTACTAGAATATTAATAGTCATTACTGTTAATATTAATATTATTTAACTGAATATTCAAATGGTATTTCATTCTTCTGGATAATTTTAGCCAAATTTGATAGGCATAAGCAACATACAATCCCATCAATTCTGCATATATGTTGAGAATACTGAGAATGCAAGAGAAGCTGATAAGATGCTAAAGGGAATTCCAGATTTATTCCTTAAAGTACACTGACTTCCCTGTGCTTCTTTCTATTTTACCTCTTAGAGAAATCCATTAAAAAAACCATATTTGTCCATCGGCAATTCTGATTTTTAGAAATCACATTAGTTTCTGAACAGTTATAAGTATGTTTATTCTTTGTGCAATATGCTCTTCTTAAACATCATATTGCCTAATTGATTTTTAATTTAGGAATTTTATTTTAAATCAAAGAAAGTCAAACTTTTTCTAGGGAAAAGCCCATATATATATATGCCCAGTTACCTATAGTCCTAGGACTGTGGCAAAGTCCTGTCAATTGTTTTCAAAGTAACCAGGATTATTCACCAGTTTTAGGACAGTGGAATTGTTTCCAGTTTTTTTCACTGTGAATAAAGCTACCTCAATAAATATTCATGTATAGGTAAACAAGATGAAACAAAACAGAAAACAAAGTAACCATGATCTCCAAATAAAAGATTTTGTTTTGTTTTAACAAGAATCAAGGCACACATAAGCTTTAATGAAACTATTCAAAAGCTACCTGGCCAAACCTTTCAAACAAAGGGAACTTGAGGAAATTCAGACGATTCATGTCTTAGTTTACCAAAAAACCTACTTTTGAATATTATAAACTTGTCAATGCTAAGAAATCCAAAGTCTTCAGAAATCTTTGAGGTGTAATCTAATGTATTTGCTATTACCTGCACTTTTGTTCACAATAAATCTCCAGGTATTTTTTACAGGGTAAACATTACCAAAGTTCATTGCAATCTTAAGATTATAAGAACAGATGTTTAAAGTATACTATAGTTCTCTTTTTTAAACTGAGGAAGAAATCACCACAATTTTTGGGTCTCGAAAGGGTGGGTAGCCTCTTTTATAGAGACAGGTTCCCATCTTGTGGGCTTCTCAGAGAGTACTTCCAAAAATCATTCATGTCTCATTTTGTTATTTGAATTTATACTAAACCTCAATTAACTAGACAATTCAGTACACCAGAATCCCTAATTCCCTTTGACATCATGGTGTTACTATACATGATTCTCCTCAAACTGTATCTCTTTCAAGAAATTGTTAAGAAAGTATATCCTGAGCTCTCATCAAAAGGAGAACATTTTTTCCCCTTTCCTCTTTTCTTCTTTTCCTTTATTGTAACTGTATGAGAAGATGGATGTCAGCTGAACCTATAATCATTTCACGTATATGTACATCAAACCATCATGCTGTACATCTTAAACTTATATAGTGATTTATATCAATTATTTCTCAATAAAAATGGGGGGGATGCTATTTTTCAGCAATGGTTCAATACTACAACTTCTGAAAAAGATCTGAAAACAGTTTTTTAAAACCAAAAAGTACCAGAGCATGTTGCCTTCCTTTTCATCTTAAAAAAAAAGTGAAGTAGAAAATCTGTTAAGAAAGAAATTCAGCTATGTATCCTTATTTACTCTGCCCATAAGGAGCCAGTGTTAGTTTTCTTAGAGACTATTTCATAGTTTCCTAAAAACTATTTTACAAAGTTATAATTATTACTTCAGTTACAGAAATAATAATAGGAGCCACATTTTATTGAATGCTTATGAGGGTGTGTTACATAATCCCAGTTAAATAATATGAATGTCAGGCACTGCACAGAATTGCTTGGCACACACTATCTCATCTAATTCCTTCAATAAACAGGCAAATAACTATCAGTATTGCCTTTTTTCATAGGAAGCAGCTAATACTAGAACTATTAAAAGATGTGTCCAAGATTTCACAGCTAATAAGTAGTGGAACCAACTTACTGAACCCAGGTCTGTCTGACTCCAAAGTTTAAGCTTTCCCAGCCATGCCTTAATTGTCTGAGAGTTCCTCCAAATCAAGGGCCTGCTTCTTCCACACCTGAAGGCCTTTGGAAACTAAAACAGTGCCTACTCCAAAAGGGCCTCAAGAAATTGTTATTTAATTGATTTATCAAGAGTCATTTGAAAGCATTAACTGAAATCACGGTAGAAAGAAGCCTACAACAGCCCCATAGCTCAGAATTCAAATATACTTCTAAAGCAAGGTCACTTATTAGGTTTGGTGTCTTCTAGAGTAACAATAAATAGGTCATTTGTCAACAAGATGATGGAAACAGATTAGAAGAATTCATCTGCCAAAGAAACTAAAAGACAGGCATTCATGATGTATCCAGCACCAAAAGAGCTACTTAAGAGCTGAGATACAGTGAGAAAGAAAACAAGTTTTGAAATCTTAAAAACAATGGCTTCAACCCAGGTTCTCTGACTTTCTGGCCGTGGCCATAGGAAAGTTGCCTCATCTTTCTAGATCTCCCTTTCATCAATAAAAAATGAGTGGACAAAAGGTATGAGTGTGTATATACTTATACATGTTTACATAACATATGTTCGATGGAAGCCAGTAAGATTATTATTACTGTTATTACCAATACATCAATAAATTAAATAGGTAATACAATCATATGCCTGTTTAAATTATACTTTCAACTTTGTGAGCCTTTTAGTGTGACTATTATTTAAAAAAAAAAGCCACACCAGACAACACAGATGTATGTCGTTCACATTTTGACTTCCTAAAAAATTCTTAAGATGGGTTTTAAAAAAAGAGTCCCAAGGTTACCTAATCTGTTATGATTTAACAGCATTTTGACATTTTCTAAGGAATGATAGCAAAGTGCTGCATCTCTTCAAACTTGGAATTTACTGCCTGTCTGAGTCTCTGCTTGTGCCAAATTAAATATACAGTATAATGTCCCCACCAGAAATAACACAGCACAGCTTCCTGCTCCACTCCTTAGTTGAATGAGCCCAAACTGAAGAAAGGGAGACATGATTTTGTCTAATCATCTGAATAGTTATTTTCTTCAATCTCGAATTAGAAGCTTCTACCGAAAAGAAAGTTTTAAAGAAATCACCATGTGAATTGGTAGGCCACTTAAAGGAAAAATTCCCTTTGAAGGCCCTATATTTAAAAGGCTCAAGTAAAAGAGTAAAAAGAATAATCTTTACCCCTGAAAAGGAGAAGTCAAAAAAAAGGGTGGGGAGAAAGAGGAACAGAGATGATGGAGAGATTCTTATGATATTGAGGACAATAAAACGCCCAGGTAGCAGCCAAAAGATATGGTTAAGAAAGGTAAGGCCTCCCATCAGGGATTGTATAGGCTTTGTCTAAAAACCTCCTCCATTTCCTTGAAAATATTCAGTAGAGTCACCTATCCTCATGAGTGGATCTTCTATGATAGTGGAGAGAGGTAGAGATAAGTGTGGGTCATGAGCTCAGAAAGCAGAAGAGGACATGCAAATATAAGCTCCAAGGATAGTGAGGAAATCTGGGAGAAGTTTCAGATATACACAGGTTATGAAATTAGAAGGAATACCATTTAGTCATATATCTGAAGGGCAGTGGCCTCACTGATAACTATGTTACATAATAAAATATATTATTTTTGAAGACTGGCTGATTGCTTTTCTGCACTCTCCTCTCTCATCCCTAAAATCCTCCTGTCTTTATAAATATAATTGAAGGGCTGAAAAACATTGAACTAATACCAATGCATTGAAAATATTAACATGAACATTACACAATTATTAATCTCCTGGGCTGGGTGCTTCTCAGGGGACAAAGTACAATGGTAATGGGAACAAAAGAAGCACTGAAATCCAAAAGTTCCTTTTTAAAATTCCGCATTGTCAGAAAAGCATCCACCAATATTCAACAAGAAGCAAAATGATTATCTCAATCCTACCTTGTTTAGCTTCTCATTCTCAAAAAGCTAGCAGCCAAGGAAAAGGGAGGGAAAAGCACAAATGAATTACCAACCTGAGAAGTTAAGACTGCATGTATGTAAAACAGCACACAAATCAAAGGTCGCTACTTTTCAGAAATGTACACTCCATGCATTCAGGGTATATGATCTCTCAGAGAGGGTTCCACAAGAATTGAGAGTGAGCTGGGCACTTAGACTAACTTCTGAGACCATCAGGGTCTCTTCCGCTGTAGACTTTCTACTCAAAACTCAGATGACTCAAATTAGATTCAAAGCTGTAATTATTAGAAAATTGAATTATAATTATCCTGGCATTTACCCATAAAAATATTCCCCAAATCTATTTTAAAAATTGAAAACAGACCAATGTCTATTAGATATCTAGGACCCATCTTAATATGCTAGCTTCATTCAAGCTATATTTGCATTTGCTCCATCATCACAGTGCTCAGCCAGTTCTCTACCAAGAGAAAACAAATTAATTCTGGGTTCCTGAGGAAAGACCCTAGCAAATCTTCTCTTATTTCTTACAGATAATAAAGCTGCAATCAACTAGGCCAAATAAATTCCGTATCCACTTTACATGACCAGAACAACTCAAGCAGTAAGAGAGAAACATACACACACAGAGTCTCCCTTACCTTTTACCTACCATAACAAAAGCCAAATTTCTTTTTACCTCATAGTGAAATAGTTGAGAGTATATCCAAGATGCCAGAGCTCTAGATGTAGCCACCCAGGTGGGATATTGAAGCCTACACAAAACTTTTTTAAAAGACATTCTATTTTTTAAAATAAGCAGGAAATAAACTATAAATTTTATGCTAAAACATAGTGAACACCTCCCTATGTGATGTGATTTGGAATTATAGCATAAAGTCACAATGCTTTCTCCATACAGATAAAAAACTGAAGCCTGGGCCTCCATTATTTCAGATGAATTCCCAGGGGCTCCAGTACTGACCTCTGTTAAAATACCCTTGGGAGCGATTTCCATTATCAATAATGAGTATAGATCAGTTGATGAGACCCCTTAACTAGGAGCAGGTATGACAGAGTGTGTGGGAAGAGTGTAACCCCAGCATTCTCCCACTCAAAGGTAGGGGGGTCAGAAAGAATATTCAGCAAGGAGGCAGGACATGAGAGTTGGGGTTCATCTATCCAATACAGGTATAAGATTTCTTGTCTGAAAAATGAGAAGGCTGAATTTGATGATCTCTAAATAGCTCAAAAATGCAGCTTTTGTGAAGTGAGGTAGGTCTGGCTAGGTGGAGTCAGCCATCAAAGCCTAAGAAGTGGGGAAGCATAATGCCGCTCATGACGATAAAACCACTGCTGAAGAAATATGGGAGGCACTGGAGAAAATGCCTCCACAATTGTAATTATGCCAAAAGAGTAACTAAATATGTAAAAAAGCAGCTCTATAGAGACATCATAGTAATGCCTCAGGTCTAAAGGGACCATAAATAGAAATTTTTTTAAAACCTAGAATCACATTGGGTCACTTCATCCCTCAAGCCTGCAATTTAAAAATGGAAAAGAAACTAGTTTTGCCCAAGGTAATAATATTCTTAAAACTCAAAGGATGATTAGCTGTGTTGATGGATATCCTGGCAAATGGAAAATGCTGACTTTTATGGGTTCCATGAAGAGGACCAGTGCTGAAACTACAGTAAAATTCACTCCATTCAACAGATATTTTTACAGTACCAGGTGTGTACTTCTACTGTATGTGGAATGGATACAATAATGAAAAATACACCTCTACACTTAAATTTACAATGTATTACAGAAGATGTAACAGATAGATTAGTAAATCCAATGAAGTATGATGCAACTGCATGAAGCAGAGGTTAGAGGTTTGGAAGAAGAGTTAGAATTGTTGTTATTATTTTTATTTTTGAAAGATCACAGTTCCTTCACATATACATTCACAGTAGCCAAAGTCAAGAATTTCTAAGGACTAGTTAGACACTTAATAACAAACAGCAGGTCTTGAACCATCTGCTTTGTTCAAAAAATGAAGATCTATCACATGCAAATTGTCATTTTACTCCAACCCTGTGTGAACAGTATTGTCAGCTGAGGTAGGTAAATCTGGTTTATAATAGGCATGGTGAACAAACTGTGCTTTATAAAATGGCTGCAATCAATGCCTCTTGTGGGTTAAAAAAAAAAAGTCATACAAGTCCAAAAGCCACTCACTTTCAGCAAGTTCCTTTGATCCATTTAAGTGTCCTGTTACTAATCTTCTGATGAACAAATGTACAAAACATAGAATTTAAAGCAAACAACAGAACCTTGTTATAGTCACAAAAAGACATATGACAGAATACTATGGAAGTTTTTTTAAGGAAATCAATTCCCAAACTCATATCATATAAAACTGCAGGTTACAGCAGCCCAATCCTCTATTGTTGTATTCTCACCTGGTAAGGAACAATACTGCCATGAGCTGTGCCCCAACGTTTTGCTTCTTTTTGTCCAATAAGATAATTAGCAGCTACCTGGCTCAAACATGCCACCTACCAGAAAGAAAAAAAAAAGACCTAGTTTTACATTCATATGCAGTAAGTTCTAATATGAAAGTTCTTATTTGGTTTCACTTCATATCACTATAGAAGGAAAAACAAGAGAGAAACAACTCCAAACAGGTTAGAAGATATATAGGCATCTACACTTCCATCACACAAAGAAAGGAAGAGCAGTATTACATTATTGCATAGACTAAGCACTGAGTAACATTCACCTCCAGGAAGATCATCTGGAGGCAGACGACCCAACACATGGAATCTTGGTCCAGCCACTAGCATCAAAGCCATAGCAAAATACATCAACAACTAGTACATTCCCTTCCCCTCTCTACCTCCATCCTTTTCCTTTCCATCAAGATGATACAAAAAGACAACCATAGTCAGGAGCCACATTCCTCTAAATTTCTCATTTCATGAAAAAGTAATAATTAACCTCATGTGGCTTAAGTCAGTTTGGTCAGGTTTTCTTTTACTTGCTGCCCAAAGTATTCTTATTAACACAGAAGATCAAGATTCTTTTTGATGTTTGACTTTTTGATCCTTTTGTTATTTGACTTTTATTATTCATTAGTAAATCATCCCTACACAAAAATGACTGTACCTCTCTCAACTTAGTCCTAGCCCCATACCCTCATTATTACATTTATTCCAGTTTTCAAGAACCTTAGATTATTAAAGGAGTAATCTAAAGCCTTAGGGTCAACCTCTGACTCCTGCAGTATTTCATACGCAAATCTTGAAAACTTACAGTAAGTCAATTCCATATGAGGATTACCTGAGGATAATGGCTTGATTCCCAGTGATCTGCTATAAGGAACGTATGTTCCAATGAATATCCATGCTTCCAACAAGCCAGAACTATGGAAACATGGTGACCTAATAACAATTTCCCATATGCCCCAGAAAAAAAGCTTCTGACCTCATTACACAATTATGACAAAGCATGGGCTTGTTTTTGCCATTCTAGATCATCAGATGTGATGTGGAATCTACCAAGCCAGCAAGTCATACATACCCCAAATTGAGACTGGCTCCAGGAACAGAACAAGGGGTGATTTTTCTGGGCTTGGTGCCACAACCTGCTATCACCCTCTGGCAGCTATGCCTCCTACTTGGGCTATCAATTAGGCTTGGCGTTGATGAATCCCCTTGCAGCAGCAGCCATTCTCCTTGATTCTTGGGATTTACTCCCACTTTTATGTTCATTTACTGCTCTGTTGCAATTAGAACTGCCTTATGGCAGCTGGTTTGGCTGTACTACCCAAGTGGCAAAACTAATAAACTTTGAGTCATCCACTTCTGGACCTCCATCTGGTCTTGGGCATTTGAACCATGGAGCATTCCAGGGCTGCCTGGGGCTGCCTACTGCTAATCACCATTTCACAGATCACTTCTGTGTCTTTCAAAATGGAAAAATCAAATCAACATTTTGTAGTAAAAATGTTCTGGATGGGAAGTCCAGATTCATGGCTCCACATTTCTGTCAACCTCTAAGTAATTGTATTACTAGAAGTATGTAATTTAACTACTTTAACCTTCAGGAACATTCTGTATAAAATCTTGAGCATTTGACTTAAACCAAAAGTTTTCAAACATTTTTTAAAAGCAGAATTCTTTTACCAAAACCACTAATATATGAAATCCTAATATGTAAACACAGAATAAAGGTGAAGTAGAAACATACATACAGTGCTATCCTAGGCAACATGAACACACAACACAATTTACAAAATATTAAATGGTCTTATATTCACGTCCATGATCTACACTTCTGACTCTATTATTCTTGTTAACAGTCAGGCTGATAAAAAGATGCCAGGGATGCAATATTAGTCATTTTCCCATGAAGGATCTTCTGGAAATGGGGGAAATTTTCTCAACTCTGAGGCTTTTTTATAAGAATGATTCTTCATTGATCTAACTTTGTTGGCAGGTGGTAAGGATGTTGTTCCTCGAAAATAAATTCTAGTGAAATTCAGTCTCTAAGGAGCGCTGGTGCTACTGGAGGCCAAGAATCCACAATAATAAAAGTAATTCTTTATAAGCAAAGAATCACAAGAGGTCTGGTATTTCTACCTTTCTAATTTCAAAGTCAACTGATGATCAATAGACTAACATGAGCAAGAGCTGCAAGAGGTAATGAGCTGACTTGATGATCCCAGTTTAAGCTGCAAATCCTAGGTTTATCTGAGATGGTTGCCAGTAGTGGTTATGGATTGGATTCGAGCTGAAAGTCAGCCTGGCTGCCTCATTTCTTGCCCACTACCTCTTTGTTCCTTCTCAATTTTGACTTCTGTGTTTCTGACCCTGCCTTGATAAGCATCTGTGTCTTCTACACAGGCTATCAATTATGCTGATATCATTGACAACTGCTTAATAAAAGTAGCCCTGTTTAGAGTATGTTTGAATGAAGGGCCAAAATTTATCTCACAGACTGCTTCTAAATGGAATACCATATCCACTTCCTCCACACAATGGTAATTCATGAAAACAAAAAGCATTTCAGAAGTGGGAGGCTCCCATGAGGCAGAAAGGTTAAATAAGATTTTAACCGAGTTGCCATCCAACAACAAAATATTATTTGTCAGAATCTACTCAGAGAGAAAGTTGGGGTAAAAAGAATTCTATTTTTTAAAAAAAGAGAGCACTGCATCAAAAAGAATAAAATACTTAGGAATAAACCTAACCAAGGAAGTGAAAGAACTATACTCTGAAAACTACAAGACACTCATGAAAGAAATTAAAGAAGATGCCAATAAATGGAAACACATCTTGTGCTCATGGATAGGAAGAATTAATATTGTCAAAATGACCATCCTGCATAAAGCAATCTACAGATTCAATGCAATTCCTATCAAAATACCAACAGCATTCTTCAACAAACTAGAGCAAACAGTTCCAAAACTCATATGCAACCACAAAAGACCCCGAATAGCTAAAGTAATCCTGAGAAGTAAGAATAAAGTGGGGGGCATTACACTCCCCGACTTCAAGCTCTACTACAAAGCCACAGTAATCAAGACAATTAGGTACTGGCACAAGAACAGACCCATAAACAAATGTAACAGACAAGAGAGCCCAGACATAAACCCAAGCATACATGGTCAATTAATATATAATAAAGGAGCCATGGATGTACAATGGGGAAATGACAGCCTGGTGTTGGCAAAACTTGACACCTACATGCAAGAGAAAGAAACTGGATTATTGTCTGACCCCATACACAAAGTAAACTCCAAATGGATCAAAGACCTGAATGTAAGTCAAGAAACCATAAAACTCTTAGAAGACAACACAGGCAAAAATCTCTTGAATATAACCATAAGCTACTTTTTCCTGAACACATCTCCTTGGGCAAGGGAAAGAAAATTAAAAAATTAACAAATGGGACTACATCATGCTAAAAAGCTTCTGTACAGCAAAGGACACCATCAGAAGAACAAAAACTCATCCTACAGTATTGGAGAATATATTTATAAATGACATATCTGACAATGGATTAACATCTAAAATATATAAAGAGATTGTGAGAGGGGATTAAAGATGGCAGCATGAGAGGTGAGACAGAGACCTCCTCCTAAAACCACATATAATACGAAAATATAATTATACAACTAATCTTGAAAGAGCAACAGGAAAGAAGGCTGCACCAGACTATATACACCTAGATGAAAGAACAGACCTCACAGGAGAGGGTAACGTACCAAAGCCATGACCTGGAGGGATCCAAGCCCTTCCCCCACCCCAGCTCACCAGCAGGAAAAAGAGAAACAGAGCAGGGAGGGAGTGGACGCCTGGGACTGCTGAACACCTAGCCCTGGAGATCTGTTCCTGGAGCAGGAACCTATGTTGCATGGTGCTCTGGTGATTAGTGGGGTTAGAAAGCTAAGACAGGCAGAATATTTGGAGAGACTGAGATACCAGCTGCTTGTGGAAAACAGGGATCCATATCCAGCTGATTTGGGTGCACAGGCTGAGAAACTTCCTAACAGCGAGAGGGCTGCTAAAGGGGCAAGGTTGCACAGAGCTTACTGCTCAGGAGAAAGGACAGGTAGACAAATTTGTCTGGGTGCACTGTACCCAGTAGGTTGGGAATTTTCATGATCATCAGGGGCTCCATCCCCCTGGCTGGCTACACAGCTCCAAGGCCACCCACCATGATACGCAGCCTGCTGCTCCTTCCTCCCAGCCAGCCCCACATCTGGTTGGCAAACTGGCAATCCCTGCCCTGGCATCAGGCCGGCCAGAGGGAAGCCCTGCCTACAGCAGCTACAAATGCAAAGCAGAGAGGCTTATACTTGTGTGTTCAGCCCACTGGTTCTGGCAGTGGAGACAGACATAACAGCCAGGAAGCAGGAAACAGCTCTTTCCTCCACCCCAGGCAACAGCACGACTCCCCTGCAACCCTGGACATCATTCCAGGGGCTGAGCAGTGCCAGAGACTAGAGCTTCTGGGCACTAGAGGGTGCCACATACAAATATGAAATGTCAAAGGAACCTGGTTCAAAGCAAAATCTCAACAACACCAGAAAAAGGCTCGAGTGAGACTGAACTCATCAATATTCCTGAAAGAAATTTCAAAATAAAAATCATAAACATGCTCCTGTAGGTATAGAAAAATATTCAAGAACTCAGAACAAATTTAGGACAGAGATCCAATCATTCAGGAACACAATGGAGGGTATTAAAAGCAGATTAGATACAGTGGAGGAGACAATAAATGAAATAGAAACTAGAGAAGAGGAATACAAATAAGCTGAGGCATAGAGAGAAAAAAGGATCTCTAGAAATGAAAGAATACTGAGAGAACTGTGTGACCAATCCAAATGGAACAATATTTGTATTATAGGGGTACCAGAAGAAGAAGAGAGAGAAAAGGGGATAGATAGTGTCTCTGAGGAAGTAATTGCTGAAAACTTCCCCAATCTGGGGAAGGAGATAGTCTCTCAGGCCATGGAGGTGCACAGATATCCCAACATACAATACCAAGACATATAATAATTTAACTGGCAAAGATCAAGGATAAGGACAGACTATTTAAAGCAGCCAGAGAGAGAAATAAGATCACAAACAAAGGAAAGACCATTAGGCTATCATCAGACTTCTCAGCAGAAACCCTATAGCCAGAAGGGAGTGGCATGATATATTTAATGCAATGAAGCAGAGGGGCCTCGAACCAAGAATACTTTATCCTGCAAGATTATCATTTAAATTTGAATGAGGGATTAAACAATTTCCAGATACACAAAAGCTGAGAGAATTTACATCCCTCAAACCATCTCTACAGTGTATTTTGGAGGGACTGCTATAGATGGAAGTGTTCCTAAGGTTAAATAGCTGTGACAAGAGGTAATAAAAAGGGATAGACAAAGAGTACAGATATGATACCTAATATACAAAGAATGGAGAAGGAAGAAAAGGAGGGGAAAAAAATACAACCTTTGGATTTTGTTTGTAATAGCATATTAAGTGAGTTAAGTTAGACTCTTAGATTGTAAGGATGTTATGTTTGAACCTTTGGTAACCACGTATCTAAAGCCTGTAATGGCAATAAGTACATACCTATCAGTAATCACCCTAAATGTAAATGGTCCGAATGCACCAATCAAAAGACATAGAGTCACGGAATGGATAAGAAAACAAGACCCATCTATATGCTGCCTACAAGAGACTCACGTCAAACCCAAAGACATACACAGACTGAAAGTGAAGGGATGGAGAAAGATATTTCATGCAACTAATAGGGAGAAAAAAGCAGGCATTGCAGTACTTGTATCAGACAAAATAGACTTTAAAACAAAGAAATTCACAAGAGACAAAGAAGGACATTACATAATGATAAAGGGGTCAATCCAACAAGAGGGTATAACCATTATAAATATCTATGTACCCAACATAGGAGTACCTACATATGTGAAACAAATACTAACAGAATTAAAAGGGGAAATAGAATGCAATGCATTCATTCTAGGAGACTTTGACACTCCACTCTCTCATAAGGACAGATCAACCAGACAGAAAATAAGTAAGGAGCAGTGGCATTAATCAACACATTAGAACAATGGACCTAACAGACATCTACAGAACTTTCCACTCAAAAGAAGCAGGATGCACATTATTCTCAAGTGCACATGGAACATTTTCAAGAATAGATCATATACTAGGCCACAAAAAGAGCCTCAGTAAATTCAAAAAGATTGAAATTGTACCAACCATCTTCTCAGACCACAAAGGTATGAAACTGGAAATAAATTACACAAAGAAAACAAAAAAGCCCACAAGCACATGGAGGCTTCACAACATGCTATTAAATAACCAATGGATCAATGACCAAATAAAAAGAGATCAAGCAATGTATGGAGACAAATGACAACAATAATTCAACACCGAAAAATCTGTGGGACACAGCGAAGACCATGCTAAGAGGGAAGTATACTACAATACAGGTCTACCTCAGGAACGAATGATCCCATATGAAGAGTCTAAACTCATAATTAACAAAACTAGAAAAAGAAAAACAAATGAGGCCCAAAGTCAGTAGAAGGAGGGACATAATAAAGATTAGAGCAGAAATAAATAAAATCAGGAAGAATAAAACAATAGAAAGAATCAATGAAAGCAGGAGCTGGTTCTTTGAGAACATATACACAATGGAATACTATTCAGCCATAAGAAAGAAACAAATCCTACCATTTGCAACAAAACGGATGGAGCTGGAGGATATTATGCTCAGTGTAATAAGCCAGGTGAAGAAAGACAAGTACCAAATAATTTCCCTCATTTGTGGAGTATAACAACGAAGCAAAACTGAAGGAACAAAACAGCAACAGACTCACAGACTCCAAGAAGGGATTAGTGGTTACAAAAGGGGAGGGGCTGGGGATGGTGGGCGGGAGGGAGGGAGAAAGGGATGAAGGGGTATTTTGATTGGCACACATGGTGTGGGGGGGATCATGGGGAAGACACTGTAGCACAGAAACGGCAAATAGTGACTCTGTGGCATCTTACTATACTGTTGGGCAGTGACTGAAATGGGGTATGGGGGGACATGATAACATGGGTGAATATAGTAACCACATTGTTTTTTCATGTGAAACCTTCATAAGAGTGTATATCAATAATACCTTAATAAAAATAAATAAATAAAATATATAAAGAGCTCATACACCTCAACACCCCAATAGCAAATAATCCTATTAAAAAATGGGCGGAGGATCTGAACAGACACTTCTCCAAAGAAGAAATTCAGATGGCCAACAGGCACATGAAAAGATGCTCCACTAATTATCAGGGAAATGCAAATTAAAACCACAATGAGATATCACCTCACACCAGTAAGGATGGCCAGTATCAAAAAGACTAAGAACAACAAATGCTGGTGAGGATGCGGAGAAAGGAGAACTCTTCTACACTGCTGGTGGGAATGTAAGCTAGTTCAACCATTGTGGAAAGCAGTACGGAGGTTCCTCAATAAACTAAAAATAGAAATACCATTTGACCCAGGAATTCCACTTCTAGGAATTTACCCAAAGAAAACAAGTTCTCAGATTCAAAAAGACATACGCACCCCTATGTTTATCGCAGCATTATTTATAATAGCCAAGAAATGGAAGCAACCTAAGTGTCCATTGGTAGATGAATGGATAAAGAAGATGTGGTATATATACACAATGGAATATTATTTAGCCATAAGAAGAACATAAATCCTACCATTTGCAACAACATGGATGCTAGGGTATATCACGCTCAGTGAGTATATATTTCTCAGCCAGGTGGAGAAAGACAAGTACCAAATGATTTCACTCATATGTGGAACATAAGAACAAAGCAAAAACTGAAGGAACAAAACAGCAGCAGACTCAAAGAACCCAAGAATGGACTAACAGTTGTCAAAGGGAAAGGGACTGGGGAGGGTGGGTGGGAGGGGAGGGATAAGAGGAGTAAGGGTATTATGATTAGCACACATAATGTAGCGGGGGGCATGGGGAAGGCAGTATAGCACAGAGAAGACAAGTAGTGACTCTATAGCATCTTTCTGTGCTGATGGATAGTGACTGTAATGGGGTATGTGGTGGGGACTTAATAATGGGGGGAGTCTAGTAACCACAATGTTGCTCATGTGATTGTATATTAATGATATCAAGATAAAAAAAATAAAAATAAAAAAAAGAGAACGACAAGGCTAAGTTAGCAACCTGATGTTTAAAAGGGGCATTGCAAATCTGAAAGTAATCTATTTACCAGGATACATTTTAAGGCAGGAGAAAGGGGAGAAAGTCAACAGCTAGGACATGATTGTGTATGAAAAATCAGAGGCTTCCTGGCAATTAATGACATATTTTCCACAAATCAAAAGAATGCAGGATGTGACTTTTAGGTTAATAACTACATACTGTATATGTATTCTAAATATTGCATTAGATCATTACTTTCATCCCCTAAACTTAGCCTTATTATTTCATCATGTGGATGCCATATAATTTACTCAGAATGTTGCCTTTATATGTTTCATCTAAAAAAAAAACCAACTTTGGTTTAATAATAATCGTTCTGACAGCCAAACTATTATTTTAGATAACATAGTGGGCCCTGATATTCTTTGTGTCTAACCAGAAAACCAATGGGTTGGTCAAAGTGGATCTCAAAGGGCACAGCCCCAAAAGACTTGAAGAAGAATATACCTAATTATTTCCCAAAGCAGTCCCAGGGTGTCTGCAACCACATGTTTTACTTCTACCAAATGAGGACAAAGATACAATAATAGAATCTCTCATCTGCAAAAAAATAACGAATATGATATGTAAAGTGGTGAAAACAAGACTAGAACTATGTCCATTGCATCAAAACTGGTATATTTTCCCCCTCCTGCACCCTTGCATATACTCGGCCTCCAACTAAGCTGGACTACACACCAACCCTGCCTCCCTTCTGCCCTGGCCCGTATCTCCATCCATTCTTCGAGTCCACTTCAACATCACCATTTCCATAAAGATCTGCGTGAGTGGACTGGAAGTTCCACGTGGTCACTCGACTGTCCTCTATGTTTGCTCAGAAAGCACAGCATTAACTAACTGAATTGATAATTCGCCTCCCATTCTGTTCAACCACATATGTTTGCAAACATTTTCTGGGAAAAAGTTGTTAAAAAGAAATAAAGGGACTTGCATTCATAAAGAACACACTTTGCAAGACAGAAAATTTACCCTTGCATCAGAAAAAATGTCTGAGATCTTGACATCACTCTTTTTCATCCTAATACCCTTATTTGGCATGTCAAACTTCCTATGCAGTCTAATCCGCCTCACTTTTCACTCACACCTTATGATAAACTGATTACTTGAGAACCACTAGCGCCAAGAGGGAAAACATCCAGAGTAGAGAAGGTACTTTAGCTATCAAATGCTGAAAAAATAAGAATTCTACCAATTCATACTGCATTTATCACTTTAAGTTTCTAGAACTTACTAATGATAAAAGCTAATACTTATTAAGCATTTATGGTGCACTGTTCTAAGCACTTTATGTGAATTATTCCATCCTCATAACAACTGTGTCAGAGAGGTGCTATGATGAACCCATTTTGTAAATGAGAAAACTAAGGCACAGAGCAGTTGAGTAATCTGCCCAAGGTCATACACCTAGTTCAGAACAAGCCAAGATCTGAACTCAGCTAGTCTGAATTTTGGCATTCTAAACCACCTTACATACAGAATCAGTCTCCTTAAAATATCTGAATGACCTTGATACTTGAAAAATTTTACTAGACTGTCCTACTTGATAAAGAAAAACAGTGATTAAGCATCATTTTCAATTAGGTAAACCCCTGCAGATAAGTTTGACATTAATTATTACATAGTACTTAATGTAGTACTCATTCAAAGCTTCCTGCTTTGCTGCAACTATGTTTCAGCTTCTATTCCAATGTAATTAGAAATAAACTTCAACCAATAAAAATTTTATCTGTAAACACTAAAAAACCAATAGAGCTGTTATATAGTTTTAAAATCTCTACTTTTACTTAGCAACGAAAAGCCGTATTATCAAATCCTTCTCTTCATGGCAATATTTTTAATTTAATGAAAGGAACACACATTTCACATTCCTCTGGATTACCACTAATGACAGTCAAATCATATTGATGTTTATTTTATGGACTGAAGTCAAAAGAAAAACATATTTACATTATACTCAGAATAATTTTGCCAATTTATCTGAATGAAAATCAGACATATAAGGAAACTGGATATCATATGCCAGAAGGTAAGAGCAGACAGCACTGAGAGACAGAATTTCAAAAGCATGTTTAGGATAATACATCAAACATATTTCTTACCATTAACCACTGACCCTATCAATCATTTGATTTAAAAAGTGGTTATGAGCAACTAAAAAAATGTGATGAGTAAGTGCAAACACAGGAAGTAACTTTTAATGACATGATTCACTTACTTATTCCTGTGATGTCTTCAGCTTCAAACATCTTCTTTAAACATGGTTCGAATAACTTAGTTCTTTAAAATGCTTGTTTATAGAATAAAACAATACATTGTTCTGCAACTCTAGTTTTAAAAAGAAGTTATACAGATGAAATGAAAGTCACTTTTGTTTATTGATTCCTACATGTATTTAGCAGATATTTAATAGGCACTTATTATATGCAATGCACCCTATCAGGTGTGGTAGGAAACCCCGAAATCAATAAAACAGATTCACCTCACAAGAAAGTTAAAATCTATAACTCAAAATAGAAATAATCAGTGCCAGAAAAGACTTCTATTAAAAACATCAAGTAGATATAAAAAGTGACATTTCAGCTGACCCTTTGATAAAGGGAATTTAGTCATACAAAAAACAAAGAAAGGGGCATATGCGCCCCTCCTCTCACACCCCTGTAAAAAAAATACTGAGGGCAAGCCACAGCAGAAATGGTTAAAAGTATTGGGTCTTTCTGAATGAATTAATGAATAGAAATAAAAACTGAAACAAGTCATTAGATTTGATGACTAGGCGATCATAAATGATCATTAAGATGCAATATCAATAAAGCAGTAGGAATGAAAGCCAGATTAAAGTGGGCTAAGGAATGAATGAAAAGATGGGAAACCACAAGAGTATTTTAGACGCTTGTGTTGGGGGAAGAAGAGAGACTGGACAGTAGCTTAAGCGGTGAGTAGGAAGATAAAGATTTTCTTTTTGAGAATGAAAAACACCTGGAGTTCATTTAAATATGCAAGGAAAAAGAATAACTGAAGGTGCAAAATCTTAAGCTAGATAGAAGAAGATAAGAAAGAAAATACAAGTGAAGGGTTTATGGTTTAAACTGTCATCTCTCAATAAGTCTCCCCTAACTCACTCAGATGGATTCATTTCCCCTTCTATCTCCCCTTCTGTCCATCAGAATGGAAGCTTCCAGAGGGAAAGACCTCATTTGCTTTGTTTGCTGCTATCTCCCCAGCAGTAAGAACACTCGCTGTAGGCACTCAGGAATGATTCGTTACCCTAGTGAACACATGAATGAATGATTCTGTTTTCCTCTAATTCGGGAGGAGAATCATAATGAAGAAGAAGAAACATTTCATGAGAAAAAGAGGAAAGTTGGATGCTATCCCCACAGAAAAACAGAATAGCAGAAGGCATCTTTGTAGGATGAGAAGCACAGTCAGACATTTGCCCCTTTGTCCCTCTAAGCCCTGGCTCTGCCTGCTGGTGTCACACAGGACAAGTCCGTTCATTCCTTTACCACATACCACATGGCTAAACAGAGGTGAAGGCAGAGAGCAGGGCCTGAAGCTCATATTCAGGGCGAGAAAAGCAACAAAGGCGGCGTAGGGGACAACAAGGGAATCTTCATGGGTCAAGACCTCATTGGGCTTAAAGTGAGCATATGGTGACGCTAAAGATTCACAGATGGTTAGAGAGATGAAATAACAACTCTTTAAGTCAGAATTCGCCCAGGAATGGGGATGGGATGGGTCTGTAATGGGGTACCAATAGGCTCCACAAGGGAGTTCAGAGACTAAGCAGTTGAATAAAGGGCGACTCCCACTGACCCCTGCAGATCTCTTTCACTGTTCCATGGAGCCCAGGATGCTCTCTCTTTCGTAGAAAGTTGTGGTTCAATTCTAAGAATGCACGTACACTTTGTTTAGTTATGCTAGTTACGGGTGCCTTCTCCAATTCTGTATTTGCCACATTTTTGTTCTAGTTCTGATTACCTCTGCCTTTATGACCTGGTAACCTTTTATTACTGTTTCTTCAACACTATTCAATAATGTATTATCCACTTAAAGGGGGAGAGGAAGCACAAACCTATGCAGGTATGGAATAGAGTGTATAGCAGGCATCTTCAGACTGCTCACCTTCCTCCCAAGGAGACAGGCCAGCTTGCATAGGTGTCTCTAAGGTGTATATACTGTGAGAAAAGAAGAAATGGCAAATATGAAAGACATTTAAAGAAAGGAATTTCAAGACCTGGGAACAGATTGTAGGGAATAGAAAAGAAGGTATAAAGAGGGCTCCAGTGTTTTCAGCCTGGACTCAAAAAGGAACATGAATTTACTTATAGAAATGGTATTCTTGGTGAAGAAGGTATTTGTTGTGGGGTGCTGGGTGTAGGAGGAGGGGCGCATATGTGGATTTAAAGATGTGATTGAGATGTCCAGGTGGAGATACCCATGTCTGGCTGCAAATCCAGCTTCTGCGGCCTGGATGGCGACAGAAGGCAGACATGGATGTTCAGTGGCCATCCACACGAAGGCTTATGACAGGCAGGACTCTAAGATGGCCGCCAAATGTCCCATATCCTGGTAAATGCACCCTTGAAAAACCCTTCCCCCTCTAATGGGCTGTTAATCCTGTTAATCCCAGAAGCAGGTCATTGATCAGGTGGCTATGAGCTAATCAAAAAGGTGACTGTGTTGGGTGGACCTGATCTAATCAGAGAAACCTTTAAAAGAAGATGAATCCAGAGAGACATGCTCCTGTTGACACAGACACAGCCTCCTCAGCCACGAGGACTGTATTCTGCTAATAACCTGAGCAAGTCTGGAAGAGGACTATGAGCCCCAGGTGTGAGCTGCAGCCGCAGTAAACTACCTTTATAGCTCCCTTTTAAGATCTGCAGAGGATCCAGCCTTCCCTGGACTCCTCACCATGGAAACTGAAATAATATTATTGCACTGTTTTGAGCTACATTGTGTTAATTTATCATGCAGCAATGGAAAACTAATACAAAGCTGAAGTCACTAAAGTGGATGGCCAGGCTGAGTTATCAGAGGGAAAGCAAAAGACAAGGGCACATCACTGGAGTCAGGCAAGGAGGGGACAAAAAAAGGAATATAAATGTAAAGAATGTAAATGTAAAAGACACAGACATAGGAAGAGTGACAGGAAGCTGTGGTGTCTGGGGGCCACATGAGGAATAGGTTAGAAGGAATAATGTTAAATGTATGTCAAATAGACAAGTAAGGTCAAGGAAAATGAGAGTGAAATTCTTGGACTCAACAAGAAGAAATTAGCCTTTAAAGACAGTATCACAAGAGGAATTGGAGAGTAAATGCAAAGAGTTAAAAGTAAGTTAGAATCAGAAACCTCAAATACAAATAATATAGTATGTTTGGTAGTGAAAAGAGGTAATTACCATACACAGAACAATAGCTGGAATGCATAGCCAAATCACCAAAAATGGTGTCAAGTGAAGACTGTTCATGATGTTACCTTTATACAGACTATAACAGAAAATTAATGAAGATCCAAAAGCCTTAGAGCTAAAGGAATGAATCTCTCTTAGTGGAATCTGAGGCATCTTCCTGAGTTCATGGTACAAAGATTTTATAATTGAGTCATTTTTCCTAGATTATTTAAGTTACGACTGTATAAAACAACACTGCATAAAACAATAGCTTATAAACCAAGCCCTGACATGAGAAAAAATTAACTTACACACTCTGCCTATATATGATCACTCTAACTAAAATCTAAGAATATAAAGGTGAATCTGATGATGATTTCAGTCTGGCCATGTCACATTGCACTGCTCACTCTCCTGAGCGTCTGTGGAATGGTTCCCAGAACTACAGGATAGACTCACCAGAAGGCAGAACATGATTAAGTGCTTTAGTGGTGACTCTTCTTAAAGTGTCCTCATAGGAGTTCTGAGAAAGGTGCAAAGCCAGGTGTGGATTAAGACAAGAAATCATGATGTCAGTGACCAAGTGATTCAGCAGGTAAAATATGTGTTATGTCATTATACTTCAAGCAAAAATTCATGCAATGAATACAGGTACACAGTAACAATGACTACCATGTTAATTAACAAAAATCAACTCAGTGATGAAAAAAAAACTCTGAGAATACCAAGAGAGAAAAAACACATTCTGTGTTTTTATATGCTAATTCTAGTTTATTTGAATGTTTTAAAAGTTTTATATTTACATTTCATTTTTTTATTCAGCAAATATTTATTGATTACTTTGGTCAGGCAGTGTGCTAAGTGCATGGAATACTGATAAAGAAAGATAGGCTTTCTGCTGTCATGGAACACAGAATCTAGGGAGAAAACACACCTTAAACACACCACAGCCTAGTGACCGAGGAGGTTAAAGGCACCAATCCAAGTGAAAGCAGGCCTAGGGAACTAGACTCAATGTTGAGATTGCATGGCAAGCATATCATTTTCACCCTTCTCTCCACTCCCCACCCAACACACACAAAATGCTTTTGGCAAATATAACCACCATATTACAGCCATCCTCACTAATTTGGGAGTAACAGATTCATAAGAACAGAAACAATGAGAATATTCCACTATATATACATAAACTCCTGGCCAAGCTCTCTTCTGTTCTAACTAATACATCTCACCAGAGATTAAAATCAAGGAAACTGATCTCAGAACTTCACTAACATATCACAGTCAGAACTCATCAACAACAGGCCACACGGCACAAGCTGGATGGCTTTTAAGATCTAAGCTGCAAACTGAAGTCATGTTTGGGCTTTGCAATGTCACCTCTAAGGGACCTCAAAGGTACAATGACATAATCAGCCTTTGATGACACACTGTATCATATATCCCTATTCTCATATGTCCCTAACATGGCACATTTGCATATGATCTGGACTACAACATATCCACAAATATGTTTTTATATGCTAGAAGACTGTAATATGATAGAACCCTGATGGAGCCACTCTGCTTTGTTGTGTCAGTTCTCCTATTCATCAGACAATGATCATTCTCTTAGCCACATCCACCACCTATTCCTTAACCACAATTGCAGGGCTAGACAGTTCTGAAGAGGGGATAGTCTTTGAATCTTTCTGACATCCTCAGCAGTTTTACGGAAAGAGACTTGGATCCTGAGTCAACAGACCTGAGTCCCAGCCTCAGCTGAGCCCCTCATTACAAAGTCCTGAACCCTGGGTCACATTTGCAAAACATCACCAACCTCCTCACAGCTGTATTGTATGACTTCAGAATAACATTGTAAAAGTGCTTTGAAAATACTCAAAAGTAAGAATAATGAAAAATTATCATTTAAAAACTTATCCAAGTGAATATAGACCAACAGCTAATATAGGGTGTTACTGTACAACAATTTAGTAATTTCTATGAATTAGATGAGTGTTTTTGTCTTTCCCTGATACAAACACTCTATGTAGAAACAACAACCCCCACAAATAGCAAATCAGATTAGTCAGCTTTAGAAATTCCAAGTATATTAACCATTTTCTTTACTCAAAGAAGAAATTCTAAACTGTAAATTTTTAAAGTTTCAAAAATATTAAACACATATTAAACATTGTAGGTTCAGAAAAATACCAGTGGAGCCATTGACTAAACATCTGTAATTTGGCTATAAAGTAACAAAACTTGATTTCTAGTAAGATTTCTAAGACAATTGTTACTAGTATACCTCCAGAGGTTGCAAATTGACAGGTCATGAGCATGATTCAGTTTTGTTTGCCTACATAGTATTTCAAAAATTGGAAAGTTTTATATAAAAATTCAGATTTCTTGCTTCAAAAATTGCAAATCTGGTTACAGTCAGCTAGCTGTGTGGTAGAACTGGCTATACTGACTCATTAGTCCATTGTTAATATCGCCTCCAAACCCCTTCAGTGACAAAGGCATTAGAGTCTTGAAATTAGCAAATGCTAATAAGAACTGGCAAATGCTACAAATCCCAAGCCTTTTTTTTTCCTTTAGAAAAGTTAATATTAAACATGTACACTTGGGACCTACACTTGAGACCACTATCTCATATGGCAACAAATGGCTGGAGTTAACAGTGACTATCCCATCAGAGAGCCCACATCCACCATTATTCCCTATTGTTCTTAGTCTGGTTCATTCATTCATTTTAAATACCTGCCTGGAATATTTGAGCATTTAATTTTGCAACTCCTGGTTTATAGTCATATTCTATTCCAAAACCTCTTACATAAATAACAAAGGAAAAGCAATTTCAAGCTATTGTGCTTGCTTCATAATTAAAAACAAAGATCAGGTTTAAATTCAATATTATTGGACAAATTGAAATACCAACTTTAGATTCCTTTTCTCCCTTTTCTAACCATTGTGTTATTTAAGCAAAAAAGAATATTGCAATACAGATTTCAAGTCATCAATTGAGCAGTTAAAAAAACAGGATTTTTTAAAAAGATAAAAATATGTCATTATATACTCTTAAGAAACAAAATGTGGAAAGCTGGGAATTTTTATTTCTAGGTGAAAAATCATAATTGCTTCTTAAAACTACAAAGGCTTTTTGGTTTGTCTGAAGACCTTATATGGATATTTGATGGAAATCTCAAAAACCTGGGCGGAAAAATTCCAACACAAGACAAAACTCTGATTAAATGACTCTATCAAATAAGAATGTCTGAACATGAAACTAGATATGATAGTGGTCAGGAAAATTCCCTTTCATGTCACATTACATGCGTTCATACACAGATGACTGTTGCTTAGCCTGCCCTAACGCATATGTCTGTACATCCAAAGACGGTAACACTTTCATTTATCACTCTTCTCCCTAGGGGCAAGTGCATTACAGTCCTACTTGCTAGAAGAAAAGCATTTTCCAGAAACCACTTTCAAGACCCCAAGAATAAACACAGAGGATGAAATTTGGAAAAGAACACAGACCAATGCAAATTCCTAAAACAGTTCCCATCAATGTGTTTTGTATTTCTGGATACTGTCCTAGCAGTAATCACTACCACCATAAGGAAGGGGAATTACAAGCATTTGTCAGAAGTCTCTGCCTCAATGAACCATTTTAACCTTTTTAATTGAAATATAGTTGATATATAATATTATATTGGTTTCAGGAGAACAAGAGTGTTAGACAACTTTTATGCATTATTAAATCCTCACAAGTACAGTTACCATCTGTCAACATACAAAGATATTAAGATATTATTGACTATATTTCCTATGCTATTTTTCCTTACCATGACTAATTTATTTTATAATTGGATGTTTATACCTCTTTATCCCATTCACCTATTTCATCCATCCTCCCCTCCCATGCGGCAACCACCAGTCTATTCTCCGTGTTTATGAGTTGATTGCTGTTTTGTTTATTTAGTTTTTAAGATTCTAGATATAAGTGCAAACATACTGTATTTATCTTTCTCTGTCTGATATATTTCACTTAACCTAACACCTCTGGTTCCAACCATGTTATCCCAAATGTCAAAAGCAAATAATCCTAAAATTTGTATGAAATCACAAAAGACACTGAATAGCCAAAGCAATCCTGAGAAAGTAGAACAAAGCTGGAGGTATCATGGGCCCCATTTTCAATCTATACTACAAAGGTACAGTGTTCAAAACAGTATGGCTGTACCATATTTCTTTTCTTTTTATTAAGGTATTATTGATATACACTCTTATGAAGGTTTCACATGAAAAAACAAGGTGGTGACTACTTTTACCCATATTACCAAGTTCATACTCATACCCCAATGCCGTCACTGTCCATCAATGTAGTAAGATGCCATAGATTCACTATTTGCCTTCTCTGTGCTACACTGTTTTCCCCGTGATCCCCCGCACCATGTGTACTAAACATAATACCCCTCAATCCCCTTCTCCCTCCCTCCCTTCCCACCCGCCTTCCCACACCCCTCCCCTTTGGTAACCACTAGTTCCTTCTTGGAGTCTCTGAGTCTGCTGCTATTTTTTTCCCTCAGTTTTGCTGCATTGTTATACTCCACAAATGAGGGAAATCATTCAGTACTTCTCTTTCTCCACCTCGTTTATGTCAATGAGCATAATATCCTCCAGCTCCATCCATGTTGTTGCAAATGGTAGGATTTGTTTCTTTGTTATGGCTGAATAATATTCCATTGTGTATACGTACCACTTCTTCTTTATCTATTCATCTATTGATGGACACTTAGGTTGCTTCCATATCTTGACTATTGTAAACAGTACTGCAGTAAACATAGGGGTGCATATGTATTTTTGAATCTGAGAAGTTTTATTCTTTGGGTAAATTGCAATAAGTGGGATTCCTGGGTCAAATGGTATTTCTATTTTTAGTTTTTTGAGGAACCTCCATATTGCTTTCCACAATGGTTGAACTAGCTTACATTCCCACCTGCAGTGTAGGAGGGTTCCCCTTTCTCCGCATCCTCTCCAGCATTTGTTGTTCTTAGTCTTTTTGATGCTGGCCATCCTTACTGGTGTGAAGTGATATCTCCTTGTGGTTTTAATTTGCATTTCCCTGATGATTAGTGATGTGGAGCATCTTTTCATGTGTCTGTTGGCCATCTGAATTTCTCCTTTGGAGAATTGTCTCTTCATATCCTCTGCCCAATTTTTAATCAGGTTATTTGCTTTTGGGGGTTGAGGCATGTGAGTTCTTTATATATTTTGGATGTTAATCCATTGTCAGATATGTCATTTACAAATATACTCCCCCCATATTGTAGGATGCCTTTTTGTTCTGTTGATGGTGTCCTTTCCCATACAGAAGCTTTCTAGTTTGATGCAGTCCCATGTGTTCATTCTTGCTTTTGTTTCCCTTCCTCAAGGAGATGGATTCAGGAAGAAGCTGCATGCTTATATTCAGAAGATTTTTGCCTATGTTGTCGTCCAAGAGTTTTATGGTTTAATAACTTACATTCAGGTCTTTCATCTATTTCAAGTTTATTTTAATGTATGGGGTTAAACAATAATCCAGTTTCATTCTCTTGCATGTAACTGTCCAGTTTTGCAAACACCAGCTCTTGAAGAGGCTGTCATTTCCCCATTGTATGCACATGGCTCCTTTATCATATATTAATAACCATATATGCTTGGGTTTATATCAGGGCTCTCTAGTCTGTTCCATTGGTCTATGTATCCATTCTTGTGCCAGTACCAAATTGTCTTGATTACTGTGGCTTTGTAGTAGAGCTTGAAGTTGGGGAGCGTAATCCCCCCAGCTTTATTCTTCCTTCTCAGGAATGCTTTGGCTATTCAGGGTCTTTTGTGGTTCCATATGAATTTTAGAACTATTTGCTGTAGTTCATTGAAGAATGCTGTTGGTATTTTGATACGAATTGCATTAAGTCTGTAGACTGCTTTAAGCAGGATGGCCATTTTGACAATATTAATTCTTGCTATCCATGAGCATGGGATTTCTTTCCATGTATTGGTATCTTCTTTAATTTCTCTCATGAGTGCCTTGTAGTTTTCAGGGTATAGGTCTTTCACTTCCTTGGTTAGGTTTATTGCTAGGTATTTTATTCTTTTTGATGCAATTGTGAATGGAATTGTTTTCCTGATTTCTCTTTCTGCTAGTTTATTGTTAGTATATAGGAATGCCACAGATTTCTGCATATTAATTTTGTATCCTCCAACTTTGCTGATTTCAGATGTTAGATCTAGTAGTTTTGGAGTGGATTCTTTAGGATTTTTTATGTACAATATCATGTCATCTGCAAACAGGGACAGTTTAACTTCTTCCTTGCCAGTATGGATGCCTTTTCTTTCTTTGTGTTGTGTGATTGCCGTGCTAGGACCTCCAGTACTATGTTGAATAAAAGTGGGGAGAGTGGGCATCCTTTTCTTCTTCCCAATCTTAAAAGAAAAGCTTTCAACTTCTTACTGTTAAGTATAATGTTGGCTGTGGGTTTGTCATATATAGCCTTTATTTTGTTGAGGTGCTTGTCCTCCATACCCATTTTGTTGAGAGTTTTTATTATGAATGGATGTTGAATTTTGTCAAATGCTTTCTCAACATCTATGGAGATGACCACGTGGTTATTTCTTTCTTTTTGTTGATGTGGTGGATGATGTTGATGGATTTTCGAATGTTGTACCATCCTTGCACCCTGGAATAAATCCTACTTGATCATGATGGATGATCTTTTAGATGTATTTTTTAATTCAATTTGCTAAAATTTTGTTGAGTATTTTTGCATCTATGTTCATCAGCGATATTGGTCTGTAATTTTCTTTTTTGTGGTGTCTTTGCCTGGTTTTCATATTCGAGTTTTGCTGGCCTCATAGAATGAGTTTGGAAGTATTCCCTCTTCTTCTACTCTATGGAAATCTTTAAGTAAGATGGGTATTAGGTCTTCCCTAGATGTTTGATAAAATTCAGCGGTACAGCCATCTGGTCCATGGGTTTTATTCTTAGGTAGTTTTTTGATTACCAATTCAATTTCATTGCTGGTAATTGGTCTGTTCAGATTTTCTGTTTCTTTCAGGGTCAGCCTTGGAAGGTTATATTTTTCTAGAAAGCTGTCCATTTCTTCCAGGTTATCCATTTTGTTAGGATTTTTCATAGTATTCTCTAATAATTCTTTGTATTTCTGTGTCTCTGTAGTGGTTTTTCCTTTCTCATTTCTGATTCTGTTTATGTGTGTAGACTCTCTTTTTTTCTTAATAAGTCTGGCTAGAGGTTTATCTAATTTGTGTATTTCATCAAAGAACCAGCTCCTGCTTTCATTGATTCTTTCTATTGTTTTATTCTTCTCGATTTTATTTAATTCTGCTTTAATCTTTATTATGTCCCTCCTTCTACTGACTTTGGGCCTCATTTGTTCTTCTTTTTCTAGTTTCATTAATTGTGAGTTTAGACTGTTTATATGGGATTGTTCTTCTTTCCTGAGGTAGGCTTGTATTGCAATATACTTTCCTCTTAGCACGGCCTACACTGCGTCCCACAGATTTTTGGTGTTGAATTATTGTTGTCATTTGTCTCCATATATTGCTTGATCTCTGTCTTTATTTGGTCATTGATCCATTGCTTATTTAGGAGCATGTAGTGAAGCCTCCATGTGTGTGGGGGATTTTTCATTTTCTTTGCATAATTTATTTCTAGTTTCATACCTTTATGGTCTGAGAAACTGGTTGGTACAATTTCAATCTTTTGTAATTTACTGAGGCTCTTTTTGTGGCCTAGTATATGATCTGTTCTTGAAAATGTTCTATGTGCACTTGAGAAGGATGTGTATTCAGCTGCTTTGGGGTGTAGAGTTCTGTAGATGTCTGTTAGTTCCATCGGTTCTAATGTGTTTTTCAGTGCTTCTGTCTCCTTACTTATTTTCTGTCTGGTTGATCTGTCCTTTGGAGTGAGTGGAGTGTTGAAGTCTCCTAGAATGAATGCATTGCATTCTATTTCCCCTTTTAATCCTGTTAATATTTGTTTCACATATGTAGGTGCTCCTGTATTGGGTGCATCGATATTTATCATGGTTATATCTTCTTGTTGGATTGACCCCTTTATCATTATGTAATGTCCTTGTTTGTCTCTTGTGACTTCCTTTGTTTTGAAGTCTATTTTGTCTGATACAAGTACTGCAACTCCTGCTTTTTTCTATTAGTTGCATGAAATATCTTTTTCCATCCCTTCACTTTTGGTCTTTGTCTTTGGGTTTAAAGTGAGTCTCTTGTAGGCAGCATATAGATAGGTCTTGTTTTTTTATGCATTCAGTGACTCTATGTCTTTTGATTGGTGCATTCAGACTATTTACATTTAGGGTGATTATTGATAGGTATGTACTTATTGCCATTGCAGGCTTTAGATTCGTGGTTACCAAAGGTTCAAGGTTAACTTCCTTAGTATCTAAGAGTCTAACTTAACTCACTTAATATGCTATTACAAACACAGTCTAAAGGTTCTTTTTTTCTCCTCCTTTTTTTTCCTCAGCCATTCTTTATATATTAGGTATTATATTCTGTACTCTTTGTCTATGCCTTGATTGATGTTGGGGATAGTTGATTTAATTTTGCATTTGCTTAGTAATTAACTGTTCTACCTTCTTTACTGTGGTTTTATTACCTCTGGTGACAGCTATTAAACCTTAAAACCCTTCCATCTATAGCAGTCCCTCCAAAATACACTGTAGAGATGGTTTGTGGGAGGTAAATTCTCTCAGCTTTTGCTTATCTGGAAATTGTTTAATCCCTCCTTCAAACTTAAATGATAACCTTGCTGGATAAAGTATTCTTGATTCAAGACCTTTCTGCTTCATTGAATTGAATACATCATGCCACTCCCTTTCGGCCTGTAAGGTTTCTGCTGAGAAGTCTGATGATAGCCTGATGGGCTTTCCTTTGTATGTGATCTTATTTCTCTCTCTGGCTGCTTTTAATAGTCTGTCTTTATCCTTGATCGTTGCCATTTTAATTCCTATATGTCTTGGTGTTGTCTTCCTTGGGTCCCTTGTGTTGGCAGATCTGTGCACCTCCATGGCCTGAGAAACTATCTCCTCCCCCAGACTGGGGATGTTTTCAGCAATTACCTCCTCAACAACACTTTCTATCCCTTTTTCTCTCTTCTTCTTCTTCTGGTACCCCTATAATGCGAATATTGTTCCGTTTGCATTGGTCACACAGTTCTCTCAATATTCTTTCATTCTTAGAGATCCTTTTTTTTCTCTGTGTCTCAGCTTCTTTGTATTCCTCTTCTCTAATTTGTCTTTCATTTATCGTCTTCTCCACCGTATCTAATCTGCTTTTAAAACTTTCCATTGTATGTTTCATTTCTGATACTTTGTTCCATAATGATTGGATCTCCTATCGGAATTCATCCCTGAGTTCTTGAATATTTTTCTGTACCTGCATGAGCATGTTAATCATTTTTATTTTTAAATCACTTTCAGGGAGAGTCGTGAGTTTGATGTCATTTAAATCTTTCTCAGGAGTTGTGCTAATAATTTTACTCTGAACCAGGGTCCTTTGGTGTTTCATATTTGTATATGGCGCCCTCTAGTGCCCAGAAGCTCTACTCTCTGCAGCTGCTCAGCCCCTGAAGCAATGTTGGGGTTGCAGGGGAGCAGTATTTGTGCCTGGGGGGAGGAAAGAGCTGTTTCCTGCTTCCCGGCTGCTATGCCTTTCTCCACTACCAGAACCTGTGGGCCGAGAACACAGGTATAAGCCTCTGTGCTTTGCGTTTGTAGTTGTTGCAGACGTGGCTTCCCTCTGGCTCACCTAACGCCAGCATAGGGTTTGCCGGTTTGTGAGCCAGGTCAGGCTGGCTGGTAGAAAGGCTCAGTAGGCTGCATATCACGGAGGACGTCCTTGGAGCTGTGTAGCCTGAAGGTCGTCTAAGGAGGAAGATTTCTTTTTCTTCTTAAATATGAGAATCTGTATGGCAAAGCTCTGAACCTGCTGGGTAGAGTGCACCCAGATAATTTTGTCTACCTGTCCTCTCTCCTGAGCAGCAAGCTCTGTGCAATCCTTGACCCTTTAACAGCCCTCTTGCTGCGGCGTTCCTTGTTAGGAAGTCTCTCAGACTGCCCGCCTTTCTTTGGTCCCAGAGCAGCTGGATATGGATCCCTGTTTTCCACAAGTGGCTGGGATCTCAGTCTCTCCAGGTATTCTGCCTGTCTTAGGTTTCCAACCCCCTAATTATGAGAGTACCATGAAACCACCATGAAATGTAGGTTTGTGCTTCCAGGTCAAAGCTCCAGAGTTAGGTATTCAGCAGTCCCAGGCCTCCACTCCATCCCCACTCTGTTTCTCTTCCTCCCACTGGTGAGCTGTGTGGGTGAAGGTCTTGGGTCCTGCTGGTCCACGGCTTTGGTATGTTACCCTGTTGCATGAGGTTTATTTTTTTCTCCAGGTGTATGCAGTTTGGCGCAGTCCTCTTTCCTGTTGCCCTTTCAGGATTAGTTGTAGTAATTATACTTTTGTATTATATGTGGTTTTAGGAGGAAGCCTCTGTCTCACCTCTCATGCTGCCATATTTAATCCAATCTCCTGGTTGTACCATCTTTCTATGTTGATAGAATAACTGCACTAGTGAGGGTGAGGATTTAGTAATATGGGTAACTGTTAAACCACTCTGTTGTATATTTGAAACGAATATGACTGTATATCAATGATACTTCAGTTAAAAAAAAAAAACAGTATCATACCAGCACAAAAATAGACCATAGATCAATGCAACAGAATAGAGAGCCCTGATATAAACCACACTTATGTGGTTAAATAATATATGATAAAGGAGGCAAGAATACACAATGGGGAAGACAGTCTCTTCAATAACTAGTATTAAGAACCTATATAGCTACATGCAATAGAATGACACTGGATCACTATCTTACATCATACATGGAAATAAACTTGATATGGATAAAAGACCTAAATATAAGACCTGAAATCATAAAACTCCTACTACTTTTTCCCTTCTCTACTTCCCACTAAATTTTCAGTCTCAGACCTACTTCAGCATGGTTACTGGTCTTTTTTTTTTCCACATGCTTAAAAATAACAAGCATTTGGAATTCTACCCTAACTCAAAAATTATAATAAAGTTTTATTGCAGAAAAAAAAAGATTAAGAAAATACAAAGGAAGGAAAGGAGGGAGGGAAGGAAAAAACAAAGAAAGGACATAAAGTATGTTTGCAGGTAACCTGAAAGACAGAGACCATGCTTTAAAAACAGAAAGTAGAAAGCAACCATCATGTGTCCTTTTAGATTTCTCTTAATGTAACTTTTGGGCTGGGATAGAATGCAAACACTGTAATTGATCATCCTGAAAAATATATGACTCTGATTTTCAACATGCTACCATGAACATGGGACATTCTCAAGTGCACATGGGAAAGTTCAAGAAATATCCAGCTAAATTCAAGAGGAGTTTATTGATAGTGCCAAAAAGAGAACAATAAGAAAAAAGAACAAGAGTTTTATCTGTATTCAGTCATATGTACTAGGTGGACTAATTTATTTTGAGCTTTGTTTCAGTTATTGATTTTCACAAGTTTAATGTTAAAGGCCTGGACCTCAGTTACCTCAAGAGCAATTAAGTTGTTTTCATAAAAGAACTCGAGGTGAGCCAGAAAGCTTTTACTTAAAATTCTCAGGTTTGCTTCCTGGACTTAGAACAAGTTATCTCAGTTCCCTGCCCAGTCTAACACATTCAGCATCCACAAACCTTTCATGAATATTTACAATAAGCAATGCAGCATCAGTATTTTTAACTTAATTTTCATTGAGGCAGTTTTAACATGCACATTCCCTTGATTGAAAAAAAAAGCAGTACCAAAGTAAGACTTTTACTTTTTAATATTTATATTTTAACTAATTGCAAGACTTCAACAAAAGTAAAGGCTTTGGGTTAAAAATCTCAATCTCTGCTGCAACCCATATGCTCTTATGTCAGGACATGCAGGGTTAAGGAGTATAGTAATAAATGAGAGTATGAGGAAGGGGGGTCAAGAAAAGGGAACAAAAAGGAAAAACTAAGGTGGAGGCAATGGTGGTAACGGTAATGCAATAATGAAAACTAACACTTACTTAGTGCTTACTATGTAATGGGCACTGTGGTAAGTACTTTCCATATATTAACTCATTTCAATCTCCATATGAATCTTAAGAGGCAAACACTATTATTATCCCAATTTAATGAAAGGAAACTGAGTCATAGATCCTTTACATGACTTGCCCAAGGGCCTCAGCTAGGTAGGAGCATATTGAGGATTTAAATCTCAGCAGTCTGGCTGGAGAGTCCATACTCCTAACCACTACTCTACAGGCCTGAATAGAAAGGGTACCAAATGGAAAGAAGTTAATATGACAATAAAGCTTAAAATTTAAATTTAAAACAAAACTGAGGTTTTACCTTAAAGGGGGAGAAATACACTTGGCATTCAGATTAAAATGTTCTACCTAATAAACACAATATAGCTTTTATTGTGTACTTGGCAACAGGTAATAAGTGAAATTACAAGCATTAGAAATGAATGTAGAAAGCCTTCTCCAGAAAGATAAGAGCACAATATTTTAACCACCAAAGAGAGCCTCTTTCTAGTGCAACTCATGAGTCCACAGTGCCATCCAGCGATAAGGTAAGTGAATCACATGTTTATGCTCTTCTGCAATTACCAAATCTTTTCTATAACCAACCCAGAATTTTCACATCAAAAAGGGATATTTACATTAAATAATAACCTCTTTTATTTTATCATAACTTTTGCCAAACTACCTTTACATTTAAATGTCCCCACTTTTTTTTATGTAAGCATCACTGATATACAATCTTATATTGCTTTCAAGTATACAACACAGCAACAGTTACCAATATTATTAAATCCTTACCCCAACTAGTATTGTTATTATTTGTGAGCCCAGGAAGATGTTACAGAATCATTGGCTATATTCTCCATGTTGTAGTAACCTTCTCATGATCAACTTATATTATGATTGAGAATTTTTATGCCTCTTCATCCACCTCACCCTCCCCAACCACCCATCCCAACCCCTCCTGCAGTCACCACCAGTCACTTCTCAGTGTCCATGAGCTTACTGCTATTTTGTTCATTTTGTTTTGTTTTGCTTTAGAGTCTACAAATAAGTAAAATCATATGGTATTTGTCTTTGCTTGGCTTTTCACTGTGCATAATACCCTCTAGATCCATCCATACAGTTGCAAATGGCAGGATTTCTTTCTTTTTTTATGGCTGGATAATATTCCATTGTGCATATGTACCACTTCTTCTTTATCCATTCATCTATTCATGACCACTTTGGTTCCTTCCATATCTTGGTTATTGTAAATAATGTGACAGTAAATATAGGGGTGCATATATCTTCTTGAATCAGGGATTTTGTTTTCTTCAGGTGAACTCCTATAAGTGGAATTACTGGGTCGAATGGTATTTCTATTTTTAGCTTTTTGAGGAACTTCCATACTGCTTTCCACAGCGGCTGCACCAATTTACATTCCCACCAACAGTGTAGGAGGGTTCTCTTTTCTCTACATCCTCATCAACACTTGCTTATTTTTTGTCTTTTGGATAGTGGCCATTCAGAATGGTGTGAGGTGGTATCTCACTGTGGTTTTAATTTGCATTTCCCTCATGATTAGCAATGTGGACTATCTTTTCATGTGTATTTCTTCTTTGGAAAAATGTCCGTTTGGGTCCTCCACCCATTTTTTAACTGGGTTAATTGTTTTTTTGGTGTTGAGTCATATGAGTTTTTTATATATTTTAGATATTAACCCCTTATCAGATAAATCATTTATGAATATATTCTCCCATACTACAGATTGCCTTTTTGTTCTGCTAATGGTGTACTTTGCTGCACAGAGGCTTCTTAATTTGATGTAGTCCCACTTGTACATTTTTTATTTTCTTTCCGTTGCCCAGGAAGATGTGTGCAGGAAAAAACTGCTCATGTTTATGTTCAAGAAATTTTTGCCTATGTTTTCTTCTAAGAGTTTTATGGTTTCATGTCTCACATTTAGGTCTTTGAACCATTATAGTCTACTTTTGTGTATGGAGTTAGACAGTAATCCAGTATCATTTTCTTGCATGTAGCTGTCCAGTTTTCCCAACAGCGCTTAATTGAAGAGACTGCCTTTTCCTCATTATATATTCATGGCTCCTTTATCATATATTAATTGACCATGTATGTGTAGGTTTATATCAGGGGTCTCTATTCTGTTACACTGATCTATGGATCTGTTCCTGTGCCAGTACTATATGGTTTTGATTACTGCAGCTTTGTAGTAGAGCTTGAATCAGGGGTCACAATAACCCCAACTTTGTTCTTTCTCAGGATGCTTGGCTATTCACTGTCTTTTATGATTCCATATGAATTTTAAGATTATTTGCTCTACTTCACTGAAAAATGCCATTGTTACTTTGATAGGATTGCACCGAATCTGTAAATTGTTTTGGGCAGGATGGCCATTTTGACAGTATTAATTCTTCCTATTTATAAGCATGGGATAGATTTCCATCAATTTGTGTCTTCTTTGAGTTCTCTCACAAGCATCTTACAGTTTTCAGAGTACCGGTCTTTCACTCCTTGGCAGGTTTATTCCTAGGTATTTTCTTCTTTTGGATGCAATTGTAAATGTAATTGTTTTCCTGATTTCTCTTTCTGCTAGTTTGTTGGTAGGTGTATATAGGAACACAACAGATTTCTTTGTATTAACTTTTGTATCCTGCAACTTCACTGAATCCAGTTACTAGTTGTAATAGTTTTTTGGTGTAGTCTTTAGCATTTTCTATACATAATATCATGTCATCTGCAAATAGTGACAGTTTAATTTCTTCCTTACCAGTCTGGATGCCTTTTATCTCTATCTTGTCTGATTGCATGGCTAGGACCTCCAGTGCTATGTTGAGTAAAAGTAGTGAGAGTGGGTATCCTTGTCTCATTCCTGATCTTAGAGAAAAAACTTTCAGCTTTTCACCACTGAGTGTTAGCTGTGGATTTATCATATACGGTGTTTATTATGTTGAGTTACGTACCCTCTATACTCATTTGGTTGAGCGTTTTTAATCATGAATGGATGTTGAATTTTGTCAAATGCTTTTTCAGCATCTATTGAGATGATCGTGTGGTTTTTATCCTTCATTTTGTTAATGTGATGTATGACATTTATTGATTTACAAATATTGTACCATCTTTGCATACCCGGAATAAATCCCACTTAGTTGTGATGGATCATTTTTTGATGTATTTTTAATTCAGTTTGCTAATATTTCGTTGAGAATTTTTGCATCTATGTTCATCAGGGATACTGGTCTAAAATTTTCTATTTTTGTACTGTCTTTGTCTGGTTTTGGTATTAGAGTGAAGCTGTCCTCATAGAATAAGTTTAGAAGTACACCCTCTTCTACTTTAAGAGGATGGTTATTAGTTCCTCTTTAAATGTTTGGTAGAATTCAGCTGTGAAGCCATCTGGTCCTGTATTTTTGTTTGTTAGGAGTTTCTGCTTACCAATTCAATTTCATTACTGGTAATTGGTCTATTCAAATTTTGTTTCTTCCTGGGTCAGTCTTGGAAGGTTCCTAGGAAGTTGTTCATTTCTTCTAGGTTGTCCAATTTATTGGCATATAATTTCATGGAATTCTCTAGTAATTCTTTGTATTTCTGTTCCCCTATTTCTCAATTAAACTATCACTTTGTCAAGACCAGCCCAAATTATTAACCTGAGGGTAAGAGAGGTTGCTGATAACATAGTACTAATATTAAAAAATCATTCGATTTATTAATAGCATCTCAGTAATCCAGTGAGGACATAATATCGTCACCAGGTTATTTGTGTTTCTTACTATATACATATTGGTTAGTGGACTATGTAGTTCAGAAGCAGTCAGTGAGGACTAAAACACCTGCTCCAAACAGCACAGCAAATTGTGGGTATTTCCCCCATGAGCAACACCTGCACTGTGGAAACCTGAAGGGAACAAATACAACAATTAAGTACATGGTGGGGGTCAGACGTGGAGTGTAAGGAGAGAGCTGGCTAAGCATCAAACAAGCAAAATTCTATCTTTAGACCTAAATAGACTAGTAATTACTTTTTTTTAATTCCCATACAGGAAAAATATTTACATTATGACATAACTGAATTCTGAAGTTTAGTTTTCATACAAAACAATATTACAGCTGATTATACCACTAAGACCAAAAATATATGTTCCTGGAAGGAACTCAAGAAAGATTCATTAGTCAGTTCTCTTAATAAGATATTTTTCTGAAATATTCACCAAATATTAGTTATTAATGCTAAGGAGTGGAATTACAAAAAAACTTTCAGTTACTAAGTTACACATTTGTATAATTTTTGGCATTTATTCTGAACCTTTAGTTCTATTGTTAACATTATGGAAAAGTCCTGTACTCCACTCTATTACAGTCACTAAGAAACACTGGACAATAAGACATTTGACTTTATTTTCTATGTATCCCTTATACATTTCAACCATTATAGAACGGATATTCCACATACACTAATAAAACACAGCTTTTGTTTAAATTAACAAACACCCTTTATCACAGAACTACCTACAAATCTATTTTGTAAAGTGTATTTTCCAATCAGCAGCTAAGCCAGTTTTTAAATCCTTTCATTTTTAGAATGCCATGATTGATAACATGTCCATGGAAGTAACTGTGATTTAAAAGACAGATTTGTGATCTGTTGCTTTCCTATGCACTAATGATGAACTAACAGAAAGAGAAATCAGAAAAACAATTCCATTCACAATTGCATCAAAAAGAATAAAATACCTAGGAATAAACCTAACGAAGGAAGTGAAAGACCTGTACTCTGAAAAGTACAAGACACTCCTAAGAGAAATTAAAGAGGACACTAACAAATGGAAATGCATCCCATGCTCTTGGCTAGGAAGAATCAATATTGTCAAAATGGCTATACTACCTAAAGCAATCTACAGATTCAATGCAATCCCTATCAAACTACCAACAGCTTTCTTCAATGAACTGGAACAAATAATTCTAAAATTCATATGGAACCACAAAAGACCCCGAATAGCCAAAGCAATCCTGAGAAGGAGGAATAAAACAGGGGGAATTACACTCCCTGACTTCAAGCTCTACTACAAAGCCACAGTAATCAAGACAATTTGGTATTGGCACAAAAACAGACCCACAGACCAGTGGAACAGAATAGAAAATCCAAACATTAACCCAAACATATACAGTCAATTAATATTTGATAAAAGTGCCTTGGATATACAATGGGGAGATGACAGCCTCTTCAGCAGCTGGTGTTGGAAAAACTGGACAGCTACATGTAAGAGAATGAAACTGGACTACTGTCTAGCCCCATACACAAAGGTAAACTCAAGGTGGATCAAAGACTTGAATGTAAGTCATGAAACCATAAACTCTTAGAAAAAAACATAGGCAAAAATCTCTTAGACATAAACATGACAACTTCTTCATGAACATATCTCCCCGGGCAAGGGAAACAAAAGCAAAAATGAACAAGTGGGACTATATCAAGCTGAAAAGCTTCTGTACAGCAAAGGACTCCATCAGTAGAACAAAAAGACATCCTACAGTATGGGAGAATATATTCATAAAAAACGTATCTGATAAAGGGTTGACATCCAAAATATATAAAGAACTCATGCACCTTAACAAACAGAAAGCAAATAATCCAATTAAGAAATGGGCAGAGGACATGAATAGACACTTCTCCAAAGAAGAAATTCAGATGGCCAACAGGCACATGAAAAGATGCTCCACATCGCTAATCATCAGAGAAATGCAGATTAAAACCACAATGAGATATCACCTCACACCAGTGAGGATGGCCAACATCCAAAACACAAACAACAACAAATGTTGGCGAGGATGTGGAGAAAAGGGAACCCTCCTACACTGCTGGTGGGACTGCAAATTAGTTAAACCATTGTGGAAAGCAGTATGGAGGTTCCTCAAAAAACTCAAAATAGAAATACCATTTGACCCAGGAATTCCACTCCTAGGAATTTACCCTAAGAATGCAGCAGCCCAATTTGAAAAGGACAGATGCACCCCTATGTTTATTGCAGCACTATTTACAATAGCCAAGAAATGGAAGCAACCTAAGTGTCCATCAGTAGATGAATGGATAAAGAAGATGTGGTACATATACACAATGGAATATTATTCAGCCATAAGAAGAAAACAAATCCTACCATTTGCAACAACATGGATGGTGCTAGAGGGTATTATGCTCAGTGAAATAAGCCAAGCCGAAAAAGACAAGTATCAAATGATTTCACTCATATGTGGAGTATAAGAACAAAGAAAAAATACTGAAGGAACAAAACAGCAGCAGACTCACAGAACCCAAGAACGGACTAATAGTTACCAAAGGGAAAGGGACTGGGGAAAATGGGCGGGAAGGGAGGGATAAGAGGGAAAAAGGGGCATTACGATTAGCAGATGTAATGTTGGGGGGGCACGGGGAGGGCAGTACAACTCAGAGAAGACAAGTAGTGATTCTATAGCATCTCACTACGCTGATGGACAGTGACTGTAATGGGGTTGGTGGGGGGGACCTGATGAAGGGGTAGTTTAATAATCGTAATATTGCACATGTAATTGTAAATTAATGATAATAAAATAAATTATATTAAAAAAAAGTCAAATTAGTTGAGGTAATTATAGGATGTTAACTGTAATCCACAAGGCACCCACAAAATAAAAATGAAATAGCACTTCAAACATTTCACTACCAAAAATCATCTAAACACAAAAGAACATAGCAATGCAGAAAATGAGACAAAAATGCTGTAAGACATACAGAAAACAAATAGCCAAATGAGAAAGTCCCTCCTTATCACAAATTACATAATGTAAAAGATAAGACTTTCCAATCAAAAGACAGAGATTGGCAGAATGTTTAAAAACCCATGATCCAACTATATCTAAAAAAGATACACTTTAGACCCTAAGACACAAATAGATGGAATGTGAGGGGATGGAAAATGATATTACATACAAATAGTAAACAAAAGAGAGGAGAAGTGGCTCTACTAATATCAAAGTAGACTTTAAATTAGAAGTGCTTACAAGAGACAAATAAGGACATTATGTATTAATAAAAAGTTAAACAGGAAGAAGATATAATAAGTATACACATTTATGCACCTAATAACAGACCATCAAATATGTGAAGCAAAAGCTGACAGAATAGAAGGGAGTAATAGAAAGTTGTACAGTTAGTAGTTGGAGATTTCCATATGCCACTCTCAAAAATGGGTAGAACAACCATACAGAAAATAAGTAAGGAAATAGAGGACTTAAATACAATAACCCAATTAGATCTAACAGATATGTATAGAACACTCTCACCAAAAAGAGCATAAACATTTTTCTCAAGGGGTATTTTCCAGGATAGACCATATGTTGTGCTATAAATTAGGTCTCAATGGGTTTTAAAAGATATGTGTCATACAAAGTATCTTAGACTACAGTGGAATGAAGTTAGAAGCGAAATACAGAAGTAAAACTGGAAAATCCACAAATTTATGGGAATTGAGCACACACTCTTAAACAACCAATGGATCAAAGAAGATATAAGAGAAATACCAAAATACTTAGAAACAAATGAAAATGAGGCATAGCATATCAAAATTAATGGGATGCAGGAAAAGGAGTATAAAGGAAGAAATTCATGGCTTTAATTTTTTATTGAAGTATAGTTGATATACAATATTATGTTGGTTGGGAAATTTATAGCTTTAAATGCTTATGTTAAGAAAACAGAAAGATCTCAAATCAACAATCTATAACTTTACCACTCAAGGAACTAGAAGAGGAACAAGAAACTAAACTCCAAGGTAGTGAAAGGAAGGGAAAAATAAAGATTAGTGGTTAGATCAATGAAATACAGAATAGAAATACAACAGAAAAAATCAAAAAATTGGTTCTTGAGAAAATCAACAAAATTGACAAATCATTAGTGAGATGGAGTAAGAAAAAAAGAAGACTCAAATTACTGAAATCAGAAGTAAAATTGTGTACATTACTACTGTTTCTGCAGAATTGCAAAGGAGCACATGGAAGTGCTATGAGCAATTGTATGACAACAAATTGGATAACTGAGATGAAAAGGAAAAAAATCCTAGAAATACAAAACCAAAGGGACAAAATCATGATGAAATAGAAAGTTCTAATAGACTTACAATTAGTGAGGAGATTGAGTCAATAATTTAAAATCTCCTGAAAAACATAATTCCTGGACCAGATGGCTTCACTGGTGAATTCTACCAACAATAAAAAGAGAAACTGTACCATCCTTTGGAAACTATTCCCAAAAATTGAAGGTGAAGTGAGGCTAACATTGCCCTGATAACAAAGTCAGACAACCACAGATCAAGATCTTATGAACACTGATGCAAAAATCCTCAACAAAATACTAACCAAACTAATTCAGCGGCATATTAAAAGGACTGTAAATTGATCATGACTGAGTGGGATTTATTCCTAGAATGTAAAGATTGCTCAATATAAAAAAAAAATCAATCAATGTAATACATCACAACAGAATGAAGGAATAAAAATCACGTGATCACTTCAATTGATGCAAAAAAACCACCTGACAAATTTCAACATGAATGATAGATTTTTCATGATAAAAAATAAGACACTCAACAACTGGGAATAGAAGTAAACTATCTGTACATAATAAAAGCCATGCCTGGTAAAATATGGCAAACATCATACTCAATGGTGAAAGGCTAAAAGCTTTTGTCTATGACCAACACCAAAGCAGGGATGCCCACGCTCACCGTTTACATTCAACGTAGTACTGCGAATTCTACCCACAGAGACCATGTTAGAGAAAGAATAAAAGTCATTTTAATTTAAAGGAAGGATCCTCTCTGTTCACAGATGGTATGATCTTATGGGTAGAAAACCCTAATGGTTATACACACACAAACTGTTAGACTAAATGAATTCAGAGAATGATAGGATACAAAAATCAATACACAAAAATCATATCTGTATACCCACAATAAAGAATCTGAAATTGAAATTATAACAATTCCATTTAGGATACCATCCAAAATAATAAAATACTTAGAAACTAACTTAACTGAGGAGGTGAAAGACTTGTACAATGAAAACTACAAACCACTTTGCAAGAAAGTAAAGAAGACATACATAAATGGAAACACATCCAATGTTCATGGTTTGGAAGATAATATTGTTAAGATGTCCATGCTACCTAAAGTAACCTACAGATTCAATGCAATTCCTATCAAAATATCAAGGACAATTTTTGCAGAAATAGAAACACCCATCCTAAAGTTCATATGAAATCTCACAGAACACTGACTAACCAAAACACAATCTTTAAAAAGAATAAAGCTGGAGGAGCCACAATTCCTAATTTCAAATTTGACTATAAAGCTACAGTAATCCAGTTTGTTACCAGCATAAAGACACACATTGAGCCCAGTGGGACAGTCCTGGGAATCTTTCTTTCTTGTGGAAGTATTTTTACTGTCTTCCAGGTACGCAGTGGGGCGGGGGGCATAGACCTCCTCACCATGGTAAGTGCAAATGAAAAGGCAGCCGCTTTCCTCTTGCGGATGCAGAGGGGAATTGCCTCGGTGCAGCCTAACCGTGGGCCCCCACCCCACCCCTTTCTGTTCTCGGCTGGCTGAAAAGCTGTACCCATCTGATGAAAACTAGTAGAAAATTAGGTTTAGCTTTGGACTTTTGCAAGGCACTGTTTAGTACTTGAGTGGCTCCTGTGGCTACCATCTGCCTTAAGTCTGCTGTTTCTCAGGTCTTGGGAACTACATCATTTCACAAATTTCTGTATCCAATTCAGGGTTCCCTCTGAGCTTATCACTGAGTGATTCCATGGCAAAGCATCTTCCAACTAGAAAAATTTCCTTTAGGCCATTAGGCTGGACAGTCTAATGATTTCACAAACCAAATTTGGAGTAAAATGGTTAATTAAGGAAAAAGAAACAATGATTTGGGTTTTTTGGTAGGGTTTATATGAAACTACCAACGATAATATTAGACTCTTAGAATACATGTTTCTCTGACTCGTTCAAGTACCCTTTGGTTCTGATACTTAGAACCATAGTCTAGATTATGTGTACCTCTGAACCTCTTTCCTTAGCCAGTCATTTCCTGTTAACAGAACAGGATTCTCTGCCGTTGTGCAGAAGCCCTGTTATGTTTACTTCACACCCTTAACTTGTAAACCTGACTGTGATTTGACCGTCCCATGGGGCTGCTACTCTGAAGCTAAACACTGCAGAGAGGGTGTGTTTGTCTGGAGTTCCTCACTGGTGCCATGTGACCTCACTTATAATTCAGCCATTTAAAAATTGTTGAGTTGGAGTTTGACAGGAAAATACCCATGTGCATGATTTCTCTAATAGACTGATGTGTCATGCCGCAGTCTGCCTGTTTAGCTGTCCCCCAGGATGGATGTGGGCAGCGTCTGTCCATCACACTATCTGGACAGGGTCCATCACTCTGATCTCAACGGAGGCATATCTCAACAAGACAGTTTCCTAGGATGTTAAGTGAGCAGTTCTTCAGCAAAAAATGATGAGGGATGGGGTGTGAAGGTGATTCCTTGTCTTCACAGTTTGTATTCTATGTAGTGCAGTGATGCAGACTTGTGAGAAACACACTCACTGGTCCAAACTCAATAAGTGGACACAGAGACAAAGAGAACAGCGGAGCGAGGCTTTAACGACGGCCGTGCCAGATCGGGCATCTGGCGGGCAGGCACACCTGGGACAGTGGGTGCGGGTAATTTATTCCCTAGCATGCGAGTCCCTCCCCTGGTTCCTCATTGGCTGACTACTACAGGGTTCACATTCATTCCTCGACGTCGCCTAAGCCAATTATATCCATATTAGGCCTTTTCTTATATTTGTCTTAATTTTATTGGTGGGTTTAAAACCTCTTTCTCTTCTCGAACAGGTATAGCCAGGTCCTTACCAATTCCCCCACCCCCTCCCCACTCTCAGCCTGAGTGGCTTCCTGGCATTATTTTCCACCATGTGGCCCTTCGTTAATACCTTTCTGTTGAAATGGTTAAACCTCTGGGGGAATAAACCACATTTAGGTTTCATGCTTTTTATAACAGTTTCCCCTCTTCTTATTTAAGAATTTCTGATTTAATTCCCAGTAGTGTATTTCAACTCACATTTGGTCCTTTTTCAAACCTAATAGATTTTTACTCTCTTCTGCATAGTCAAATTTATCTTCTAATAACATATGATTATTTTGGGTGTATGTCACAGGTATTTGTTTATGGCTGCCTCTGTAAGCCTGAGTCAGGCCTCTCACACAGACATTACACAACATCCTACAGCAGTTACAACTCCTGCAACCATAACAAGGGATGTTAAAACAGAGGCAGCCATACCCTTCCATTTTCCAAATCACCCATCTAACCAGTCTGTAAAAGGATTATAGACACCAGAGTTTTCAGTTAATTCATTAGCTGAAGTGGTGAGTCACTGTAGGGCTTTAGTAATAGTACCATCACAGGCAGTATTATTCGGGATAAAAGTACAATATTTTCCTTCCAAAATAACATAAACTCCTCCTTTTTCTGCTACATTATATCAAATGCTACCCTATTTTCCATGCCATCAATCATGCTGGTGGTAACTAATTGGCTAACTTATTCTTGAAGAGCATCCCTGGTATAGTTAATGAATCTTTGTTGATTATAGTAAATGTAATTGGTCCAATCTACATTTTTGTTGATGGTTGAACACCAAAATAGTGCTGATTCAAGCCCTGCAGCTATTTGGTTTCTAGCCTTAAACTCATCAGGGGCTCCCCTGGGGACTCCTATTGTCAAGGGATACATTTGAATCAAAGGATCCTTATAATGCTCTGCGATTTCTATGAAAAAAATTTTTTCTTTGTGTGTGGAGAGAGCTGCCAGGATCAATGGAATAGGCAACGGGACTAAAGCAAAGTCCCAGCCCAGTGCGCTGGTTTCTCTCCATGGTACATCAAACATCTGCTCAGGGGATGTGTAATTCCAAGAAGTTGCCCTCTTTAGAGACGTTTAGGATGTGGGCACAAGTCAGCAAGTTCCCCACAGGAGCTGTGAGACCTTCCTTTTACCTAGAGAGGCATGAGGAGTGATCCATCGTCCCTGTGGAAACAGAGGGGGTTGCCCTCAGGTCTGACGTCTTCAGAGCGGGAAGGAGTAGAGACAAGCTCTTGCGAGTCTCATCTCCCCAGGCGTCCTTGTCCTGGCATGGGGCCGACGGGCAGTGCACCCCAGTGGGGTCTGTGCCCCAGCCGAGAGAAGGGGACCACCTGCGCCTGTGGCCGTCCTGCAGCACGTGCATAACAATGGCTTTTGTTCAAAGCTAGTACTGAAACTTTGACCCATTCTACCCAGGCATTGGTGTCTCCATAACCTGTCTCCATTTCAAGAGTCTGTTGCCCATCCTTTACCTCTGTTCCAGTGACTCGTTTAGGGTCGTTACCAGGAAGCTCTGGCTCATTATCTCCCTCAGGACTGGGGGTGCTTACTATGGGTGAAGTCTTGTCCTTGATTGAATTAAGACTAAACCCTCCCATGGGATTTAATCCAGTAACATCTGCACTGAGTAGTTAACAAGAGAAGGTTACACTGTCTGTCCCGGCAATTATTAGGAGGAATGCCTTCAGCCAACTGGAGTTTTCCTTTTAAAGGTCTCCCTGCTGCGTAAGGGCCTGTCCATCTTTGAAACTGGGTAGACCACCAAACACTGCTGCACCCTGGACATGGGGAAACATTTGTCCATTCAGGACAGAGGTACTTATTATCTCCAGAACCTGACACGCATCACACCTGATGGTTTGGGGCCTGATGGCTTTGTGATATTGGTCACCAGCTTGACAGGGTAACCAGGCGTGTCTTCCCATTCTAGGGTTCCCTGCTACTTGTCTGTAAAATACAGAGTTAGAAAGATAAAAGGTAACAAGAGTTTTAGTCTTAAGGGTTGGTTAGCTGCCTGGGACACCTGCCAGTTCTCTGTTTTGAACCCAGATCCCTCTGTCAGTTTGTTTTCTCTGGTGTAGTGAGTCCAGCCCTCTCCCACTGTCCTCACTGTGGTTTTCATGGTCAGGAGCGCTCGGTAGGGGCCTTCCTGGCTGGGCTGGAGTCGATCTTCTTTCCAGGACGTTACTAACACCAGGTCCCCAGGGTGGAAGCAGTGAGCAAAGAACTCAAGTGGGGGAGTCTGGGCGAGGAGTCCCTTCAGCCTGAGAGAAGGTAAGGTAGAAGCCATGGCCACACATATTCCCTTAGGAATTGATCCTCTGTTTGCAAGGTGGGCAAGTCCACTGCCATTCCTAGGTATGGCAGCCCATATATTTTGGTTAAATGTTTCTTTTGAGAGACTGATTCCTTTTTCTACCTTTCTGGAGGATGGTGGATGCCAAGGAGTATGGACACCCCACTGTCCCTGGAGGGCCGTCATTAGGCCCTGTAATAACTGAAGTAAAATGCCTCCCATTGTCTGAATCAACATTTTCTATTAACCCAAACCAGGAATTACTTACTCTAAAAGCACTTTTATTGCTGATCCTGCCGTTGCAGCTGTTAATGGGTAAGCCTCTACTCATCCAGTGAGAGGGTCAACCATCACTAATAAATATTTCATTTTATTATATTTTATTTTTTATTAAGGTATTATTGATATACACTCTTATAAAGGTTTCACATGAAAAAAAAATGTGGTTACTACATTTACCCATATTATCAAGTCCCCACCCATACCCCAATGCAGTCACTGTCCATCAGTGTAGTAAGATGCCACAGATTCACTGTTTGCCTTCTCTGTGCTACACTGTCTTCCCGTGATCCCCCACACCATGTGTACTAAACATAATACCCCTCAATCCCCTTTTCCCACCCTCCCCACCCACCCTCCCACAGCCCTCCCCTTTGGTAACCACTAGTTCCTTCTAGGAGTCTCTGAGTCTGCTGCTATTTGGTTCCTTCAGTTTTGCTTCGTTGTTATACTCCACAAATGAGGGAAATCATTTGGCACTTGTCTTTCTCTGCCTGGCTTATTTCACTGAGCATAATATCCTCCAGCTCCATCCATGTTGTTGCAAATGGCAGGATTTGTTTCCTTCTCATCGCTGAATAGTATTCCATTCTGTATACGTACCACCTCTTCTTTATCCATTCATCTACTGATGGACACTTAGGTTGCTTCCATATCTTGGCTACTGTAAAAAGTGCTGTGATAAACATACAGGTGCATATGTCTTTTTGAATCTGAGTTGTATTCTTTGGGTAAATTCCAAAGAGTGGGATTCCTGGGTCAAATGGTATTTGTATTTTTAGTTTTTTGAGGAACCTCCATATGGCTTTCCACAAGGGTTAAACTAGCTTACATTCCCACCAGCAGTGTAGGAGGGTTCCCCTTTCTCCGCATCCTCACCAGCATTTGTTGTTTTTAGTCTTTTCGATGCTGCCCATCCTTACTGGTGTGAGGTGATATCTCATTGTGGTTTTAATTTGCATTTCCCTGATGATTAGTGATGTGGAGCATCTTTTCATGTGTCTGTTGGCCATGTGAATTTCCTCTTTGGAGAACTGTCTCTTCATATCTTCTGTCCATTTTTTAATTGGGTTATTTGGTTTTTGGGTGTTGAGGCGTGTAAGTTCTTTATATATTTTGGATGTTAACCCCTTGTCGGATATGTCATTTACAAATATATTCTCCCATACAGTAGGATACCTTTTTGTTCTGTTGATGGTGTCCTTTGCTGTACAGAAACTTTTTAGTTTGATCTAGTTCCATGAGTTCATTTTTGCTTTTGTTTCCGTTGCTCGAGGAGATGCGTTCAGGAAGAAGTCACTCATGCTTATATTCAGGAGATTTTTGCCTATGCTGTCTTCTAAGAGTTTTATGGTTTCATGACTTACATTCAGGTCTTTGACCCATTTTGAGTTTAGTTTTGTGTATGGGGTTAAACAATAATCCAGTTTCATTCTCTGGCATGTAGCTGTCCAGTTTTGCCAACACCAGCTATTGAAAAGGCTGTCATTTCCCCACTGTATGACCATGGCTCCTTTATCATATATTAATTGACCATATATGGTTGGGTTTATATCAGGGCTCTCTAGTCTGTTCCATTGGTCTATGATTCTGTTCTTGTGCCAGTACCAAATTGTCTTGATTACTGTGGCTTTGTAGTATAGATTGAAGTTGGGGAGCATAATTCCCCCAGATATATTCTTCATTCTCAGGATTGCTTTGGATATTCGGGGTCTTTTGTGGTTCCATATGAATTTTAGAATGATTTTCTCTAGTTCGTTGAAGAATGCTGTTGGTATTTTGATAGGAATTGCATTGAATCTGTAGATTATGTTAGGCAGGATGGGCATTTTGACAGTATTAATTCTTCCTATCCATGAGCATGAGATGGGTTTACATTTTTTGGTAGTTTCTTTAATTTCTCTCATGAGTGTCTTGTAGTTTTCAGAGTATACGTCTTTCACTTCCTTATTAGGTTTATTCCTAGATATTTTCTTCTTTTTGATGCAACTGTGAATGGAATTGTTTTCATGATTTCTCTGTCTGCTAGTTCATTGTTAGTGAATGCCACAGATTTCTGCATATTAATTTTGTATCCCGCAACTTTGCTGAATTCAGATATCAGACCTAGAAGTTTTGGAGTGGATTCTTTAGGGTTTTTTATGTACAATATCATGTCATCTGCAAACAGGGACAGTTTAACTTCGTCCTTGCCAATCTGGATGCCTTTTATTTCTTTGTGTTGTCTGATTGCTGTGGCTTGGACCTCCAGTACTATGGTGAAAAAAGTGGGGAGAGAGGGCATCCTTGTCTTGTTTCCAATCTTTTTTTTTAATATAATTTATTTTATTATCATTAATCTACAATTACATGGCAATATTATGGTTATTAAACTACCCCATCTTCAGGTCCCCCCCACCAACCCCATTACAGTCACTGTCCATCAGCGTAGTGAGATGCTATAGAATCACTACTTGTCATCTCTGAGTTGTACTGCCCTCCCCATGCCCCCCCAACATTACATCTGCTAATCGTAATGCCCCTTTTTCCCCCTTATCCCTCCCTTCCCACCCATCTTCCCCAGTCCCTTTCCCTTTGGTAACTATTAGTCTGTTCTTGGGTGCTGTGAGTCTGCTGCTGTTTTGTTCCTTCAGTATTTTTTCTTTGTTCTTATACTCCACATATGAGTGAAACCATTTGATACTTGTCTTTTTCGGGTTGGCTTATTTCACTGAACATAATACCCTCTAGCTCCATCCATGTTGTTGCAAATGGTAGGATTTGTTTTCTTCTTCTGGCCGAATAATATTCCATTGTGTATATGTACCACTTCTTCTTTATCCATTCATCTACTGATGGACACTTAGGTTGCTTCCATTTCTTGGCTATTGTAAATAGTGCGGCAATAAACATAGGGGTGCATCTGTCTCTTTCAAATTGGGCTGCTGCATTCTTAGGGTAAATTCCTAGGAGTGAAATTCTGGGTCAAATGGTATTTCTATTTTGAGTTTTTTGAGGAACCTCCATACTGCTTTCCACAATGGTTGAACTAATTTGCGGTCCCACCAGCAGTGTAGGAGGGTTCCCTTTTCTCCACATCCTCGCCAACATTTGTTGTTGCTTGTGTTTTGGATGTTGGCCATCCTCACTGGTGTGAGGTGATATCTCATTGTGGTTTTAATCTGCATTTCTCTGATGATTAGCGATGTGGAGCATCTTTTCATGTGCCTGTTGGCCATCTGAATTTCTTCTTTAGAGAGGTGTCTATTCATGTCCTCTGCCTATTTCTTAATTGGATTATTTGCTTTCTGTTTGTTAAGGTGCATGAGTTCTTTATATATTTTGGATGTCAACCCTTTATCAGATACGTTTTTTATGAATATATTCTCCCATACTGTAGGATGTCTTTTTGTTCTACTGATGGTGTCCTTTGCTGTACAGAAGCTTTTCAGCTTGATATAGTCCCACTTGTTCATTTTTGCTTTTGTTTCCCTTGCCCGGGGAGATATGTTCATGAACAAGTCGCTCATGTTTATGTCCAAGAGATTTTTGCCTGTGTTTTTTTCTAAGAGTTTTATGGTTTCATGACTTACATTCAGGTCTTTGATCCACCTTGAGTTTACCTTTGTGTATGGGGTTAGACAGTAGTCCAGTTTCATTCTCTTACATGTAGTTGTCCAGTTTTTCCAACACCAGCTGCTGAAGAGGCTGTCATCTCCCCATTGTATATCCAAGGCTCCTTTATCAAATATTAATTGACTGTATATGTTTGGGTTAATATTTGGATTTTCTAGTCTGTTCCACTGGTCTGTGGGTCTGTTTTTGTGCCAATACCAAATTGTCTTGATTACTGTGGCTTTGTAGTAGAGCTTGAACTCAGGGAGCGTAATTCCCCGTTTTATTCATCCTTCTCAGGATTGCTTTGGCTATTCGGGGTCTTTTGTGCTTCCATATGAAATTTAGAATTATTTGTTCCAGTTCATTGAAGAAAGCTGTTGGTAGTTTGATAGGGATTGCGTTGAATCTGTAGATTGCTTTAGGTAGTATAGCCATTTTGACAATATTTATTCTTCCTAGACAGGACCATGGGATGCATTTCCATTTGTTAGTGTCCTCTTTAATTTCTCTTAGGAGTGTCTTGTAGTTTTCAGAGTACAGGTCTTTCACTTCCTTTGTTAGGTTTATTCCTAGGTATTTTATTCTTTTTGATGCAATTGTGAGTGGAATTGTTTTTCTGATTTCTCTTTCTGTTAGTTCATCATTAGTGTATAGGAAAGGAACAGATTTCTGTGTGTTAATTTTGTATCCTGCAACTTTGCTGAATTCAGATATTAGTTCTAGTACTTTTGCAATGGAGTCTTTAGGGTTTTTTATGTACAGTATCATGTCATCTGCAAATAGTGACAATTTGACTTCTTCTTTACCAATCTGGATGCCTTGTATGTCTTTGTTTTGGCTGATTGCTGAGGCTAGGGCCTCCAGTACTATGTTGAATAACAGTGGAGAAAGTGTGCGTCCCTGTCTTGTTCCCGATCTTAGATGAAAAGCTTTCAGCGTCTCACCGTTAAGTATGATGTTAGCTGTGGGTTTGTCATATATGGCCTTTATGATGTTGAGGTACTTGCCGTCTATACCCATTTTGCTGAGAGTTTTAATCAGGAATGGATGCTGAATTTTGTCAAATGCTTTTCAGGATCTATGGAGATGATCATGTGGTTTTTGTTCGTCTTTTTGTTGATGTGGTGGATGATGTTGTTGGATTTTCGAATGTTGTACCATCCTTGCATCCCTGGGATGAATTCCACTTGATCATGGTGTATGATCCTCTTGATGTATTTTTGAATTCGGTTTGCTAATATTTTGTTGAGTATTTTTGCATCTACGTTCATCAGGGATATTGGTCTGTAATTTTCTTTTTTGGTGAGGTCTTTGCCCGGTTTTGGTATTAGAGTGATGCTGGCTTCATAAAATGAGTTTGGAAGTATTCCCTCCTCTTCTATTTTTTGGAAAACTTTAAGGAGAATCGGTGTTATTTCTTCTCTATATGTCTGGTAGAATTCAGAGGTGAATCCATCTGCTCCGGGGGTTTTGTTCTTGGGTAGTTTTCTGATTACTGATTCAATTTAATTGCTGGTGATTGGTCTGTTTAGTTTTTCTGTTTCTTGCTTGCTCAGTCTTGGGAGGTTGTATTTTTCTAAGAAGTCGTATATTTCTTCTATGTTTTCCAGCTTGTTAGCATATAGATTCTCATAATATTCTCTTATGATTCTTTGTATTTCTGTGGGGTCCATTGTGATTTTTCCTTTCTCATATCTGATTGTGTGTATGTGTGTAGATTCTCTTTTTCTCTTAATGAGTCTGGCTAGGGGTTAATCTATTTTGTTTATTTTTTCAAAGAACCAGCTCTTGGTTTCACTGATTTTTTTCTATCATTTTATTCTTCTCAATTTTATTTATTTCTTCTCTAATCTTTATTATGTCCCTCCTTCTGGTGACTTTGGGCCTCATTTGTTCTTCTTTTTCCAATTTCAGTAATTGTGTCTTTAGACTATTCATTTGGGAATGTTCTTCCATCTTTAAATAGGCCTGGATTGCAATATACTTTCCTCTTAGAACTGCCTTTGCTGCATCCCACAGAAGTTGTGGCTTTGTGTTGTTGTTGTCATTAGTCTCCATATATTCTTTGATTTCTGTTTTGATTTGGTAGTTAACCCACTGATTAATTAGGAGAGTGTTCTTAAGTCTCCATGTATTTGTGAGCCTTTTTGACTTCTTTCTAAAATTTATTTCTAGTTTTATACCTTGGTGATCTGAGAAGTTGGTTGGTAGGATTTCAATATTTTTGAAATTACTGAGGTTCTTTTTGTGGCCTAGTATGTGGTCTATTCTGGAAAATGTTCCATGTGCACTTGAGAAGAATGTGTATCCTGTTGCATTTTGGTGTAGAGTTCTGTAGATGTCTGTTCGGTCCATCTGTTCTAGTGTGCTGTTCAGTGCCTCTGTGTCTTTACTTATTTTCTGCCTGGTTGATCTGTCCTCTGGAGTGAGTGGTGTGTTGAAGTCTCCTAAGGTGAATGCGTTGCTGTCTATTTCCTCCTTTAGTTCTGTTAGTATTTGTCTCACGTATGCTGGAGCTCCTCTGTTGGGTGCATATATATTTATAATGGTTATATCTTCTTGTTGGACTGACCCCTTTATCATTATGTAATGTCCTTCTTTATCTCTTGCTACTTTCTTCGTTTTGAAGTCTATTTTGTCTGATACAAGTACTGCAACACCTGCTTTTTTCTCTTTGTTGTTTGCATGAAATATCTTTTTCCATCCCTTCACTTTTAGTCTGTGTATATCTTTGGATTTGAGGTGAGTTTCTTGGTCCCAGTCTTAAAGGAAAAGCTTTCAGCTTCTCACTGTTCAGTATAATGTTGGCTGTTTGTTTGTCATATATGGCCTTTATTATGTTGAGGTACTTGTCCTCCATACCCATTTTGTTGAGTTTTTACCATGAATGGATGTTCAATTTTGTCAGATGCTTTTTCAGCATCTGTGGAGATGATCTTCTGGTTTTTGTCCTTCTTTTTGTTGATGTGGATGATGTTGATGGATTTTCGAATGTTGTGCCATATTTGCATCTCTGGAATAAATCCTACTTGATCATGTATTATCTTTCTGATGTATTTTTGAATTTGGTTTGCTAATATTTTGTTGAGTATTTTTGCATCTGTGTTCATCAGGGATATTGGTCTTTAATTTTCTTTTTTTCTGGTATCTTTGCCTGGTTTTGGTATTAGAGTGATTCTCACCTCACTGAATGAGTTTAGAGGTATTCCCTCTTCTTGTACTCTTTGGGAAACTATAAGGAGAATGGGTATTAGGTCTTCACTAAATGTTTGATAAAATTCAGCGGTGAAGCCATCTGGTCCAGGTGTTTTGTTCTTAGGTACGTTTTTGATTACCAATTCAATTTCATTGCTGGTAATTGGTCTGTTCAGATTTTCTGTTTCTCTCTGGGTCAGCCTTGGAAGGTTGTATTTTTCTAGAAAGTTGTCCATTTCTTCTAGGTTATTCAGTGTGTTAGCATATAATTTTAATAGTATTCTCTAATAATTCTTTGTGTTTCTGTGGTGTCCGTAGCGATTTTTCCTTTCTCATTCATGATTCTGTTTATGTGAAGAGACTCCTTTTTTTTCTTGATAAGTCTGGCTAGGGGTTATCTATTGTGTTTATTTTGTCAAAGTACCAGTTCCTGCTTTCATGGATCCCTTCTACTCTTTTATTCTTCTCAACTTTATTTATTTCTGCCCTAATCTTTATTATGTCCCTCCCTCTACTGACTTTGGACCTAATTTGTTCTTCTTTTTATAGTTCTGTTAATTGTGTGTTTAGACTGCTCATAGGGATTGTTCTTCTTTCCTGATGTAGGCCTGTATTGCAATATACTTTCCTCTTAGCACGGCCTTCACTGTGTCCCAGATTTTGTGGTGTTGAATTTTCATTGTCATTTGTCTCCATATATTGCTTGAGCTCTGCTTTTATTTGGTCATTGATCCATTGATTATTTAGGAGCATGTTGTGAAGCCTCCATGTGTTTGTGGTATTTTTTATTTTCTTTGTGTAATTAATTTCTAGTTTCATACCTTTGTGATCTGAGAAGCTGGTTGGTACAATTTCAATCTTTTCGAATTTACTGAGGCTCTTTTTGTGGCCTAGTATATGATCTATTCTTGAAAATGTTCCATGTGCACTTGAGAAGAATGTGTATCCTCTTGCTTTTGGATGGAGTGTTCTGTAGATGTCCATTAGGTCCATCTGTTCTAGTGTGTTGTTCAGTACCTCTGTGTCTTTACTTATTTTCTGTCTGGTTGATCTGTCCTCTGGAGTGAGTGGTGTGTTGAAGTCTCCTAAAATGAATGCATTGCATTCTATTTCCCCCTTTAATTCTCTTAGTGTTTGTTTCACATATGTAGGTGATCCTTTGCTGGGTGCATAGATATTTATAATAGTTATATCCTCTTCTTGGACTGACCCCTTTATCATTATGTAATGTCTTTCTTTGTCTCTTGTTACTTTGTTTTATAGTCTATTTTGTCTGAAACAAGTACTGCAACTCCTGCTTTTTTCTCCCTATTAGTTGCATGAAATATCTTTTCCATCCCTTTACTTTCAGTCTGTGTATATCTTTGGGTTTGAAGTGAGTCTTTTTTAGGCAGCATATAGACAGGTCTTGGTTTTTTATCCATTCAGTGACTCTATGTCTTTTGATTGTTGCATTCAGATCATTTACGTTTAGAGTGATTATCGATAGGTTTGTACTTATTGCCATTGCAGGTTTTAGATTTGTGGGTACCAAAGGTTCAAGGGTAAGTAGCTTACTATCTAACAGTCTAATTTAACTCACTTAGTATGCTATTAAAAACACAACCTAAACGTTCTTTTTTTCCCTACTCCATTATTTATATAATAGATATCATATTCTGTACTGTCTATCCCTTGATTGTCTTTGGGGGTAGTTGGTTTGATTTTGCATCTGCTTAGTAATTAATTGTTCTACTTTCTTTGTTGAGGTTTATTTCTCCTGGCAACAGCTATTAAACCTTAGGAACAGTTCCATCTATAGGCAGTCCCTGCAAACTATAGTGTAGAGGTGGTTTGTGAGAGGTAAATTCTCTCAGCTTTTGCTTATCTGGAAATTTTTTAATTCCTCCAAATTTAAATGATAATCTTTCTGGCTAGAGTATGCTTAGTTTGAGGCCCTTCTGTTTCATTGCACTAAATATATCATGCCACTGCCTTCTGGTCTGTAAAGTTTCTATTGAGAAGCCTAATGATAGCCTGATGGGTTTTTCTTTGTATGTGATCTTTTTTCTCTCTCTGGCTGCTTTTAAAAGTCTGTCCTTATCCTTGATCTTTGCCATTTTAATTATTGTAAGTCTTGGTGTTGTCTTCCTTGGATCCCTAGTATTGGGAGATCTGTGCACCTCCAAGACCTGAGAGACTATCTCCTTCCCCAGACTGGGGAAGTTTTCACCAATTACCTCCTCAAAGACACTCTCCATTCCTTTTTCTCTCTCTTCTTTTCCTATAATGTGAATATTTTTCCTTTTGGATTTGTCACACAGTTTTCTCAATATTATTTCATTCCTAGAGATCCTTTTTCCTCTCTGTGCCTCAGCTTCTTGTATTCCTTTTCTCTGACTTCCATTCCATTTACCATCTCTTCTACTACATCTAATCTGCTTTTTTTTATAGTTTATTTTGGTATCATTAATCTACAATTACATGTGCAATATTATGGTGATTAAACAACCCCCTTCACCAGGTCCCTCCCACCAACCCCATTACAGTCACGGTCCATCAGCATAGTGAGATGCTATAGAATCACTACTTCTCTTCTCTGAGTTGCACAGCCCCCCCACACTATATATGCTAATCATAATGCGCCATTTTCCCCCTTATCCCTCCCTTCCCACCCATCCTCCCCAGTCACTTTACCTTTGGTAACTATTAGTCCGTTCTTGGGTTCTGTGAGTCTGCTGCTGTTTTGCTCCTTCAGTTTTTTCTTTGTTCTTATACTCCACATATGAGTGAAATCATTTGGTACTTGTCTTTTTTGGCTTGGGTTATTTCACTGAGCATAATACCCTCTAGCTCCATCCATGTTGTTGCAAATGGTAGGATTTGTTTTCTTCTTATGGCTGTATAATATTCCATTATGTATATGTACCACCTCTTCTTTATCCATTCATCTACTGATGGACACTTAGGTTGCTTCCATTTCTTGGCTATTGTAAATAGTGCTGCGATAAACATAGGGGTGCATATGTCTTTTTCAAACTGCGCTGCTGCATTCTTAGGGTAAATTCCTAGGAGTGGGATTCCTGGGTCAAATGGTATTTCTATTTTGAGTTTTTTGAGGAACCTCCATACTGCTTTCCACAATGGTTGAACTAATTTGCATTCTCACCAGCACTGTAGGAGGGTTCTCTAATCTATTTTAAACCCCTCCATCATATGTTTCATTTCAGATATGGAATTTCTGAATGATTGAATCTCTGTCCTAAATTTGTCCCTGAGTTCTTGAATATTTTTCTGGACCTCCTTGAGCATGTTTATGGTTTCTATTTAAACTCTCTTTCAGGAAGATTGGTGAGTTCAGTTTCACTTGGGTTTTTTCCTGGTGTTTGTGAGATTTTGATTTGAACCAGGTTCCTTTGACGTTTCATATTTTTGCCTCACTCTCTAGTGCCCAGAAGCTCTATTGTCTGGAGCTGCTCAGCCCATGGAGTGATGTTGGGGATTGCAGGGGAGCAGTGCTGGTGCCTGGGGCGAGGAAAGAGCTGTTTCCTGCTTCCTGGCTGCAATGCCTGTCTCCATTGTTACAACCAGTGCACCGAGCACATAGGTGTAAGCTTCTGTGCTTTGTGTTTTTAGCTGCTGTAGGCAGGGCCTCCCTCTGGCTTGCCTGATGCCAGGGCAGCTACTGCTGGTTTGTGAGCCGGTGCTGGTAGGCTAGGAGGCAGGCACAGCAGGCTGTGTATCACAGTGTGGGGCTGTGGAGCTGAGTAGCCAGCCAGGGGGATGGAGTGCCTGAAGCTCCTCAAAGTTCCCAACCTGCTGGGCAGAGCACACCCAGACAACCTTGTCCATCTATCCCTTCTCCCAAGCAGCAAGCTCCATGCAATCCCCACCCCTTCAGCAGCCCTCTCACTGCTAGGAAGCCTCTCAGACCACCCACCTTTCCTTTGTCCCAGAACAGCCAGATGTGGATCCCTGTCGTCCACAAATGGCTGGAATCTCAGTCTCTCCAAGTATTCCACCTGTCTTAGCTTTACACCACCACTAATCTCCAGAGCCCCATGCAATGTAGGTTTGTGCTCCCAAAGCAGACCTCCAGGGTTTGGTGTTCAGCAGCCCCAGGCTCCACCCCTCCCCACTCCATTTCTCTTCCTCCTGCCAGGGAGCTGGGGTGGGGGAAGGGCTTGTGTACCATCAGACCAAGGTTTTGTTTTGTGAGGTCCGCTCTTTTCTCCAGGTGTATACAGTCTGATACAGCCTTGTTTCCTGTTGGTCTTTTAGGATTAGTTGTATTAACTATATTTTCATATTATATGTGGTTTTGGGAGGGAGGAGTTCTCTATTTCACCTCACACGCCACCATCTTTAATCCTCAAGAAGTGATCAAAATTTTTTTATTTTGCTATTATTAATGTAGAATTACATGAGCAATATTATGGTTACTGGACTCCTCCTATCATCAAGTCCCCACCACATACCCCATTACAGTCACTGGCCATCAGCATAGTAAAATGCTATAGAATCACTACTTGTCTTCTCTGTTTTGCTGCCTTCTCCATATCCACACCTCGCTACATTATGTGTGCTAATGATAATACCCCTTTTTCCCTCTTATCCCTCCCTTCCCACCCATCTTCCTCAGTTCCTTTCCCTTTGGTAACTGTTAGTCCATTCTTGGGTTCTGTGACACTGCTGCTGTTTTGTTCCTACAGTGTTTTCTTTGTTCTTGTACTGCACAGATGAGTGAAATCATTGATACTTGTCTTTCTTCTCCTGGCTTATTTCACTGAGCACAATACCCTCTAGCTCCATCCATGTTGTTGCAAATGGTAGGATTTGTTTTCTTCTTTAAGATTTTTAATGATGCTCCATCCTTGCTACCTGGAGTAAATCCTACCTGGCCATGTAGTAAAATTATTTTTATGTTATCAGTCTTCAGATAGCAATAGGATGTTTACATCTATATTTATGCGATATATTGGTCTGTAGTTTTAACATCTTTATCTTCTTTGGGTTCTAACACTGTCCTCAGAGAATGTGTTAAGAAGTGTTCCCTCTACTAATTTCTGGAAGAGCTTGTAGGAAACTGGCATAATTTCTTCTTTAAATGCTTTGTAGAATTCACTAGTAAAACCATATGGGCCTGGTGTCTTCTCTTTCGAAGGTTATTACTGATTTAATTTCTTTAGCACATATGGTTCTACTCATGATCTCTTTGTATGAGCTTTTCTGGATTGTGTCTCTTAAGGAATTGGTACATTTCAACTAAGTTATAAGACCTGTGGTCATAGAGTTTTTTATAATATTCCTTTATTATCCTCTCAGTGCCCATGGGATCAATAGTGATGTCTCATTTTTTATTTTTGATATTAGGAACTTGTGTCTTCTCTTCTCAATTAACCTGACTACTCGTTGATCAATTTCCTTGACATTTTCAATGAACCATTTGGTTTCCTTGAATTCCTCTATTAGTTTGTTTTCCCTTTCATGATCTGTTCTAGATTTAGTTTCTTCTGCTTACTTTAGTTTTATACTGCTCTTTTTAGTTTTATATGGTGGAAGCTTAGATCATTGATTTTTTTTTCTCCCTCCTATGTGCATTCACTGGTATAAATGTCCCCTTTAGCACTGCTTTCACTGCATTCCACCAATTTCAATAATTTGTGTTTTCATTCATGTAGTTCAAAATACTATTTATTTACGTTTCCCCTGGAATTTCTTCTTCAACCCAGATATTATTAAGAAGGACATTTTTTAATTTCCAAATATTTTGGTATTTTGCTGTATGTTTCTGTTATGGAATTCGTTTCATTTGACTGATCTGAGAGCAAACTTTTTATGATGTAGGTATTAGTTTGGGGGGACACCATAACACATTACCACAGAGACTGGGGGGCTTGAGCAGCATTTTATTTCCCCAAAGTTGTGGAAACTAGAATTCCAGGACTAAGGTGTCAGCAGGGTTGGTCTCTTCTGAGACCTCTTTGGTTTGTGGGTAGCTGTGTTCTGTTGTCTTCACATGGTCTTCTCTCTGTGCCTATGTAATATTTTGTTTTTATAATGACACCAGTCATATTAGATTAGGGCCTACCCAACTCACATGTTTAAATTTGACTACTTTATACACTGTCTCCACATACAGTCACATTCTGAGTTATTGGGGGTCAGGATGTCAACACATGAAGTTGGGTTGGGGGGGACACACAATTCAGCCCATAGCAATGTCTATTCTTTTAAGCACATTGTGGTGGGTTTTAGTGCACAGAATGTGGACTGATTTCGTGAATGTTTCATTTGAGCATGAGAAAATGTGTATTATCACTGTGGGATCAAAAATCAGTTTTTGCTTCATGTATTTTGATCCTGTGTTAGATACACACACAAAAATTAAGGATTGTGGTAACTTCTTGAAGAGTTGATCCCTTTATTACTATGTAATTTCTCTCAGATAATATTCCTTGTTCTGAAATTTGTTTAAAATCAATGTAACTACTCCAGCTTTCATTTACTATAGCAATGATATACCTTTTGCCATCTCTTTAACTTGTAGTCTGTCTTTATATATAGTGTATTTTTACACAACACATGGTTCTTTCCCTTGAAAGGGATTGTTGTTACAGATTGATATCTACCATATTTGTAATAGTTTTGCATTTACTGCACTTTTATCTTCCCTTTTTTCTGCCTTCTGTGATTTCTGACTTTTTACATGATTCAATTTTATCTGTTAGCAAAATAATGATGCTTACTTAACATTTTTGTACTGGTAACATTATAGAGTTTATAATATATGACACGTGAGTTCCTCTAAAATAACAGTATACTGCTTTGGGCAGTTTAGGTGGCCTATAACAGACTATTCCCAATTCCCCACCCCTGCATCTTATAACATTGTTGTCATTTGTTTCATTTATTCATAAGCTATGGGTATATTGTTACTATTATTATTTTGAGTTATCTAGATGCTAGTTATAAGAAAAAAATTTTTATTTACCTTATTCTTCAACACCCTTCTTTATGTAGAATTCAGTTTCTGACAAACACACATATATATATTTTTTGCACACCTTGTCTACTGGGAAAAAATTCCATTTTTGTTGACTGAGAAAGGGCTAGTTCTAGTTTTCCACTCCCAAATGACAATGTCATTGGATACAGAATTACAGGTTAGTTTTTCCTAAAATTCGTTAAATATTTAACTCCTCTAGTTGCTTGTGTGACTTCTCAAAGAGTGGCCCTTTTAATTTTCCATTGGATGCTAAACATGTGTTAGGTAACAGAACTGGAATTAAATAGGCCTTTTGTGTGAGGTTTTATATTTATCTGACTCAGAGTGGGGCTGTGTTACTATTTGTTGTAGGGGTGTCAGAGGCTCCAGTATCCTCATGGCCTTGTTTTTGTCTTGCGTTTTATATTTCCCTATGAACTCCTTATGTAGATTGTCATTATACTGGGCCCTATTGATGTGATGGTCATGTTTTGGGAAGAGTGTTTTTAAATCTTATGATTTTTTAAAAAGTATACCCGTGTCCATGTGCTAAACTTTTTTTCACCTGTGATTATTTAAAATGAGAAAAGAAATCCCAACGATAAACTTACAAAGATGACATGGCAAATATTACAAAATCTGAAAAAAAACCGTAGTATCTCAATGAACTGCTTGACTATAATTCTTTTCTACATTTTTTTGGCTATGTAGTCTTTAATATCCTCTTGCTATGACAACAATATCATGATTTGTTTTTTTAGCAGGGAGCAAGTAGAAAGATGTCAGCCTTTCCTCTAATATAGTTAATTAAAATATTAATAACTAGATGCATAAACCATGACTTCACACACAGATGTACTTGCTTTTGTTAAGACTACGTTTGCTTCCTATACATAAATTCTGAAAAAAAAGTATTTCATGTGATCCCCTCAAAAAGGGAAGATATACATGTTTCATTTACCATTATATTTGTTGCATTATAGATTCTTGATAAAAAAGAACTTCTGGTTGGACCAATTATTGAAAACTGCGTTCCAGCTTATGATTTTACATGCCTGATGATTAGATGTATTTTCTGTGGATTAGCTTTTTACCATGTGCATTTTTTAAAATTTTTATTAAAACATTTTTAATATACAATCATGTTGATTTCAAACATACACCACAATGGTTCAGCAGTCCCCGTGATCAACTTATATTGTTATTGTGAATTATTGCGCCCTTTTATTCCCGTCCAGCCACCCATCTGCCTCAACCCTTCCACCTTCATAACCACTAGTCACTTCTCAGGGTCTATGAGGTCTTCTGTTTTTGTTTTTTTAATATTCCACAAATAAGTGAAATCATACGGCATTTGCCTTTCTCCACCTGGCTCATTTCACTGAGCATAATACCCTCTAGACCCATCCATGTCATTGCAAATAGCACATTTTTCTTTTTATGGCTGAATAATATTCAACTGTGTACATGTACAACTTTATCCATTCAACTATTGATGAACACTTGGGTATCTTCCATATCTTGGTTATTGCAAACAGTCCTGCAATAAACATGGGGGTGCACATAACTTTTCGAATCAGGGTTGTATTTTCTTCAAGTAAATTCCTAGGAGTGGAATTACTGGGTCAAATGGTATTTCTATTGTTTTATTTCTGGAGGAACCTCCATACTGCTTTCCACAGCAGTTGTACCAATTTGCAGTCACACCCAACAGTGCAGGAGGGTTCCTATTTCTCTGCATCCTCAGTGTTTGTTGTTTCTTGTCTTTTGGATAGTGGCTGTCCTGAGGTGTGGTGATAACTCATCGTGGTTTTAATTTGCATTTCCCTGATGATTAGTGATGTGGAGCATCTTTTCATGTGCTTGTTGGCCACTTGTATTTCTTCCTTGGAGAAGTGTCTTTTCTGGTTGTCCATTTTTTGATTGGGTTATTCTTTTGGGTGTTGAGGTGTGAGTCCCTTTTATATTTTGGATATCAACCCCTTATCAGATAAATTGCTTATGAATATATTCTCCCATACTGTAGGATGCCTTTTTGTTCTACTGACAGTGTTCTTTGCTGTTTAGAAGCTTTTTAGTTTGATGTAGTCCCTCTTGTTCATTTTTTATTGTTTCTCTTGCTGGACGAGTTCTGTACATGAAAAAGTTGCTCATGCTTACATTCAAGAGATTGTTGCCTATGTTTTCTTGTAAGAGTTTTATGGTTTCACGACTTACATTCAGGTCTTTGATCCATTGTGAGTTTACTTTTGTATATGGAGTTAAACAATCCAGTTTCATTCTCTTACATGTAGCTTTCAAGTTTTGCCAGCACAGGTTGTTGAAGAGGCTGTCTTTTCCCCATTGTATATTCATGGGTCCTTTATCATATATTAACTGACCATACATGTGTGGGTTTATGTCTGGACTCTATTCTGTTCCACTGAACTATGGGTCTGTTCTTGTGCCAGTATCAAGCTGATTACTGTGGCTTTGTAAAGAGCTTGAAGTTAGGGAGCATAAGCTCCCCACGTTTGTTCTTCCTTCTCAGGATTGCTTTGGCTATTTGGGGTCTTTATAGTGCCATATGAATTTTAGAACTATTTGTTCTAGTTCATTGAAGAATGCTGTTGATATTTTGATAGGGATTGCACTGAATCTGTAAGTTGCTTTGGGCAGGATAGCCATTTTGACAATATTAATTCTTCCTATCCATGAGCACGGAATGTGTTTCCATTTATTGGTGTCTTCTTTCGTTTCTCTCATGAGTGTCTTGTAGTTTTAAGAATATAGGTCTTTCATCTCCTTGGTTAGGTTTACTCCTAGGTATTTTCTTTTTAATTCAATTGTAAAGTGAGTTGTTTCCCCAATTTCTATTTCTGCTAGCTTGTTTTTAATATATAGGAATACCACAGATTTCTGTGTATTCTGTATCTTGCAACTTTGCTGAATTCAGTTATTAGTTCCAGTAGTTTTGGGGTGGATTCTTTAAGGTTTCCTATGTACAATATCATTTCATTTGCAAATAGTAAGTTTAACTTCTTTATCGATTGATCCCTTTTATCTCTCAGTGTTTTCTGATTGCCATGGCTAGGACCTCCAGTACTATGTTGAATAAAAGTGGTGAGTGGCATCGTTGTCTTGTTCCTGATCTTAGATGAAAAGCTTTTGGCTATTAAGTATGATGTTGACTACAGATTTGTCATATATGGCTTTTATTATGTTGATGTACATACCCTCCATACACATTTTGTTGAGTTTCTATCATGAATGGATGTTGAATTCTGTCAAATGCATTTTCAGCCTCTATTGAGATGATCATGTGATTTTCATCCTTCTTTTTGTTAATGTGGTATACGATATTGACTTAGAAATATTGTACACCATCCTTGCATCCCTGGAATAAATCCCACTTGGTCATGATGATCTTTTTGATGTATTTTTGAATTTGTTTTGCTAATATTTTGTTGAGGATTTTTGCATCTATGTTCACCAGAGATATTGGTCTACTTTTTTTCTGGTTTGGACATTGAGTGATGCCACTGGCCTCATTGAATGAGTTTGAAAGTACTCCCTCCTACTTTTTGGAGTACTTTAAGAATGATGGGCATTAGCTCTTTAAATGTTTGGTAGAACTATGCTGTGAAGCCATTGTATCTCGGGTTTTGTTTTTAGGTAGACTTTTGATTACCCATTCGATTTCATTGCTGGTAATTGTTCTCTTCAGATTTTCTTTCTTCCTGGGTCAGTCTTGGAAGGCTACATTTTTCTAGGAAGTTGCTCATTTCTTCTTGGTTGTTCAATTTTTTGGCATATATTTTTCCATAGTATTCCCTAATAATTCTTTGTATTTCTGTATCTACTGTGATTATTCCTTCTTCATTGCTGATTTTTTTTTTCTGTGTGCACTCTTTTTCTTGGTAAGTCTGGCTATGGGTTTATTTTCTCAAAGAACCAGCTCCTGGTTTCATTTTTTTGTTGTTGTTATTTCTGCTTTGATCTTTATTATGTCTCTCCTTCTACTAACTTTGGGCTTCATTTGTTCTTTTTCTCGTTTCTTTAATTGTGATTTTAGACTACTTGGGATTGTTTCTTGAGGTAATCCTGTATTGCTATGTACTCTCAGAACTCCCTTTGCCACCTCCCACAGATTTGGGGCTGCTGTGTTTTTGTTTTCATTTGTCTTCATGAATTGTTTTAATTTGTTCATTGATCCATTTATTATTTAGAAGCATGTTGAGCCTCCATGAGTTTGTAGGCTTTTAAAATGTAATTTATTGCTAGTTTCATATCATTGTGGTCTCAGAAGCTCTCTGATACACTTTTGATCTTTTTAAATTTATTGAGGCTCTTCTTGTGGCTTAGTATGTGATCTATTCTGGAGCACATTCCATGTGCACTTGAGAATGTGTATTTTGCTGCCTTTTGGTGGAGTGTTCTGGGAGATATGCCAAGTCCATTTGATCTAATGTGTTGTTCAGTCCCTCTCTTTGCTTATTTACTCTGTATGGTTGATCTGATGTGAGTGGTGTTAGTCTTCTACAATGATTGTGTTGCAAATCATTTCCCCCTTTAATTATTAGTATTTTAAATATTTAGGTACTCCTGTTGGGTGTATATATAATGGTTATGTCCTCTCGTTGGACTGGTCCCTTTATCATGTCATGTCCTTGTCTCTTGTTTTCAATCAATTTTGTCTGATATGAGAACTGCTAATCCTGCTTTCTTCTCCCTATTATTTGCTTGGAATATCTTTTTCCATTCCTTCACTTTTAGTCTGTGTATATCTTTGGGTCTAAAATAAATCTCTTGTAGGCAGCATATTGCTGGGTTATTTCCTTATCCAGTCTGCCACTTTGTGTCTTTTGATTGGTGCATTCAGTTCATTTACATTTAAGGTGATTATTGATATGTACTTACTGCCATTTTTTTTGTACCCCTCTGTTGCTTTCTTCCCCTCTTACACTCTTGTTATTGGTGGTTTTCCTTAGTATTGAATCTGGATTTTTCTTTAACTGTTTTTTCTGTATTTGTTGTAGGCTTTAGTTTTGTGGTTACAAAAGGTTCAATGATAGCTTCCTTACTATATGGTAGTCTATCTCAAACTGATTACTCTATTTCAAACACAGTCTAAGGGTATTTTTCCTTCTTCTTCCTCCTCCACATTTTCTGTATGTCAACCTGCATTTTGTGTATCCCTTGACTGATTTTGTGTAGTTGATTTTGCATTTAATTTCATACTTACTTGGTAATTGGTCTACTACCTTTATAGTGGGTTTATTTTCACTGGTGAAAGCTCTTTAGCCTTAACGTCATTTCCATCTACAGCAGTCCCTGTAAGGCTATCTTAGTGGTGGCAAATTCCTTCAACTTTTCTCTGGAAATTGTTTAATCCCTGCTTCAAATTTTTATGAGAGACTTGCTCAGTAGATGATTCTTGGTTGGAGGTCCTTGTTTCAGTATTAAATATATATCATGGCATTCCTTTCTGGCCTAAAGAGTTTCTGTTGAGAAGTCTGTGGATATCCTGTTGGGATTTCCTTTATAAGTAATCCTTCTTCTCTCTCTGGATGCTTTCAACATTCTCCCTATCTTTGATCTTTGCCATTTTCATTATTATGTCTTGGTGTTGTCTTCCTGGAGTTCCTTTTGTTAGGGGTCTCTGCTTTTCCATGACCTAAGTATTTCCTTCTCCAGATTGGGGAAATCAACAATTATTTCCTCAAAGAGACTTTCTATCCCTTTGTCTCTCTCATCTCCTTCTTGTACCTCTATTATGAAAATAATTTCATGTCGATTGGTCACATAGCTGTCATTATTCTTTCATTCCTAGAGATCCCTTTTTCTGTTTCTCAGGTTGTTTTCCTGTTTACTAATTTCCATTTCATTTACCATCTCCTCTACATGATCTAATTTTTTAAATTCCTCCATTGTATGTTTCATTATAGATACTGTGTTCTTCAGCTCTGAGTGGCTCTTTTTCAGATTTTCTCTCTTTTTGTTGAAGTCCTCCCTGAGATCTTGAACACCTTTCTGTAAATCCGTGAGCTTGTTCCTGACTTTTATTTTGAAATCTGTTTGATCTTGGGTCAGCCCTAGCTCAAGCAGACTTCACAGAAGATTGGTGTTTTGTGTTTCATTTAGCCCTCTTTCTGGGGTACTGTCGTGTACTTTTGATTGAATCATATTCCTCTGCCTACTCATTTTGCCAGGGTTTCTTGTGTTTCTTTCTTTGTATTAGTATGCTCTGCTGTACTTTCTGGCCTACAGAGTAATAGCTTTATGAAGGCATCATACAGTGCCCAGAAGCTCAAGATTCTTTACTCTCTACTGCATGGTTTTATTTTGTGGAGGCTCCAGCTTGGTGTGCCATGAGTGCAGCGTCTTTCTGTCTGGCATCTGTAGTGGTCTGAGTCTGGGCAGGTGGTTTGCTTAAGCTGCTGCCTTCATGATCAGCTCTGCATTCTCTGCTAAGATCGCTGTGGGCAGGGCTACCCTCTACCTGCCTGCAGTAAGAGCGGGGCTGCAGGGTTAATGGGATGGGTGGACCAATGTGCAGCCATACCTGGACCCACAGCACCGGGCTTGGACACCCACAGGAAAGAAGGAACTCTTGGGGCTGGCTTCTGCAGGGATCAACCTGGTTGGGCTGCAATGGAGCCAGGGAAGCTGGGAGGGTCCTCCTCTGCCTGCCAGGCAGCAAAGGCTGCTGCTGCTGCTGGGCCAAGTGGGTTGGCTCCCAGCAGAGAGTGTGCAGAGAGGAGCCTCAGGGCTCCATTTCCAGCAAGGGGGATGGAGCATCTGGGACACTGAAGAGCCCCCCATCTGGTGGGTTGAGGAATGGCTGGGGAGGTATTTTCCACCTGCCCTTTTTCTGAGTTCCACCCAACCCTTGCTCCTGTTACCTTTCCCACTGCTATAAAGTCTTTCAAACTGCCACCTCTTTGGGTCTCAGGCCTGGCAGAGCAAACTTGTCCTCCAAAAGCAGCTGGAATCAGCCTCCCAGAGTGTTCCACCTGTCCCTGCTGTGCAGCTCCACTAAACACCAGAACCCAATGCAATGCGGGCTCATGTTGCCAGAGATCTCCATGGCTAGCTTTGCAGCACTCCTGGGCTCTGTCCACCTTCCCACTCCATTTCTCTTTCTCCAGCCTGTGGGTTTGGGTTGGGGGAAGGGCTTGGGTCCTGCTCAATCTAGACTCTGTCACTTAACCCTTTCTGTGAGGCTTTCTCTTCTTTCTCAGTTGTAGGCTCTCTGTTCTGCAATCTTCAGGTCATTTTCAGGCTTAGTTGTATTTGCTGTATTTTCTGCTTTTGTGTGTTTGGGGGAGGACGTTTCCACCTTGCCATACTATTCTGCCATTTTAATCCAAATCCCAAACTCAGGGAGTTTTCACATGTGCATACACCTGTGTGATCTGACACCTTACCGTTACCTGGCAGATCTTATCATGCACCTTTCTTGTCATTTCCCGCTTCCACACTTGCCCACACTCTGCACACACACTTCTGCCTTTAGCGTGTGTTCCAGTGTTTCACACCGACTGACTTTTGGACAAACTGTTGCCCACACTCACTACAGGAAATGCAGCTTCTCACCTGTTTCCACGAATGAGAGATCAGAGGTGTTTTTTGGATACAGCATTACCCACACTCCTTGCACACAAAAGACATTTCTCACTACTGACTTTGTCTCCTGATATCTCAGGAGATTTAACTTCAAGCTAAAACCCTGCCCACAATACCTGCACACAAAAGGCTTCCCTCTGAGTGTTTGCACAGATGGGCTATCAGGGATGATTTTCGGATAAAGCCTTGCCCACACTCCTTGCACACAAAAGGCTTCTCCCCTGAGTGTTTCCACTGGTGGGAGATTAGGGATGATTTTTGGATAAAGCTTTGTCCACAGGCCTTGCACACAAAAGGCTTCTCCCCTGAGTGTGTCTTCAGATGTCTCAGGAGATTTGACTTCAAGCTAAAACTTCGTCCACAATAACTGCAAAGAAAAGGCTTCTCCCCTGAGTGTGTCCTCTGGTGGGAGATCAGGTATGATTTTCGGATAAAGCCTTGCCCACACTCCTTGCAAACAAAAGGCTTCTCCCCTGAGTGAGTCCTCTGATGTCTTAGGAGACTTGACTTTGAGCTAAAACTATGTCCACAATACCTGCACACAAAAGGCTTCTCCCCTGAGTGTGTCCTCTGGTGGGAGACCAGAGATGATTTTCGGGTAAAGCCTTGGCCACACTCCTTGCACACAAAAGGCTTCTCCCCTGAATGTACCTTCTGATGTCTCAGGAGATTTGACTTCGAGCTATAACTGTGTCCACAATATCTGCACATAAAAAGCTTCTCCCCTGAGTGTTTCCACTGGTGGGAGATCAGGGATGATTTTCGGATAAAGCCTTGCCCACACTCCTTGCACACAAACGGCTTCTTCTCTGAGTGTTTCCACTTGTGGGAGATGAGGGATGATTTTTGGGTAAAGCTTTGCCCACACTGCTTGCACAGGAAAGGCTTCTCCCCTAAGTGTGTCTTCTGATGTATCAGGAGATTTGATTTCAGGCTAAAACTTACCCCACAATACCTGCACACTAAAGGCTTTTCTCCTGAGTGTGTTCTCTGGTGGGAGGTCAAGGATGACTTTCGGATAAAGCCTTGCCCACACTCCTTGCACACAAAAGGCTTCTCCCGTGAGTGTGTCCTCACGTGGGAGATCAGGCATGATTTTTGGATAAAGCCTTGCCCACACTCCTTGCACACAAAAGGCTTCTCCCCTGAGTGTGTCTTCTGATGTCTCAGGAGATTTGACTTCAAGCTAAAACATCGCCCACAATAACCGCAAAGAAAAGGCTTCTCACCTGAGTGTGTCTTCTGATGTCTCAGCAGATCTGACCTCCAGCTAAAACTTCGACCACAATACCTGCACACAAAAGACTTCTCCCTTGAGTTTGTTTTCTGATGTCTCAGGAGATTTGACTTCAAGCTAAAAGTTTGCCCACAATGCCTGCACACAAAAGGCTTCTCCCCTGAGTGTTTCCACTGGTGGGAGATCAAGGAGGATTTCTGGATAAAGCCTTGCCCACACTCTTTACAAACAAAATTCTTCTCCCCTGAGTGTGTCTTCTGATGTCTCAGGAGATTTGACTTCCAGCTAAAACTTCGCCCACAATACCTGCACACAAAAGGCTTCTCACTGGAATGTTTCCACTGGTGGGAGATTAGAGATGATTTCTGGATAAAGGCTTGTCCACACTCCTTGCACACAAAAGGCTTCTCCCCTGAGTGTGTCCTCTGGTATGTTATGAGGTTTGACTTATCTCTGAAGTCTGGCCCACCCGTCCTGCACATACAGGGAGTCCCTCCTGGGTGTGTCTTCTGGTGCAAGAATAGTGCTGACTGATCAGTAAAGTCCTGTCCACACTCCCTGCATGTTAAAAGGTTCTGTCCATAATGTGCTTTTCTGTGTTCAAGCAGCTTTGTCTTCTGGCTAAAGCCTTGCCCATACTCTGCATATATGAATGCTTCCCATCTTGAATTCTCTCTTCCTTTTAATACCTTGCCTGTTTCTTTAGGATTTCCCCTCTGGGCTTGGCTGCCCCCTATTTCCACCACTGTGTTCCTCTGCCCCAGCCTTACTGCCTGTGTGGGGTGTGGGCTGGAAGATGCCCCCGAGGTCTGACTTCTCCTCCTCAACAAGGTTTGGGAGTTTTCTTCTCTCTCTTGACCTTCTGCCCTATCACCCTGGTTGCTGCCATGAGAGAGTTCTTCCTGCTCTTGTTCCTGGTGCTCCAGGCCAGGACTCCTTGGCTGCGGGTAATTTGATGCATACATGCTTGGAGATACCTGAGCAGAATGGTCGTGAATCCTGTGCCTGCTGAGGACATGCTTCCTGCAGAAGGACAGTGGGCAGCAGGGATAGAGATGGATTTCTGGCTTTGCTTCTGCTAAAGAGAAAAAGTGCCCAGTCAGGAATGGTACACACTACAAAAGGATTTCCTCCATAGTTAACTTTCAAAACTTCAGCGAGAGCATCATATAGATCATAAATCCTCCTCAGCTTAAAAAGGAATGAAATCTTGCTGTTTGTGACAACAATGATGGATACTGACGCATTAAGTCAAACAGGACAAAAACAAATACTGTGTTACAGTACCTGTATGTGGGATCTGAAAACCTAAACAGAAACAGACTGACAGGTAACGAAATGATGGACAACAAAGGTGGGCTGGGGGGTACTGGGGAAGCAGACAAAACAAGGTGAGGGGATGAATACATACAAACTTCCAGTTCCAATATAAGTAAGTCATGGGAGGGACTGTGGAGCTCAGGGAGTACAGTCACTACTGTGATAACTGTGAGATGATGAGCTCGTCTCCATGCAGACAACAGGGCTGGGCAAGTCAGCAATATGCTGGTGTTGGCACGGAAGTCATGGTGTGATTCCATTCACACCAAGTTCCAGAACCAGCCAAGTGCTGTGCACTGCGTAGAACCACAGCAGCGGTGGCCTTGGGGGATGGGGAGGCAGGCCACAATGGGAAGGGGCCTGAGGGCATGTGCTGGGGAACCGCAGGGCTCAGCTCACACAGGTGCACGCACGTGAGAACTCACTGCCTGTCACTGCAGCTCTGCACACAAAGACCCACACGGAAACATCTGAATACTGGTTAGGTGGACTTTCACATGGAAGGGCTCATGAGGTTAGAAGAAATGTTTTCTGCAACTCCTTTTGACAGCACCAAACATAAAATGGGCTCTTAGACAATGAGAGGAACGCTCAGATGGGGAAACACATCATCAAGAATACAGAGCAAAATGGTAAGTGTTGAATCCAGGAAGTTGCAAAAGTTTCAGACTGTTGGCAGAAAGTATTGTGGGATGTAAACTTAAAAGACACATGGTATAAAAACATGTTAAATGGTTAATGTTATCAAAATAAATCTAATGAACCATACTATTAAGATCAGAATAGAGTAAGTGTTACTAGATATTGGAGATGAAATGATATGATTAGCAAGATTTGCTTCAAAATAATCGACCAGTGGGAGAAAAGGGTGAGTGGGAAGAGGCAGGAGTGCCCCCAAGAGAGCGGAGCCTGGACATGGGTTCACAGAGCTCATCAGTCTTACATCTTTACGCTAAGAGTGGGACAAAGGGTTACCATCACTACACAACAGCCGTCATCAGGGAGGAATGCAACAGCTGTTGTGCAATAGAAGATTTAAAATTCGTCTCTCCAATACTGGATGGACAGTTCAGACTGACCCACTCCTGCCAAACAAATCGGTAGATATACGAGTTGAGAAACAACAACAATCTACAGAATGTGTTCATGGCCTTGGCACTGTGATGATTTCTACAGCAGGACACAAAGGAGACTTCAAGCACATGAGGATAATGGCAGCCACCTAAACTTGAGCCGGGTAACAGGCTCCCCAAGAAGGGCCCGGGGACCACTGAAGCCTAAACCCAACACCTTCAGCACGACAGGAAGATACACCACAAATTTGCACTTGTCCACAGCCGAAGAAGGGGCATCACTTCTCAGCAGAACCTCCCGTGATCCGGCCACAAGGGCCTGGGGGAGGGAGGCCCAGAAAGTACTGGGCACACAGGAGACGGGAACAAGTGGCCCAAAGGTGAACCCCCATTGCTCCAAGAGAGCAAGTCCATGTGACAGGTGAGAAAAAGGACCGTGACAAGCAGTCCCCACGGTGCCCAACTCCATACAGCAGGCCCCCAAAGGCAGTGGCTCTGGGGCACAAGAGGGGAAAGGAAGGAGAGGTGGCCCTGGAGACAATGGTGGAGAGAGGAAGAGGTGGAAGACGGGACAGACTGGGTCCTGCAAGACAATAACAAAGAGAAGACACACAACTGCTGCCTCACAGAGGCGGGTGGTCAGCAAGGCCACAGCGGGAAAGCCTGCTGGGGAGAAGGCAGGCTCCACGCAGGAGGACGGAGTCAGGGCACGCAGGACACCCCCTCACTCAGGCCAAGAGGACGACAGTGTGGGAGGCAGGCAGGGCCAGGCAGCCTCAGCAGCCACGGTGCGGGAGGACAGCTTCCTGCCAGGGCCTCTGAGGAGCTGACCCCGCCCTGCACGGCCAAAAGCCAGTGTCACCCTGGAGGTTCCCCTCACCTGGATGGGGGCCTGGCAGATGTCTTCTTTCTTCCCTCCAGGGCTCTTCCCCTCGTTCCAGCCAAGTGATGAGGTCTGGTTTAGAACAGGGAATTCCTGCTTAGTGGGAAGAAGGAGCTGGTCACTCTTGGTTATAGGCTGGAAGGGCTATTTGCAGGACCCAGACTGGGTTGAGAAGACTGGGGTGGTGGGAAGGAGCTCAGAAGCATGCATTCCAGGCTGTGAGAGCGCTGGCAAGGCAGGGGTCCTGGCTCAGAGCACCTGCGAATCCCCAGGGGAACAGGAAGCTCAGTGCCTGGTTCTCAGGGGGACCCCGGGCAGTTAGGTGCACAGGAGGCAAAACAGCCCCGAGGGGAGCCCCCACTCACCCAGCGAGACCAGGTGGCTGAAGTTCTCCAGCATCACGTGCCTGTACAGGGTCCTCTGTGCAGGGCTCAGCAGCTTCCATTCCTTCTGTGTGAAATCCACAGCCACATCCTCAAACGTCACCAAAGCCTGCAACACAAACCCAGGCCTGCTCACCAGGAGGCTGGATCCACCCCCCAGCTTTGCATGTGACCCCGGGGTGCGAGACCTTCCACACTGCAGTGGGTGGCACCCAGGGGCAGCCTGAGACGGACAGTACATCTGCCCTCCTCCCCAGCTCGTGGACCTGCCTCATCCCACAGGGGCCGTTCAGGCAGCCTGTCCTGCAGGAAGCCTTGGCAGTGCTCTATACGGACACTGCCCTTACACACACCAACCAACTGATCTTCACTGGGCACTGGACCAAGGGCCGCTATTCTCTGCTTCAGTTCTCTGTGTGTGAGGCTCACACTTTACCCCTTGATGCTGTCCCGCCCAGTCACCCACAGGGAGGCAGCCAGGCCTGGCAGGTCACTTTCCCAGGGTGACTGTGGGCTTGGCCCTGTACCAACAAGGCCGCCACCAGGGCAAGTGAAAGAAATGGGTCCGTCCTGTCACAGTAAAATGGGACATCTGATACATCTCACCTCTCTCCCAGCTTTCCAGGGTCCCAGAGCTGCTTTTCTGTTCTCCATGGAGGAGGGAAACCCTCGGAGGGCTGCCCTGTGAGAAGGGAAGAGAGTAAGAGGGTGCCTGGGTGTGACTGTCCCGTGTGAGGCAGGGTTGACCCTAGCGGGGAGGGCAGTCAGAGGGCATGAGCACAGCTGCCACCAGGGTCCTGTCAAGGGCAGAGGGAGTTGAGCTACCAGCTCCACGCTGGGGCCTGGGTGTGAGGCTTTGGCACCCCAGGAGCTGAGTGATCTTTTTCTTACCATGTTTAGTGAAAAAAAAGAGCACAGCCTTGGGACACCCCAGGGAAACTCCCACCTCTAAGATTGGGGCCCAGAGCTCCAGGTGTGCTTTGCATTGACAGGAGACCTCATGACAGCTCTGTTGCCTCTCCCAGCCACAGTCTCCCTGTGCTTAACAGAGAGCTAACCACAGGGCACAGACTGGAGGGCACAGGTATATGGTGTTGACAGGATGCACAGCATGCTGCTAACCTCAAGGCTAAAGCCAAAGGGAGACATGGGACAGCTGACTGGGGAGGCCCTGGTGTAGAAGCAATATCCCACCCCAGGGCAATTGCAACCAAGGGAGGTCACCCACCAGAACCCGTCCCCCATATAGGGGGTGTGGCAGCCTGTCTGGGGAGCAGATGGCAGGTCACACTGTGGAGGCCTCAGGGGATTTCTGATCAGAAGTGAATGGGGGGAAGTTCCAGGAAGATGGCGGCGTGAGCAGGGCGGCGGAAATCTCCTCCCCAAACCATATATTTCTATGAAAATACAGTAAATACAACGATTCCTAAAAGAGACACCAGAATACACATGACAGCGCACAGCGTGCATTTGCACCTAAGAGGACTTGGCACCCCGCGAGGCGGGTAAGATATGGAGCCACAACCCGGCAGGACCTGAGCACTCCCCCCACCCCAGCGCACCGGCGGGTGGAGAGGATTCGGAGCCAGGAGGGAGTGGAAGTACAGGCCTGCGAAATAACCAGCCCTGGTGATCTGCGCTGGGAGCGCTGACACACATCGCGTGGTGTATCGGATATTGGAGAGGCAGAAGGTGCAGGTTTTGAGCTGGGAATGCGCCCATGTCCTTGTAGCAGGCTCCCAGGGAGAAAAGAAAAGCGTGCGCTTTTTTTGGCAGTCTTAAAGAGGCAAGGGCCCAGGATAGTCCCAGCACACTCGGCCCAGCAGGCTGGGAGTCCTGAGGAATTTTGGACCCCTTGGCTCGCGACTGGGAAAAAGTAGCTGCACTGAAACCTCACATAGAGAACAACAGACTGCCATTCGTTCCCACCCCGGCCAGAGCCACAAAAGGCCCTGTGGAGCTGCGCGACGGCAGCTGTGGAATAGTGGAGCAACAGCGCCACCTACAGCATCCTTACAGAATCTACTCCTGGTGGACGTTTTTGTTTGTTTGTTTTTTATTTCCTTTTCTTTTCCTTTCTTTCTTTTCTTTCTTTCCTTTTCTTCTCTTTCTCTTCCTTCTTTTTTTTTCTTTTAAGTCTTAAAGAGCCCAGCTGACATACATGGCACCTACCAGCAACCACTTCTATCGCCATGAAAAGACAGAGGAATATGGTACAGACCAAGCTCACCCAGACCCAGAAAACACCAGAGAGGGAGACTGAAGGGGTGGAAATGCACAAACTTCCTGAAAAAAAATTCAGAATAAAAGTCATAACCATGCTGATGGGTCTACAGAGAAATATGCAAGAGCTGAGGGAGAAAGTGAGGGAAGTCAGGAAAGACAATGCAGAAATGAGACAAGCCATCGACGGGCTTAGCAGCAGACTGGACAAGATGCAAGAGGCTGTTAATGGAACAGAAATCAGAAACAGAAACACAGAGCAGCTGAGGCAGAGAGAGTTAAAAGGATCTCTAGGAATGAAAGAATGTTAAGAGAAATATGTGACCAATCGTAACGGAACAACATTCGTATTATAGGAGTACCAGAGGAAGAAGAGAGTGAAAAAGGGATAGAAAGTGTCTTTGAAGAAATAATTGAAAACTTCCCCATGCTGGGGAAGGAAATAGTCTTGCAGTCCACAGAAGCCCACAGATCTCCCAACACAAGGGACCCAAGGAAGACAACACCAAGACACATAATAATTAAAATGGCAAGGATCAAAGATAAGGACAGAGTATTAAAGGCAGCTAGAGAGAGAAAAAAGATCACCTACAAAGGAAAACCCATCAGACTATCATCATACTTCTCAACAGAAACCTTACAGGCCAGAAGAGAATGGCATGATATATTTAACGTTATGAAACAGAAGGGCCTCGAACCAAGAATATTGTATCCAGCACGATTATCATTTAAATATGATGGAGGGATTAAACAATTTTCAGAGAAGCGAAAGGTGAGAGATTTTGCCTCCCATAAACCACCTCTACAAGACATCTTAAAGGAACTGCTCTAGAAGGAAGCCCTCCTAAAGCTAAAAAGATGTCACCAGAGAAAATAAAATCAAAGCAAAGAAAGCAGACCATGCAAATACTAACTAAAGGCAAAGAATAAAACACCTAGTATATAAAGAATGGAGGAGGAAGAATAAGAAGGGAGAGAAATAAAGAAACATCAGATTGTGTTTACAATAACTTAATAAGAAAGATAAGTTAGACTGTAAGATCGTAAAGAAGCAACCCTTGAACATTTGGTAACCACGAACCTAAAGCCAGCAATGACAATAAGTACATATCTATCGATAATCACCCTAAATGTAAATGGACTGAATGCACTAATCAAAAGACACAGAGTAACAGAATGGATGAAAAAGCAAGATCCATCTATATGCTGCCTACAAGGAACTCACCTCAAACCGAAAGATATACATAGACAAAAAGTGAAGGGATGGAAAAAGATATTTCATGCAAACAACAAGGAGAAAAAAGCAGGTGTTGCAGTACTTGTATCAGACAAAATAGACGTCAAAACGAAGAAAGTAGCAAGAGATAAAGAAGGACATTACATAATGATAAAGGGTTCAGTCCAACAAGAAGATATAACCATTATAAATATATATGCACCCAATACGGGAGCGCCGGCATATGTGAAACAAATACTAACAGAATTAAAGGAGGAAATAGCAATGCATTCATTTTAGGTGACTTTAACACACCACTCACTCAACACATCAACCACACAGAAAATAAGTAGACACAGAAGCACTGAACAACACACTAGAACAGATATCTACAGAACTCTACACCCAAAAGCAACAAGATACACATTATTCTCAAGTACACATGGAACATTTTCCAGAACAGACCACATACTAGGCCACAAAAAGAACCTCAGTTAAGTCAAAAATATTGAAATTCTACCAACCAACTTCTCAGATCACAAAGGCATAAAATGAGAAATAAATTTTAGAAAGGAACCAAAAAGGCTCACAAATATATGGAGATTTAACAACATTCTACTAATTAATCAATGGGTTAACGACCAAATCAAAATAGAAATCAAAGAATATATGGAGACTAATGACAACAACACAAAGCCCCAACATCTGTGGGACGCAGCAAAGGCAGTTCTAAGAGGAAAGTATATTGCAATCCAGGCCTATTTAAAGAAAGAAAACATTCCCAAATGAATAGTCTAAAGACACAATTACTGAAATTGGGAAAAGAAGAACAAATGAGGCCCAAAGTCACCAGAAGGAGGGACATAATAAAGATCAGATAAGAAATAAATAAAATTGAGAAGAATAAAACAATAGAAAAAATCAATGAAACCAAGAGCTGGTTCTTTGAAAAAATAAACAAAAAGATATACCCCTAGCCAGACTCATTAAGAGAAAAAGAGAATCTACACACATAAACAATCAGAAATGAGAAAGGAAAAATAACGACGGACCCCACAGAAGTACAAAGAATTATAAGAGAATGTTATGAGAATCTATATGCTAACAAGCTGGAAAACCTAGAAGAAATGGACAACTTCTTAGAAAAATACAACCTCCCAACACTGAGCAAGCAAGAAACAGAAAAACTAAACAGACCAATCATCAGCAACGAAATCAAATCGGTAATCAAAAAACTACCCAAGAACAAAACCCCCGGCCTGATGGATTCACCTCTGATTTCTACCAGACATATAGAGAAGAAATAACACCCATTCTCCTTAGAGTTTTCCAAAAAAATAGAAGAGGAGGGAATCCTTCCAAACTCATTCCATGAAGTCAGCTTCACTCTAATACCGAAACCTGGCAAAGAACTCACCAAAAAAGATAATTACAGACCAATATCCCTGATGAACGTAGATGCAAAAATACTCCACAACATATTAGCAAGCCGAATTCAAAAATACATCAAGAGGTTCACACACCATGATCAAGTGGGATTCATCCCAGGGATGCAAGGATGGCACAACATTCGAAAATCCATCAACATCATCCACCACATCAACAAAAAGAAGGACAAAAACCACATGATCATCCCATCTGCATAGATGCTGAAAAAGAATTTGACAAAATTCAACATCCATTCATGATTACAACTCTCAACAAAATGTGTATAGAGGGCAAGTACCTCAACGTCATAAAGGCCATAAAAGACAAACCCACAGCTAATATCATACTTAACAGTGAGAAGCTGAAAGCTTTTCATCTAAGATCGGGAACAAGACAGGGATGCCCGCTCACTCCACTGTTATTCAACATAGTACTTGAGGTCCTAGCCACGGCAATCAGACAAAACAAAGAAATACAAGGCATCCAGATTGGTAAAGAAGAAGTCCAATTGTCACTATTTGGAGATGACGTGATATTGTACATAAAAAACCCTAAAGACTCCATTCTGAAACTACTAGAACTAATATGTGAATTCAGAAAAGTTGCAGGATACAAAATTAACACACCGAAATCTGTTGCTTTCCTATACACTAATGATGAACTAACGGAAAGAGAAATCAGAAAAACAATTCCATTCACAACTGCATCAAAAACAATAAAATACCTAGGAATAAACCTAATGAAGGATGTGAAAGACCTGTACTCTGAAAACTACAAGACACTCCTAAGAGAAATTAAAGAGGACACTAACAAATGGAAATTCATCCCATGGTCCTGTCTAGGAAGAATAAATATTGTCAACATAGCTAGTACTACCTAAAGCAATCTGCAGATTGAACGCAATCCCTATCAAACTACCAACAGCTTTCTTCAATGAACTGGAATAAATAACTCTGACATTCACATGGAACCACAAAAGACCCCGAATAGCCAAAGCAAACCTGAGAAGGAGGAATAAAACGGGGAATTACACTCCCTGACTTCAAGCTCTACGACAAATCCACAGTAATCAAGACAATTTGGTACTGGCACAAAAACAGACCCACAGACCAGTGGAACAGAATAGAAAATCCAAGCATAAACCCAAACATTTATAGTCAATTAATATTTCATAAAGGAGCCTTAGATATACAATGGGAGATGACAGCCTCTTCAGCAGCTGGTGTTGGAAAAACTGGACAGCTACATGTAAGAGTATGAAACTGGACTACTGTCTAACCCCATACACAAAGGTAAACTCAAGGTGGATCAAAGACCTGAATGTAAGTCATGAAACCATAAAACTCAGAAAAAACATAGGCAAAAATCTCTTGGACATAAACATGAGCGACTTCTTCATGAACATATCTCCCTGGGCAAGGGAAACAAAAGCAAAAATGAACAAGTGGGACTATATCAAGCTGAAAAGCTTCTGTACAGCAAAGGACACCATCAGTACAACAAAAAGACATCCTACAGTATGGGAGAATATATTCATAAAAAACATATCTGATAAAGGGTTGACATCCAAAATATATAAAGAACTCATGCACCTTAACAAACAGAAAGCAAATAATCCAATTAAGAAATGGGCAATGGACATGAATAGACACTTCTCCAAAGAAGAAATTCAGATGGCCAACAGGCACATGAAAAGATGCTCCACATCGCTAATCATCAGAGAAATGCAGATTAAAACCCCAATGAGATATCACCTCACACCAGTGAGGATGGCCAACATCCAAAACACAAACAACAACAAAGGTTGGCGAGGATGTGGAGAAAAGGGAACCCTCCTACACTACCGGTGTGACTGCAAATTACTTCAACCATTGTGGAAAGCAGTGTGGAGGTTCCTCAAAAAACTCAAAATAGAAAAACCATTTGACCCAGGAATTCCACTCCTAGGAATTTACCCTAAGAATGCAGCAGCCCAATTTGAAAAAGACAGATGCACCCCTATGTTTATCACAGCACTATTTATAATGGCCAAGAAATGGAAGCAACCTAAGTGTCCATCAGTAGATGAATGGATAAAGAAGAGGTTTTACATGTACACAATGGAATATTATTCAGCCATAAGAAGAAAACAAATCCTACTATTTGCAACAACATGAATGGAGCTAGAGGGTATTATGCTCAGTGAAATAAGCTAAGCCGAAAAATTCAAGTATCAAATGATTTCACTCATATGTGGAGTATAAGAACAAAGAAAAAAACTGAAGGAACAAAACAGCAGCAGACCCACAGAACCCAAAAACGGACAATAGTTACAGAAGGGAAAGGGACTGGGGAAGATGGGTGGGAAGGGAAGGATAAGAGGGAAAAAGGGGCATTATGATTAGTAGACGTAATGTTGGGTGGGCACGGGGAGGGCTGTACATCTCAGAGAAGACAAGTAGGGACTCTTTAGCATCTCACTACGCTGACGGACAGTGACTGTAATGGGGTTGGTGGGGGGGACCTGATGAAGTGGTAGTTTAATAACCATAATATTCACATGTAATTGTAGATTAATAATACCAAAATAAATTATATTAAAAAAAAGTAAAGACGCGCAGCAGTGGGTTCCTAAGGGAGAGTTGCGGTCCCCTCCTCAGACTGTGGAACACTCCGTGCTCCTCCCCTACACCCAGGCTGAGCTCGTGGTTTGGAGCTCCCAGTTTTGGCAGAAGCCTTCGGAGCCCACGTCAGCCTGGATTTTGTGCCCTTCGGACCTGGGGGTGGCTGGAATTATTTTGTCTGGATAAGAAATGAGGACGCTGGCTTCCTGGACAACTCACCCTGTTCTCCAGCAAAGATTCAAAATGCTTCTCAGACCTGGAAAATGACGCCCTTCTTGATTGGCTCGTGGCCCGGGTCCTGGCAGTATGGCCTTCCCTGGGTGATTTGCCATCTTTCTGCACTAGATGGCAGGCATATGCCGAGCTTCAGAAAGTGCTGTGGGGCTTGGGGATGACGAATGCCATCCATGTATGACCCAGAACATCAGTGCATGGAGGAAGAGTTGTTTACAGTGGCAATGAGAAATGTGGTGCTTCAAACAGTTGCCCACTCCTTCTTGGGTCCCTAGTGGCTATACTTGCCCCTCCCTTAGGGAAACCCATAAATGAGGTTATTCGTACAGTAGCAAATCTTGGAGAGGAAAAAGCAATGAGAGGGTGGAACACAGTGTGGTCTGCCACTGAGAAAGAGCTTAAAGGGCCCGTGAAGGTCTCAAGGACCCGGATGTGGGTTCATTTGATAAAGGCAGGTGCAGAAATTGAGGAACTGCGTGGGTAGCCAAATAAGTTCTTGGAGCTGTGGCCACAACTGAAGCCAGAGCAGCAGATCCAGCTGCTGAGGAAGAAGAAATAGAAGCTGGAGACAAAGCTGCATGTCCAGCCCATATGTCTGCAAGACTTCCTGGGGGAGAGTATGTAGACCCCACCTGGACCCTTACTGGACAATGATTGGATGTTATGGTTTGACTGAGGCTGGTGTCAAGACACCTGCCTGGGGGACTGGCTGGGCACCAGTGGCCACTGGTTGATCTATTTATTCATCCTCAGTGAATGTGCATTGTATCCTGGCCCTGGTGGTCACAGGAGCTGAATGTTCCCTGATTTATTGTGACCCTGAGTGTTTTCCTGGGACCCCTGCTATTTGCAAAATTGGGGCTGTCAGAGTAGAAAAAGCTTGAATTGCTTTGGGAATAGGGCATCTAATACTGTGTGTGTTGTTATGCCCACCTCTGATTCTCTTACAGATAAAGTGGCATTATCGCCAAGACATTTTGGGTCTTGTAGTCTACTAGAGTGTTTCCCACACTTGGCATGCATTCTGATGCACTTATGCCATTTGGCACAAAATGACATCAGGAGGGGCTGAGATGAAACCTGTACATTTATCTCTGCCGTTGGAAAATGGTCTTGAGTGAGACAGACATATCAAGGCCCTGTGAGCTGGATATCCATGTGGCTGAAGACAGCTATGGCTCAGGCCTCTGGCAGTGGCTTGCAGACCATTTTCCTTAGGCATCCCCAGGGAATGATGAAGCAGATGCGTTGGCCCAGGTACACTAGCTAGCAGGACAGCCTGCCTTGGGGCAGACAATAATGTAGGCTGTACCCCATCAGTGAGGCCTGCCTCTGACTTTTGGAGATGTCAGCAGAGCACTGTGTGACTGAGTCCTCAGCAACCTGGAGACTACATGGCCTTGGACATTTTTTTTTAGACGAACCATCTGATTTCCATGATGCCCTGGGCTATTTCCAAGAAAACAAAGTTTTTAGGTTCTGGAGAAAATATGTCTGTAAAAGTGAAACTTGAAAGGATCATGGCTGTGGGAACTAACATGGCTGTGTCAAAAGTCAGGAGAAGTCCTAGTTCCTCCTGTTGGGGCAATGATACACATGCTACTATGAAGGAGTTAATTAAAAGGACAGGCTGCAAATAGCTGTCCTTGGGGAACTGGCATTGAAGACAGGCTGCATACAGCTGTCTTTTTAATGGCCTGTTCCAAGTATGTAAGGACGGACTCCTTGTTCTGCACGCAGGCAAGGACACTCTTCTCTGCAAACAGGAAGAATCTAGTTCAAAGAACACTTTGAACTAACAGCCCTTGAAAGGTAACGTTTTTCTGTTACATCTGCAGGTTACAAATTAAAAGGAATAGTTATGACCCTCATGTATTGATTGTAAGATTGGTTGTTTCTTTGATCTAGAAGGATTTATAATTTCCTGATTCTTTTGAACCAATGCCAGAAAATCACTATAAAAATAAAGCAACTGCAGTATTGGGGGCTGCAGTCTTGTATTGTCTTTTCGTGTCTGTGTGTCTTCTGTGTTATTCTTTATTCTCTAGAAATTTCCCTATCATCCCGCGTGGAGAATAACTTACGGCAACACTACTATATTTCTTTTTCTGAGCAATTGCATCTCACTGCAGTTTCTCTTTAGCTTGATTATACTTTTCTTCTCTGTCAGTGATACGTTCATGAAACTTATGCTTTTCTTCCAACCATTGTATTTGTTTCTCTTCCAGTGTCTTTTCAACTTTGAGTTGCCCTTTCTCGTCTTGGCTTCCTTAACTTTGGGCATTCTTGTTTTAAACTCTCCACCATTTCCTTCAGTATTTGGTTTGAATTCAGCAAATCATTCTCTGACCGTGCAAGTGAGGTCGCTTGGATCTGCAAACCACTGACTTGCTGTTTCAGATGAGAATTTTCATTATTTTCTTTCTCTACATTTTCAATATTCACAATTTGTTGTTGAACTTTTAACCTAATACTCTTAAGTTCCCTTCTGGCCAACTCTTCTGCCATCTGTGAAGCCTGCAACTTCTCTTCACACTGATCCTTTTCACGTTGCCTCCAGACATCATGCTCCACTTTCATTTTCTCTAAACCCACTAATCTGTTCTCAAGGTCTAGCTTTCCATCTTGTATTACTACTAGTTTCTGATAACCTTCTTCCTTGGCAGCTTGTACTTTGTGTATTAATTCATGATCCTTTTCTACTAGGAGTGGTTTGTGGTGTTCAACAGATGATTCGAGAATTTCATTGTCTGACTGTAATCCATCCAGTTCACTTTGAATCTTAATTCTTTCTCTTTCTAGCTCACTTTGCTCTTGCTGTCTCCAGTTTGATGTCTGTTATTCCTAGGTTGTTTGAATGTTTAAGTTCTTTCACTTTACTGGTCAGTGTATTTCCTATTCACCTTTATGCAATTTACTGATTAATCATTGCTCAAACGTAGCTCCTTTTCCAAGTGTTCAGCCTGTAGTTTAGCTGACTCTTTTTCAGCCTCCAGGGATCTGACTGTAGCATGCATCCCAGCCAACTGCCACACCTGAATTCTTTGGATTCTCAACCTGAGCACCAGAATTCTCTTGTTCAACTCTTAATTCTGCTATTTCAGCCTCTAAACCTGCTAATTTCTGACACAAATGGACTTCCTCCTGAACAATCTTCTCCACTTGTTTGCTGTCTCTTGAGTCATCGGCACTAAGTAGCTGGTCACGTAGTTCTTTATCTTTCTCCAGTCTTGCCGTCTCTGGTTCACTTTGTATTTTTTTCTTCTTCTAAAATACACACAAATTCTTTTTTCTGGTGTTCAAATTCTAATTTGAGAAATGTGTGTTCATAACAAAGCTTATTGCATTCAGCTCTGTACTTTTCCACTTCATCCAGATCCCTAAAATGTTCTTTCACTGGAGTTTCTAATTCTCATTGAATTTGGGCTCGTAACAATTCCAACTTTTGTGGAGTTAATACCTCCAGTTTCATTTCTTCTAAGTCTTTAGTATTCTCTACTAATTCCCCTCTTAGCTCTTCAAGCAGCAGCTGAAATTTCTCCTGGTGAGTTTGCTTTTCATTTAGCGCTTGAGTTCGTTTTGTGACCTTATGTACTCGTCTTGCAACCTTCTGTGTTCAGCTTTCAGAATCTGATAATTAGTTTTATGATGTTCACACCATAACTTTTCATCAACTAACCATTTTTGGAACTCAGACCGAGAACTTGTCAGCCCACTGTCTCCAGCAGGAGGAAAAATGGTGGGAGAAGTGCTCACATTGATAAGTGAGCTGACAAACATGTAGAAATAAGTTCTGGCTTTCTTATTTTCTTAGTTTTCTTCCCAACAGAGAACTCTTCTTAGTTATCTTCCTTCTTGATAAGACAGAATCTCAGGAGGCCAAATTATACCAGACTCACACACAGTCCTTGAAGCGTGCACACAGGTAACTTGGTGACACGTGTTCTGGCAGCACATCCCACCAGGGGCTCCTCCACAGCTCCAACCATAGGCAACCACTCGGCTCCTCTAACAGGAGGATTGGGGCTAAGGGATACGGTCCCATACGTGGGGTGGCGGCCCAGTCCGCCACACATGGTGAGGTGCTGGTGGTCGCTTGTGGCACAGGCTGGAGAGGAGCAGCTGAAGGGCCAAGAGGGCCATGGCTTCTGCCACCAGGGGAACCTGAGGTACCTGGGAGAGCTCAGAGGGCAGAGGGCAGAGGCAACAGTGCTCCTTCTAGTAGATGGGACTTCTTCAGGGTGCCGGGCCAGCCCTGTAGCCAACGTGCAGTGGGGATGCCACCACTTCCTGCTCCCCTGCAAACCCAGCGTTGGACATTTGACATGTGGATCAGTGATCACTGGCCCTTCTACCACCTTGGGACACAAGCCTAGAAGCTGGCATCCTGTGTGTTCCTGCAGTAACCACAGAGTGGCGCCCAGAGACTATGGTAGTGGCCGGAAGGTAAGAGCACCTTATGGGAAGTTTTGTCTTATCCTTGTGGCCAGAGCATGTGCCTCCCGTAGCCCTATATACAGAACCCTCAGTAACCCCCGAGGGAGAGGGGTAAAGGTCTGGTATACTAGACCAGGAAAGGACCCCCTTCCTGGCATGGTCTTAACATGGGGGCACTCTCACATGCATCCTACCTGATGGGCAAGATTTGCCTTTGTTGGTGTCATTAAAACGTGTCTTATCACCCTTAAGGTTAATCTCCCCTACAGTCTCTGTGTTTTGGGCATGTCCCCTAGCTAGAGCTGCTCTTTCATGAGTGTGCACAGACCTCCCTGCCTGTCCAGCTGCTGGCTTCCCCTAGGACATGCAAGTTATGAACTCATCTGAGTAGGACTGGCTTGAATACAGCTGGATCCTCATGCTGGAGATTATAATGGTTTTGTTATCATCTGTACCATAATTTCTCTTGTTATTTGTATGTTGTTAATAACCTCTGTTCCTGTTGTGGAATGAGAGAGTGCTCTAGCTTTCTCCCACAGGGGCCATCGCAGAAGATTGTGGGTACATAGATTGTGAAGCAAGAATCCTGGAGGGATGGATTGTGGAGTAAATGGAAATTTCTGATCAGGATTCGTGCCTGGTCTTAATAGAGCCTATTGTGTATATACTCAGAACCTGTTTGCACATTTATGGGATGTTTTCCAGTGAGAGAGTGAGCACAGAGTACCAGTCACAGGAGTACCAGCACAGGGGAGGGGCAGAGAGGAAACACCCATTCTCTCATCCCCTCAGTTCCCGGTACGTAATTGGTCAGGCATCTGTCAGTCATCAGAGACCTGCCCATAGATTTCCTCCCTGTGTGAGGGCCGGGGAAGTAGTACACAGCCACGGTGAGTGGGGAGAAAGGAGAGACAGACCTACTGCCATGAGCATAAACTTGCTTTTAAACCCAAACTCATGTCTCCTCCTTTATTCAGTCTCATCAAATTCCTAGCACACTTGCCCCAGGTGGGGAAATGCCCTCCTCCTAGAGCAACACACCATTTGAGAACAATCATTAGCATGCTGCTGGGCATTAATTGAGGCTGCCTCAATGACTAAAGGACATAAAGTCATCTTGAAACCTGAGATCCCCATAATGTCTTGGGTGATGTCAGAGAAACACTCTAGTAAGGAAGGAAGTGCCCAGAAGGGTTCCATAATGAAATGGAAATGGTTCTTACGGGAGCAGGCTGCATGAGGAATGCTAGGAGGCCACACAGTGTCCATGAGCAGGTGGCCTCTATTCCTCCAGGACTGACGTTCAGGCTCCCTGATGAGGTGCTCATTGCTGCATGGGCTTTGCCGTGTGAATAGCTCTCAGCTGAACAACAAAGAGCTACGTTGTTTACAGACAGCACTTCCAAGGGTAATGGACAATGACCTGTTTGGAAAGCTGCTGCCTTAAGACCAGTGGATGGCAAGACTGTGGTTGAGGAAGACAAGAACAAATCAGCTCAGTGGGCTGAACAGTGCTGTTTTCCTGGCCGTGATGGAAGAAATGAACGATGATAAAAGCCCCTGTATTTGGATTTTTACTGACTCGTGGGCTGTAGGCAATAGCCTGGCTGTGTGGTCAGGTAAATGAGCAATGGAAAATGGGACTATGAAAGGAATGCTTTTGTGGGGTGCAGCCCTATGGAAATCACTTTGAGAATTTAAAGGGTGCATTTAACTAGGACATGTCGATGCCCTTCAGAAGAACCCCCTTCCAGGATCAGAAGGTGATTGGAACCACCAAGCAGACCTGTCCATGTTCCCCTGAGGCAGCCGCCTGGGTCCATGACATGAGTGGGTGTGGGGCAGCTGCAGCAGTGCAGAGGTGGGCTGACTCTGGACATATTCTTGCAGCCTGTGAGGCACTGAATGCCAAGAACTGCTCTGTCTGTCAACAAGAGAGACAAAGACTGCAGCTGGCTGTGGAGGATTCCCTGGTAGGAAGGCCCCACACAGAGCTGTCAAGTGCATTACGTTGGACCATTGCCAGTAGCGCCTGTGGGCTATAAATGGCTCCTAACTGGAATAGACACTTATTATTGACTAGACTTGGTGTACCCGGTGGTAGATGCAAATGCCCAAAATACCATTAAAAGATTGGAAAAGAAGATGCTGTATGAAATTGGACCACCAAGTAACATCTCTTCTGACCTGACCAAGGGCACACCTTACAGCCCATGGTGTCCACGGTGGTCCAGGAGATGTCCCATCAGATAGACATACCATGTTGCATATCACCCTCAGAGCAATGGTTTAATAGAAGGTTGGAATGGGCAGCTGAAACATTTGCTGTGTAAAATGGGGGCATATAAAGGCATGAGGGGCTGGCTTACATGCCTTCAACAGGAGGTGCCCACACTTAACATGAGGGTAGTAAAGGAGGCACCCTACTGCATAGATTCCTCTGCTTCCCCAGTGGATCTGGGGAAGAGGGGCTGGGGATGATGCTAGTATGACTACAGAGTTCTTCCCCACATCACCACAACTTGCTTCTTTCCTACCGGATGCAGTGGTTCCAGGACCGGGGCTGCAACTGTGGGTGCCTGTAGCAGGGAAGATTATGGAGGAAGAAACTGGAACCATTCCCTGAACTCCTTAAGTCAGAATTCCTAAGGGCCTGATCAGGTGGCTTGTGCCTGCACTGAATCAGGCCACGTTGGGGCTGACAGTAAGCTCCACTGTGCTGCCTAGTGCCTGGGACATGCCTCTAGCTCTGTATCTGTGTAACCCTGCCCTATGTGAGGGGGAGTGGACTGAGGGGGAGGCACTTATTAGACTAGTATTGCTGCCAGAAATCTGGACCAGCACAGAAGATAAACCTAATGCCCCTTCCACCGGGGGAAAAGTCTGGGTACAGATAAATGACAAATGGAGAGAAGGAGAAATTATAGCTACAGGTAAAAGGATGAGTAAGTGGGTTGTGCAGTGAGTGAATTCCAACATTTTATTAATGCCTCAAGAGAGGCTCAGGGCAAGAGAATAATATCTCTTAGCAAAACCATATTAGATACCCAGAAGGGTGAAACTATGTGTTTGCCAAGACCAACCGCTCTTGGAACCTGACAAGGTTGAACGACAGCCTGCAAGTCAGAGTTCATTTATCTGGGAGAAACTGTGGTCGTAAACTTTATAAGACAAATAAGTTAATTCTTTAAATCTGTCCCCACTCCACACAGGCTTCTACAAATATCAGGCCTACTTGCATTGGTGCAATTGCTCTATCTGTTGTGTAAATGCCATACCAGTTGTTAAGTGCTGTGATGGGTATAATCATTTTCCTGTAAGTGTGGAGAAAATGGGAATTTCTGACCAGGACTCCCACCTGGTCTTAATAGCACCCATTGCATATACATATAAGAGCCTGTTTGCACATCTGTCGGATGTTTACTGGGACAGAGCAGCTGTTTAGTCACCAGCATACCAGCCCAGGGGAGGGGTAGAGAGGAAACATCTATTCTGTCCTATCCTGAGTTCCTGTATGCAATTTCTCAGGCATCCACCAGTCACCAGAGACCCACACGCAGGGTGACCCCGGTGCAAGGGGTGGGGAAGGGAGGGCCACAGTGAGAGCAAGGAAGGGCAGCCATGCAAGTGGGGAGAGGGTGTCCACGAGAGCCAAAGAAAGACTGAGAAATACATCTGGGAGAAAAAAAAAACATTTTAAAGCCCCAACTTCTTGCCCTGGCCTTTTTTTGGTCTCCCCAAATAGTTCGGGAACTTGACCAAGGTAGAGAACTCCCTTCTCCTGGAGCAACGGTAAGGGGTTTTTGTTTGGAGACCAGTGGGTGGACTGAGATATAATGAGTCGTATGAAATATGTATCTGGTCATTCACATGACCACATATATATTTCCCAGGTATATTTGGTCTCCATCCACAGTTCCCAAAAGAGGCATAAATGTGAAATACGTGCCTTGTCATGTTAATGAGAGGCTTTTGGACTCCCTCACAATGGCAGGGTGTGGAGGTTGAATCAGCCAATGGCCAATAATTTAGTCAATCATGACTATGCAATGAAGTCCTCACAAAACCTCCTGATAGGAGCTTATTGGTCTCTTGGATCCTGCTTCTCAGTCAGAGAGAGTGTCCAGGCTTGGGGAACCAGAACACCTCACAGGCCACTGAGCCAGGCCTCAAGCTCTGTGAGGATAGAAGCTCCTTTATGTGGGACCCCGCCCTGTGTATCTCTTCAGGTGACTGTTAACTTGTATCTTTTATGGTATCCTTTTAAGTGTATTCCTGAGTTCTGTGAGCCACTCTTGCAAGTTAATTGAACCTAAGAGGGAGGCCGTTGGAATGTCCAATCTGTAGGTAAGAAACACAGGTAACTGCCTGGGGCTTCCAATGCATCTGGAGTTGGGGGATGGAGGCCAGTCTTCTAGGATGGAGACCTTAAGCTGGGATATTTGGTGCTGCCTCTGGGCTGATAGCATTAGAAGTGAGTCTGGTTCTCAGACAAGTTGCTGGTGTTTCAGAATTGCTTGGAGTTGTGTGTGGGGGAAGGCCCCTATCCCCCACCCTGCACACACCCTGGAAAAGAGTCTTGGGAACCTGAAAGGAGTGAAGCATGTCATCACAGTGAATGGTGTGCAAGAGTATATGTATATTAAAAGAAATGCCAAGGCAGTTAGAGAAGTGCTCTGCATGGTGCTGTTCCTTTTCTGTTTGATTTATACACCATCTGTTAATAGTTTAAACGATGAAAGATTAAGCTGTTTATATTGGGGGAAAAAGTGGGCTGTGTGTTTATTCACAGTTCAGCTTCTGAGAAAATTGAGGATAATTGATTTGCAGGAAATAGTTCAAAAGAACCTCAATTTGAGATAACATTTAACACCATCAAATTAGAAAGACAACACTTTATAGAGGAAAAGTCTGGTGTCAATATTTTTTATTTTGAGGAGTTTGTATTAACTTGGAAAACTGTTTTTTTCTAACTTATCTTTATCCCAATCATCCCGGTTTGCAGGGCCTGTGTCCACTGTAGTCTAAATATCTCCTACCAATGAAAAGGCTTCCCATATTTCATCTCTTCTGAGACACATCTTTTTTTCCATATTGTAACATCTCTGAATTTTTGATGCATGCTGTCCTAGTATTTTGTTAAATTTTGAGCACTTTTTGTTTTTCTGTCAGTTGTATTGGAGTCAGTAGCAACTTGCATTTGATTAAATAAACTATTTGCTCTGGCTTGTTCTGTGATGAGATGGGGAAAGACAGTCCTCCTAGGAGCTTCTTATGTAGTTTTTTCAGCCACCTGTGTTCACCTCATAACTCCAGGCCAGTCACCTAGCTGCCTTTGCTCACGTCCACCTCTGTACTTCACAGGTATGTCAAACTCAACACTTTTCAGACTGGGGTTCTGTTCTCACCTCCATACCCCAAACTGCCCTTCCTCTGTGTTTCCTCTCTCCAGGGGATACAAACCTGTTAGCCAGTGATGGCTCCAGAATGTCCCCAGGGGAAGAGAAACAGGGAACATCCCGGTGCCCAGGCAGATGGGATGATACAAGACACCACTCTCGCTGTGGAACAGATACTAGTTTAAGCGCTGCCTATTTCCTAAAGTTGTTTGGGTTCTAAATGACTGTACCTCATTTTTCCCATTTGTCAAGGGAGAATGGTTTCCCAGGTCTGTTAAGATAACGGACAAGGCAACTAAAGGTACCATAAAACTGAAATTCTGTGACTTAAGACAGGAGACCTTTTCAAAAAGACCTTTGTCCTAGAATCATTCAAGTGGCCAATTCCCACTAAGCAACTGACATCCTGAGGTCATGTGTCACTGAGGGACACGTGTGTGGCGAGCTCCAGTTTGCTGACTCCCAGCTCTTCCTGCCAGATTTCCTTCCTGCACTGGGCCCTGTGCCTGGATGAGTGAAGATGGGGTTGATTTTCACACTGGATGCTCGCAGGGACCACTGGCATAGGCAGGTTTTATAGACCCTGCAGGGGCCTGATGCCCTGGGTCCTCTGCAGCCTGGGAACTCCTGCGTTGGCGCAGCTGTGGACCCATTAGATGGGAGACCTGGGAATGGTTCCCTCCTCAGTGTTTTTAGGACACTCAGTCCCATCTGGCTCAGGGAAGGCTGCGCATCAGCCCAGGATTGTCACCTTTCCTTGTCGTTTGCTTGGCAACATACTTGGTAGAGTTACTGAAATGGTAGTTTTAGAAGGTGCCTGGAAGGGGCAAGAGTGATGTGGAATGTTACTCAGAGAAGGGAACGTGGGGCCCTAGATGCGAGTTGCAGCACGGCTGTACAGCAGATGCTCCCGGAGCTCCCAGAACGCCCATCCGGCAACGGGGGTGGAGGCCGTGCAGCTTCACCATCGAAGGAAGCCTCACGTGAAGCTGAGGCAAAAGGAACCCGTGCGGCTTGGGGACTCGAGTCGGGAGCTGCTTGACAGCTGAAGAGGGCCTGAGGTTTCTGAGTACTGAGGTCCTGGGGCCACACAGCGCCGACGATTCTGTGTACGGAAGTCCTGCACTCGTCCCGCGCAGGATTCTGCGTTCAGAAATCCTGGGACCGCACCGAGGATTCTGGGTACTGAAGTCCTGGACTCCCGTGCCAAGGATTCTGGGTACTGAAGTCCCGGAGCCGCCCCGCCGAGGAGTCAGGGTAGCGGAGCCCGTGAAGCGGGGATGACGCTTCCGGGTACTGAAATTCTGGAGGCACAAGGCACCCACGATTCTGGGTAATGAAGTCCTCGACTCGGCGCGCTGAGGATTCTGGGTACCGAAATCCTGGCGCTGTGCTGAGACGTTCGGGTACTGACGTCCTGAAGCCGCTCCGCCGAGAATTCTGGGTACTGGCGTCCCGGAGCCTCCCGCCGAGGATTCTGGGCACTAGAATCCCGCACTGCGCCGCGGATTCCGCGTAGTCTGCTCGGGTGGACGGCCACGCCGAAGCGCAGAGGCTCGGTCTGCGTCAGTCCGAGGCCGCGGAGGCTCCGTCCCCGTCCGCCGGGTGTCCCCGGGTGAGCAGGGTCCTTGCAGCTCCCTCCCCAGCTTGCTCTTCCGAGCGGGGACGAGGCTGGCCTTGCGGATGCGGTGGGAGAGGGTTGCTGAGGCCGGAAGGGCCTGCAGGCCGCAGGTGCAGGGTTTCCGTGTCCTCGGGGGAGACGGGACGAGTCGCCGGAAGAGCCTCTGGGAGAAGCCTTGAGCGGTGGCCCGGCGGATCCCGGTGTCGTTAGGCACCGGCGTCTGGAGGGTCTCTCCCTGCGCGCTAGGTGAAGCCTCAGCCTGGGCGGGAGGGTTCTCGACGCCCAAGGAGAGGGAGTTCCCTAACAGGTCGGACGAGGGTAGGTAAGGGAGGAGCTCAGCGCGGTGAGCGGCGGCAGAGAGCGAGGGAGAGCAGAGGGAGGAAGGGGAGCTCATTGGACTCAGCGTAGGCAGATGCCTTGCCGACTTGCAAGGCCGGGGTCGCCTGGTTCCAGTGTCCGCTCGAATCCGCACAGCCTGGGAACTACGCCCCCACCACCCCAGGATATAGGGGAGGCGCAGAGCACTGGATGGACTGAGACCGTGTTCTGAGAACTCCCTACGGTAAAGAAGAAAGAAAGGGGATTTGGGGGGAGATTCTAAAGAGCATGGTCGTACAGGTGGAGTTCTGTCCTGGTCTCCCAGGTGACGGGGACTTTTAAGGCCAAGTCAGATCTCGGTAGGCCTTCCCTACTTACCTGAAGTAGGACAGAGAGTGAGGGCTTGTGCTTAAGTCTACAGATTAGAATGAATAACGAAGTAACAGACGCTTACCACTGAAAGAGTGCAGAGACAAAACAAGTTGATCTTACCAGTGAGAATCTTGAAGTTAAAAAGTACTCACTCGAAGAAAGGCGAGTTGTGGACAGCCTCAGAGGTTCTCTCGTAGTCTTCGGATTCTGTCTTTTCAGGCTTTCAAGAATGGGGAAAAGCTTGGGCGTTTTGGGGCATAGGCATGACAATGGCCTTGTTAGGGGCGTGTTGTTTCTTTTCCTCGGTTCTTGTCCCCACTGAAACAAAGAATTGAAGGGCAGAGACCACAGTAGTAAAGCAGAGTAAAAATTTCATTTAAAGTTACTTAAAAAGTAAAGAGTGCTTTAAGAGAAAAAGCTCTTACTTGAAGAGAAAAAGTGCGGGCACCCTCAGAGGAGAGGCGCCATAAAATGTTTAAGTTTTAAAGAAAGAGAGAAAGTGCGCACTCGGGAAGGGGAGGCTCGGGCGACCTCAGAGAAGTATGGGCTGAAGGGTTGGGGGTTTCCCCTTTTAAGGAGTTTTCAGGAATGTGGCAGGCTAAGGGGTGTAGACTTGTTAAGTGGTCCTGAAATGTTCATCTGTGATGAGACATTAAGTCTCTTCTCTGTCCTCCACTTAATTCTGCAAAATTAATTTAACACAGGAAATTTACTGCTGTGATTTCTTCCTACCGTAGCACCTCTGTCTGCCAGCATGTCAGTTTATGACTGCCTGTTCTGCCCCCTATGTGGGCTGACTCATTGTCTGTTTGCTAAAGAGTTATGTTAAGAATCTTACTTCTTAATTTCCTGGTTTTTAAAATGCAATCTTGGTTTTAAGATGGAATCATTCCTGTTTTTGCTATGCTGTTTAGAGCTGGGCTTGTTTGCGAAATTAATCATGATGCTTATCTCTTGCCCAGGTTGCAAATTACTTGATTAGGGGCTGTAGGAGGAAAAAACAGCATATAGGTAAAGTTAAAGAATAAGCTGGGCCTTTTAGCAGGCAAAAGTAAATCTCACAATGGCATGATGTAATCGACAAAATGAAGGCATAGGCTATGCTGAGGTTCTTTTATCTGGGGAGTATTCAAGCATTCCAGGCCAAGTTACTCCTGGCCTTTTGAGCCTTAACTGATTAACTCATTAACTCCGAGTCTTTTCTGGCTCACTAGTTTAAAGTTAACTCTTTTGTGTCCCTTCTAGTGGGCTTTCCTGGCCTTATTTTCTTTCCACCCCACTCATATGTGTTCTTCTGCCTACCCGTCTCATGCTGTGCGGTCTCGTGACCCGAGACATGGTGAGAGATGTCACGTCACCATCTACAGTCTGTCCTGTAGATGTTCTGTAAGATAAAGTTAATGGAAGGAATTTCTTGATCCAGTTCTCCTCTGAGATAGTGCTTACTCTCAAACAGCTGTGACATACTGTTTGGGGTGGCGGTGTTTGTTCGGAAATGGATATAAGTCACAGTACAAGGTGAGGAAGGAGTTTATTAAAGCAAGAGTGTCAGGGAATGCCAGATCAGGATGATAAAGGAAGTTCACTGAACGTCTTCTCTGCATGGGGCGTATCCCCTGCTAACTGCTTAAGCCAGTGTGTCACCTTGCGTCCAGTGTCCACTCAGATCTGCACAGCGTGGGAACTGAGTCGCTACCACCCCAGGTTTTGGGGGAGGCGCAGAGCACTGGATGGATGAGGTCATGTTCTGCGAACTTTCTAGAGACAAAGAAAGGGGGCTTTCAGGCAGGCTGCTAAAGAGCATGACCGTGAGCTGCAGCTCCATCTGGGGCACCCAGGTCATGGTAATTTGAAAGCCCAGATCTGAGCTCTCAGCGGCCCCTCCTTATTTGATAGGACAGAGGGAGTAAAGGTTTGAGGTTAAATCCAGAGGTTTAGAATGACGAAGCCTAGTCACACAGACACTTACACTGGAAAAGTACAGAGACAAAACATTGTAAGTTGAGTAGTGAGAAGTTTATTTAAGGCAATAATGTGCACACTTGGAGAAAGGGGAGTGTGGACGACCTAAGAGAGGTGCGGTGAAAGATTGGGAAAAGGCTACACACTTAGAAAGTGTGGGCGACCGCAGAGGTGTGCCCCTCAGTGTTTAGGGTCTGGAGTTTTATAAGCGGTGAAGGATTTCCGGGAATATAAGAAAGGGCTGGGAGTGTGGACTTGTCAAGTGGTTCCAGAATGTTCATCTTGATGAAGTTTAAGTTTTTCTTTTAACTTAACACAAATTTACGTCTCCAATTCCTCCCAGGACAGCAGTCCCTGTCTGGAAGCGTATCAGTCAAGACCATTGGTGGGGAGGCCTTGTGTATTTTCCTTGGTCATGTCCCCCCTCGATAAAGAATTAAAGGGCAGAGACACAGTAATGTAGCAGAGTTAAAGGTTTATTTGAAGTTACTTAAGAGAAAGTGCAGGCGATGTCAGAGAGAGGGGCACCCTGAAAGGTTGGAGAGAAAAAGTTTAAGATGAAAAGGTTTCACACTTAGAAGGTGTGGGCGACCTCACAGGGAGGAGCGCCCTGAAAGATTGGGAAAAGTTAAAGTTACACACTTAGGAAGTGTGGGTGACCACAGAGAGAGAAGGTTCCCCCTTTTAAGGATTTTTCAGGAATGTGACAAAGGGCTAGGATGTGGGCTTGCTAAGTGGTCCTATCATCTTTGATGAGACATTAAGTTTCTTATTAGTCCTCTAGGTAATTAGCTTATCAATGAAGACTGTCTGCCCTTCCTCCAAGGTGGGCAGAGTTATTTGTTTGCTAAAGAGTAAGTTAGGAATCTTACATTTTTAACTTGCTGGGTATTAGAATACAATCTTTAAGATGGAATCCTTCCTCCCTTTCACTATGTTGTTTATGGTTTTGTCTGCATGCTAAATTAGTTGCCTGGGTTACAAACTACCTAATTTGAGCCTGAAGGACAATAAGAAAAAACAGCATGTAGGGAAAAAGGTAGGCTGGGCCTCCCTGATTAACACAATAAAGACATGGCCTCTGCTGAGGTACCTTCCTTTATCTCAGAAATTTTCAAACATTCCAGGCAAGTTGCTCTTAACTTTTTTCGCTTTAATTGATTAATTTTGGGTCCTTTTAATGGACTTCCTGGCCTTTTTCTCTTTCCACCCCGCTCATATCTCTTTTCCTGCCTAACAAACACATCAGCTGGACCTAACACATCACTTTGCAACTGTTAAAAAATGAAACTCAGTTGAGTAAACTTGAAAATCTAATGGGCTTTATTATTTGGCTCGTGGTTGGACAGCATCCCCTCCGGTGAGTGGAGGCACTCCTTTGGGATGCTGAAAAGGAAAGGTTATTAAAGGTGGAGAGGGAGCAGAGGAAAGGAAATGGGTGGCAAAGGATCCATGGTTTTATGCGAGGTTGCCCTAAGGGGAACAGAAGGGTCTCAGTAAATTTCCTGGTGCTGAGCAGGAAATTCCCTGTTGACTGGTTAAAGGTTCTATTCCAGGGAGGCTGAAACTACCGTCAGGTTTGGTACTAAGTCTTTGCCCTCTTAGGAGCATAAGAAGAGTAACGTCTTTGGGACTGTGGTTTTCTTTTGAACACAAATGCTCTGGTTTGTTCCACGTTCCCCCCCATCCCTGTATGCTGGGCATCACCAGAGCCATGCCTGCTGGTGTGAAGCATGGGCATACAGGGAGACTTCAGACCTCGGCTTTGTTACTAATTTAAACTGTCTACGCCTCAGGGTTCCTCATCTGAAAAAGATGAGTAGTAAGAATCCACATCATAGGGTTGCTGTGAGGGATTCATGAGGATACCTTGTGTGATGCCTGGAACCATCTCTGGTATATAGTAAATACGCTATAAGCGTTTAGTAGTATTAATATTAAAACATGTTCCAGATGAATTAAGAGGGCAAACTTTCTGCTCATTGTCGGCATCATGTCCGGACAGTCCAAGAACGAGAGGCAGCTATGGATCCCAGGTTTGGGAATTTCCGAGGACACACTCTTTCAGTCTCCAGCTGTGCTTCCTCCAGCCCCCTGCCCACAGGAGAGAGGACTGTGCTGGGCGTAGGGAGGACAGCCGGCCTGGGTTGGGTACTCCTTGCCTATTACCTTCTCTGCTCCAAACCATGAGGGCTTTCCTTTGGCCATGACTGTTGGCCTGTGAGCTGCACTGTCCCATCTGATCTCAGAGCCTCGGCTAACCAGTCCACCAAGCCTCTTAGCGAGAAACGGTTCCCCAGATCCTAGCCCCCTGTTCAGGACACGTCCATCACTGCTCCTCTCAGTGCTGTGCACAGCCCACTGTGCGCCTGGTGCAGAACCGGCCTTGGGAAAAATGGCTCAGGTAGCATTCCCCGAGGAGCGCTTCTGTCCATGTCCTGGGCTTCACAGTCCTTGCCACAGTTTATCTCTCAACCAACCTGCAGGTTAGGGCTGGAATCTCCACTGTGCAGAGGAAGAAATCATCAGTGTTATTGAGGTATAATTTCAACACAGTAAAATCCACTCATTTTAAGTTGCAGTTCAGAAAGTTTTGGTAAATATAAGCCGTTGAGTCTCCATCATCTGAACCAGTATGTGAAAATATCTCATCACCCCAAGATGGTTTATGTCCTCAGAATTTTAATGAATTATAGGTAGAGGAGCTACATGTTTCCAGTGTGCCTGGCATTCATACCTAAGTCACTGCTGGCCATATTGAGCTGCTCTCTCTGGTTCTCAGGTTCTGTTCCTCCACGTGTGGACTCCCATGGACGTCAGCAGGGCGCAGATGTCAGCACACCCTGAGCTTGTGGTGCTCTCCTCTCTGGGCCTGTGAAGGGGACTCTTCTAGAGTTGCTGTTTATTAGGGAAGAGGGAATCCATGTATAAATTTATAATGAAAAATGCTTAAACATTAATTGAAATACAATGTATAATCTCTTGAGACCCCTCACCAGCTCAGCAGTTTGTTATTTGTATCTCCTCCGGGCCCCACCCTTACCCATGCTTTCCACTTTCATACAGTGACTTGAGCCCAATCAAACATCATTTATCTATAAACACTGCAGTGTACTTCCTGAAGATGAGTTGGTTGCTTTGCGTTTTAGCCCGTCTCCAGCCCAGTTATCATACTGTACAAGGCTACCAATCCCTTAATTTCACCAGCTTCTTGATCCTGTGGAACTCTCCCTAATGGTCTCAAAGATGTCTTTGCAATTTCGATTCCGTGCTCGGGGACGTTAGTGTTAAACGCACGGGAAGAGAACTATCTCATGTTCAGCATGTACTTTTCCCTTCTCTCTCCCGTTCTTTCCTTGCGCGTCTTGGTAAAGGTGCAGCTCCCACATGTTGACAAGTGTCTCCTCTGCTTCACGAGGTGACGACTCCTGTTTCTGTCTTTGCCATATGTTTCCCCCAACTCCCTCCCTGCTACCTTCTGGGTTCCTCCCCATACTCTACTTCTCTACTGCCTGTACACCTGTGCCCGTGAGGACAGGTAATGATCCCACCACTCACCTGACTACTTGGCCCTAATAGGTGCTCAAAATGTAACTAAAAATTCAAACTTTAGGAACAGCGGTGTAGGGATCTATGTCGCATCTTCCCCACAAAACAACTGTAATATGGAAATTATTAAAAAACAGCTCTTTGAAGGCACTGGCAACTTTCATAAGGCCACTCAGCATTTGGAGAAATATTTATTCAGAACTGTCTAAATGTTTGTAAGGATAGTAAGAATCTGTGATGGAGCCACGAACTGGGAACCACCTTCCACCCTGTCAATGTGACAGAACAACAGACTGTAGCCAGTGCAGATGACACACAGTGCCCTCTCTCCCGAGGTTCCCGTTCACGGTGGTGATTTCTCCCCGATTGGCCAACCCCACCGTTGTCCTAACCTCCTTCTCCTGCTGACCCTGGGTTCTTAAATCTCTGGCTCAGGTGGGAACCCTTGAGGGGTCTGGTATCTCAGTATGGCTCTTGGAGGTTATCCTTGAGGTTTGTGGGATGTCTTGGGCTTTTAGATTCATGTGTTTCTAAAAATGGTTCTTGTTTTTAAAAAAAATCTGATAGTTTTTTTATCATGATTTTTTACTGAAGAATAATTGATATATAATATTACATTGGATTCAGATCTGCAACATAGTGATTCGGCAATTACCTATGTCATTAAATGTTCACCCCAACTAGTGTGGTTAGTATTAGTTACTATCCATCAACATAGAAACATACAAGAAAACTATGGCTTATATGGTCTATGCTGTGTGTTCACTCCCCTACTAACAGTTATGTTTGAGAATTTGTACTTCTATCCTCACCTCTATTTCAACCCCAAGTGCACACCCTCCCCCACAGCAACCACAGTCTCTACTCTGGGTCTGGGAGTGAATTCTGTTTCTGTCGTTTTATGTATGTGAGGTCATATAGTGTATGTCTTCCTCTGCCTGGCATAATATTTCACTTAGCATCATACCCTCCATGTCCATCCTTGCAGTCACAAGTGGCTGGATTTCTTTTTTGTGGCTGAGTCATGCTGCATTGTATATATGTACCACGTCTTTATTTATTCTAACAGTTTGGTTGCTTCTACACCTTGGCTATTTTAAGTAATGCAGCAATAAATATGACACTTTTGCCTGTGTTTTCTTCTGAGAGTGTCATGGCTCCCTGTCTTAGAGTTAGGTCTCTAATCCATTAAGAGGTTACTGTTCTGCATGCAGTGAAAGTGTAATCCAGTTTCGTTCACTTGCATGTAGCTGTCCAGTTTTCCCAGCACCGCTTATTGAAGACCCTGCCTCTTCCCCATTGTATGTTTGTGGTTCCTTTATCATATATTAATTGACCAAACGTATGTGCCTTATTTCTAGGCTCTCCATTCTGTTCCATTGGCCTATGGGCCCGTCCTGTGCCAGCATCACAGGGTTTTGTGTACTGTGGCTTGAAGTCACAGAGCGTGATGCCCCCATTTTCAGCATTCGTTGTTGTTCTTTCTCAAGATTGCTTTGGCTCTTTGGGGTCTTCTGTGGTTCACTGAAAAATGCCATTGGTGTTTCCATAGGGATTGCGTTGAACCCGTAAATTGCTTTGGGCCGGATGGCCATTTTGACAATATTAATTCTTCCTATCCAGGAGCACAGGACATATTTCCATTTATTGGCACTTCAGTTTCTTTCTTTGGTGTCTTACTGTTTTCAGAGTATAGCTGTTTCACCTCCTTGGTTAAGGTGAATCTTAGGTATTTTATTCTTTTTGATGCAGTTGCAAATGGAATTGGTTTCCTGGTTTCTGTTTCTACTAGTTCATTGTTAGTATATAGAAATGCAGGAAATTTCTGTATATTGATCTTGTATCCTGCAAATTTGCTGGATCCAGTTACTAGTTGTAACAGTTTTCTAGTGAAGTCTCCAGGGTTTTCTATGTATAATATCATGTCATCTGCACATAGTGACAGTTTGACTTCTTCCTCACCAGTTTGGATGCCTTTTATCTCTTTTTCTTCTCTGATTGCCATGACTAGGACTGCCACTATGTTGAATAAAAGTGGTGATTGCGAAGCTGTCTTTTTCCTGATCTTAGAGAAAAATCTTTCAGCTTTTCACCATTCAGTTGATGTTAGCTGTGGGTTTGTCCTATGTGCCTTTCTTATGCTGAAGTGTGTACTGTGTACATCCATTTTGTTGAGTGGTATCATGAATGGATGTTGAATTTTTTCAAGTTCTTTTTCAGAATCTGTTGAGGTGATCACATTATTTTTAGCCTTTTTATTGAGGTGGTGTATCACGTGGGTCAACTTGCATATGTTTTTTACTCCTCACATCCCTGGCAGAAATTGCACTTGGTTGTGATGGATGGTCTTACTGCTGTGTTTTTGAATTTGGTTTCCTAATATTTTGTGGACGATTTTCACATATCTGTTCACCAGGGATATTTGTCTATCATTATGTTTTCTTATAATGTGTTTGTTTTGGTGTTATGGTGACGCTGGCTTCATAGAATGAGTTTCCAAGTAGCCCCTGCTTTTCTGTTTCTTGCAATGCTTCAGGGAAGGATGGGTATTATAGCATTTCTTTAAGTGTTTTTTCAATTCAGCTGGGAAGCCATCAGGATTTTCATTTTGTGACAGTGTTTTTTATTACTAGTTCTATTTTGTTACTAGTAATTTGTCCAGATTTTCTTTTTCCTCCAGATCTGTTTTGGAAGTTTGTACTTTTCTGGAAATTTGTCCACGTATTCTAGCTTATCTGGTTTATTGGCATATAATTTTCCATGGAATTCTTTGTATTTCTGTGGTGTCAGTTGTTACTTCTCCTTTTTCTTTCTGACTTTATTTGTGTCCTCACTCTTTTTTCATGACTTATCTGCTAAGGGTTTATCTTTGTTGATAATCTTCTTTAAGAACCAGCACTTGTTTTCATTTTTTTTCTATTCTTTAATTTCTGTATTTTCTTTTATTTTTAACTTTTTATTAAGGTATTATTGATACACACTTTTATGAAGGTTTTATATGAAAAAACAATGTGGTTACTACATTTACCCATATTATCAAATCCCCACCCATACCCCAATGCAGTCACTCTCTATCAGTATAGTAAGATGCCACAGATTCACTATTTGCCTTCTCTGTGCTACACTTTTTTCCTTGTGATCCCCCACACCATGTGTACTAAATATAATACCCCTCAATCTGCTTCTTCCTCTGTCCCACCCGCCCTCCCTTTTGGTAACCACTAGTTCCTTCTTGGAATCTCTGAGTCTGCTGCTATTTTGTTCCTTCAGTATTGCTTTGTTGTACTCCACAAATGAGGGAAATCATTTGGCACTTGTCTTTCTCCGCCTGGCTTATTTCACTGAGCATAATATCCTCCAGCTCCAGCCATGTTGTTGCAAATGGTAGGATTTGTTTCTTTCTTATGACTGAATAGTATTCCATTGTGTATATGTACCACATCTTCTTTATCCATTCATCTACTGATGAACACTTAGGTTGGTTTCATACCTTGGCTGTTGTAAATAGTGCTGCGATAAACATAGGGGTGCATCTGTCTTTTTTAAACTGGTCTGCTGCATTCTTAGGGTAAATTCTTGGAGTGGGATTCCCGGGTCAAATGGTATTTGTATTTTTAGTTTTTTGAGGAACCTCTATATTGCTTTCCACAATGGCTTAAGTAGCTTGCATTCCCACCAGCAGTGTGGGAGTTTTCTTCTTAATAGGATGTTTTCTTAGGTTTTTGATTACCAGTTCAATTTCATTGCTCGTAATTTGTCTATTCACATTTTCTGTTTATTTCTGGGTCAGCCATGGCAGGTTATATTTTTCTAGAAAGTTGTCTATTTCTTCTAGGTTATCCAGTTTGTTAGGATATAATTTTTCATAATATTCTCTAATGGTTCTTTGTATTTCTGTGGTGTCCATCATGATTTTTCTTTCTCATTTCTGATTCTGTTTATGTAAGTATGCTCTCTGTTTTTCTTGATAAGTCTGGCTGGAGGTTTATCTATTTTGTTTATTTCCTCAAAGAACCAGCTCTTGCTTTCCTTGACCCTTTCTATTGTTTTATTCTTCTCAGTTTTATTTATTTCTGCTCTAATCTTTTATTATGTCCCTCCTTCTACTGACTTTGGGTCTCATTTGTTCTTTTGCTAGGTTCATTAATTGTGAGTTTAGACTGCTCATGTGGGATTGTTCTTCTTAAGGCAGGCCTGTATTGCAATATGCTTTTTCTTCCTCCTCCTCTATATATTAGGTATCATTGTCTGTACTCTTTGTCTATCCCTTGATTGACTTTGGGGTTAGTTAATTTAATTTTGCATTTGCTTAGTAGTTAGCTGTTCTACTTTCTTTCCTGTGGTTTTATTACCTCTGGTGACAGCTATTAATCTGTAGGAACACTTCCATCTATAGCAGTCCCTCCAAAATACACTGTAGAGATGGTTTGTGGGAGGTAAATTCTCTCACCTTTTGCTTATCTGGGAATTGTTTAATCCCTCCTTCAAATTTAAATGATAATCTTGCTGGATAAAGTAATCTTGGTTCAAGGCCCTTCTGCTTCACTGCATTAAATACATCATGCCACTCCCTTCTGGCCTGTAAGGTTTCTGTGGAGAAGTGTGATGATATCCTGATGAGTTTTCCTTTGTATGTGATCTTATTTCTCTCTCTGGCTGCTTATAATAGTCTGTCCTTTTCCTTGATCTTTGCCATTTTAATTACTATATGTCCTGGTGTTGTCTTCCTTAGGTCCCTTGTGTTGAGAGGTCTGTGCACCTCCATTGGCTGAGAGACTAATGCCATCCCCAGATTTGGAAATTTTCCGCAGTTACCACCTCAAAGACATTTTCTATCCCTTTTTCTCTCTTCTTCTTCTTCTGATACCCCTATAATGCAAATATTGTTCCGTTTGGATTGGTCACACAGTTCTCTCAATATTCTTTCATTCTTAGAGATTCTTTTTTCTCTCTGTGCCTCAGCTTCTTTGTATTCCTCTTCTCTAGTTTCTATTTCATTTATTGTCTCCTCCACAGTGTCCAATCTGCTTTTAATACCCTCCATTGTGTTCTTCAACAATTGGATCTCCGACTGGAGTTCATTCCTGGGTTCTTGAATATCTTTCCGTACCTCCATGGGCATGTTAATGATTTTTATTTTGAACTCCTTTTCAGGAGAGTCATGAGGTCAATATCATTTAAATCTTTCTCCGGAGTTGTGTTAATAATTTTACTCTGAACCAGGTTCCTTTGGCGTTTCATATTTGCATATAGTGCCCTCTACTGCCCAGAGGCTCTACTCTCTGGAGCTTCTCAGCCCCTGAAGCAGGGTCAGGGGTTACAGGGGAGTGTTATTGGTGGCCTGGGGGGAGGAAAGAGCTGTTTTCTTGCTTCCCGGCTGCTATGCCTGTCTCCACTGCCTACCCAGTGGGCTGAGCACACTGATATAAGCCTCTATGCTTTGCGTTTGTAGTTGCTCTAGACAGATTTTCCCTCTGGCTGGCCTAACGCCAGGGTGGGGTTTGGCGGTTTGTGAGCCAGGTGGGGCTAGCTGGGAGAAATGCGCAGTAGGCTGTGTATCATGGAGGACGTCCTTGGAGGTGTGTAGGCAGCCAGGGAGCTGGCGCACCTGACGATCGTGAAAGCTCCCAACTTGCTGGGCAAAGTGCACCCGACAATTTTTTCTACCTGTCCTTTCTCCTGAGCAGTAAGCTCTGTGCAGTCCTTGCCCCTTTAGCAGCCCTCTTGCTAAGGGTTTCCTTGTTAGGAAGTCTCCCAGTCTGCCTGCATTTCTTTTGTCCCAGAGCAGCCAGATATGGATCCCTGCTTTCCACAAGCAGCTGGAATCTCAGTCTCTCCAGGAATTCTCCCTGTCTTAGCTTTCCAACCCCCTAATTATGAGAGTACAATGCAAGCACCATGAAATGTAGGTTTGTGCTCCCAGAGCATCTCTCCGGAGTTAGTATTCAGCAGTCCCAGGTCTCCACTCCCTCCCTGCTCCAATTCTCTTCCTCCTGCCTGTGAGCTAGGGTGGGGGAAGGGCTTGGGTCCAGCCCAGCCACAGCTTTACTATGTTACCCTGATCTGTGAGGTCGGCCCTTTTCTCCAGGTGTATGCAGTCTGGCACAGAACTCTTCCCTGTTGCTCTTTCACGATTAGTTATACTAATTATATTTTTGTATTATATGCGATTTTAGGAGGCGGCCTGTGTCTCATCTCTCATGCCGCCATCCGTAATCTCCCCTCCCAATTTCTGTATTTTATTATTTTCTGATCTTTATTATGTCCCATTTTCTGTTTCACAAATGATTTCTCTGTAGCATGGGATGTGGTTTGATAGCGTTTTACCACAGTAGAACTTTCAAAGTAGTAGTCAGTGTCTGAAACCCTGCTGCTGCTTTTTCATCTAAGTTTATATACTATTCTAAATCCTTTCCGTAATTTCAACAATCCTGACAATATCTGCACCAGTGGTGGATTCCATCCCAAGAAACCACTTTGTTCATGCATAAAAAGCGACTCCTTATCCATTAAAGTTCATGCCAAGATTCTAGTGATCCAGTCCCCTCTTGTGGCCTTACTTGGAGTCCTAGGTCCTTGTAGTTTGCACCACATTTATAGTTACTTCCTCCCCTGCAGTCTTGAACCACGTGAGGTCATTTGCAAAGGTTGGTCACAGTTTCTTCCAACTCCTGTAAATGTTGACATTTTGTCCTCTTATCAGGAATCCTGAATATTCTTATAATAGCATTTAGAAGGGTGAATGCTTTTCAAAAGATTTTCAATTACCTTTGCCCAGATCCATGAGAGGAATCCCTATGTATGGCAGTTGTACCTTTATGAAATGTGCATCTCCCATAATAAGACTTAAAATCCAAAATCACTTTTTAATCCATGGGCTGCATGCAGCGGATGTGTAAGCAAGCCTGGAAATTTCCATCTTAGTATCAGAGCTTTTAGGTGACCAGCTGCACTGTCAAGAAGAAGTAATATTTGGAAGGAATCTCTTGTCTGAGCAGTAGCTCTCAACGGTGGATTTCAAGTATTCAGGAAACCATCTTACAAAGAGAGGTACAGTTATTGGGCCTTTGAGTTTCCATTTAGGGAGTGCAGGCAGCATAAATTTAGCCTAATTTTCAGGACCCTAGGATTTTCAGAATGGTTAATGAGCTTGGTCTTCAACTTAAAGTCACCAGCTGCATTAGCTCCTAACAAGAGAGCCAGCCTGTCCTCTGAAGCTTTGCAAACAGACATTGACTTCTGATCTCAGCCATCATGCTCCTAGATGACACCTTCCAATGCAAGGCCGCCTGGTCTATGGTGAACACCTGTTGTTTAGTGTGCCCACCTCACCAGTGATCTCAGCTGGAACTTCTCGGAAAAGATCTTGTGCCCCTTCACCATCAGCACTTCTGCTTCACCTGCACTTTTATGTTATGGAGGTGGTTTCTCTCCTTAAACTGCGTCAGGCAACCTCTGCCAGCTTCAGACTTCTGCAGCTTCCTCGCATCTCTCAGCCTTCATAGGACTGAAGAGAGTGAGGGTCTCGCTCTGGCTCAGGCTTTGGTCTTAGGGAATGTTGTGGCTGGTATGATCTTCTATCCAGACCACTGAAACTTCCCCATATCATCCATAGGCTGTTTCATTTCATCACATGTGTTCAGTGGTGTAGCACTTTTCCCCATAAGAACTTTTTCTGTTTGTACGCAGTGAAGAACTCGGCTAACTCTTTGGTGAAAAGGGCTTGTTTTCAGCCCATCTTGGCCTTTGACATGCCCTCCTCCCTAAGCTGAATCTTTTCTAGCTTTCAATTTAACAGGAGAGACACATGACACTCTCACTGGAACACTTAGAGCCCTTTGTCGAGTAACTCATTGGCCTTATTTCAACATTGCTGTGTGTGAGGGGACACGGAGGCCTGAGCAGAGGGAGAGAGACAGAACAGCCAGTGAGCACAGCAGTGAGAACTCCTGCTGAATAAATTTGCCATCTCGTGGGTGCAGTTGGGGGCCCCTAAAACAACTACACAGGCAACATCAAAGATCACTGGTCAGCTAACAAATAGAAGACCGATGAAAAGTGTGAAATAATGCAAAAATTACCAGATGTGACACGGAGACATGAAGTGAGCCAGTGCTGTTGGGAAAGTGGTGCAGATGGACTTCTTTAATGTAGGGTGGCCTCAAGCCTTCAATTTCTAAGAGACAGTCTTCAAAGCATCATAAAACAAGGTCTGTCCCTGCATTGTGGCATTTTAACAAATGTATGTGCACATGTATCTTACTCCTCGGGATTTGTAGGACATTTCTGTAATGTCCCTCATGCCTTTTCATGTAAGGCATTACTCCCAATGCTGTAAGAAATGCTCACCAAAATGTTAGCAAATGGAATCCAGCAGCATATGCAAAAGATAATATACTCTGGCCAAGTGGAGTTCATTCCCAAGAAGTGAGAGAGCTTTAATTTCCTGAAGCCAGTTCAATTAGCCACTTTAATGGAGTTGTTCTGCCAATGGGTTCCAGCCTCAGGCAAGTTCACCATGGATTCAGTGGGACGAACGAAATGACCGTAGAACGTTCTGGGTGTGAAAGGGCTTATTACTGGCTTGTTCTTCCGGCAGTAGGTAGTGCGTCTCTCACTCCGCTGAGAGCACTGGGCCGCGCTCTCCTGTACTGCAGTAATATCTTACTGCCTATGGGTGAGAAGCAGTAGCCTAGCAACAGGCCAGTTACATCATCGAGTGGTTTACGTTCAGTGAGTATCCTGGCCATAGGAATCCGAACTTCCCCACAGTAACTGGGGAAATATTCATATTCCACCTTAATTGATGCAGAACAAATAAATGACAAATTTCCCCGCCTGTTTGTGACACATTATCAACACGTGTGAATGGTAAAGTGCTTTCCTATAAGATCAGGAACAAGCATTCACTTCCAGCCTCACCCACTCTCCCTCAGATTTATACTAGAATATCTAGCTGGTCTGTTAGGACAAAGAAGGAAAAGAGGCATAAGCATTGATAAAAAGAGTTAAACTTTCTTTATTCTCAGGATACAGCATTGCATATCTGGAAAACATGCTAAGGAACATTTCCCAGTATTACTATAAAACCGCTAGTAATAATGAGAACTTAGAACTTCAAAAGATACAAAATCAGAAGGATGTATACCACAGAGAAGACAAGTACTGATTCTGTTCCATCTCACTACGCAGATGGACAGAGACTGTAATGGGCTATGTGGTGGGGACTTGATAATAGGGGGAGTCTAGTAACCATAATATTGCTCATGTAATTGTACTTTAATAGCAAAATAAAATAAAAAAAGATACAAAATCAGGTTTCTGAAGATCACTTGTATTTCTGTAACCTGGTAACAACTCATGATAAGGGGAAATAAAAAGTGACTTAAGAGTATACAGAACATAAAATAAACTTCTGAAATTAAATATAGGGGAATAACATTGTGACTTTTGAGTAGATAAAGATGTAGCAGATGGGATATAAAGGGTGTTAATTACTGGTATATGAAGTATATTTAAAGAACTCACAAGAACAATTTTTAAAAATGCTTTTTGACTTCCTGTACAAAAGATAGGGAATTTCAATGCTCTTTCTTTCTGACCAGGTCTGCATGATACGTTTTGTTAAGTTTCTCTAAGATAATATGCCTAGTGTTCAAAGCTAATGGCTCCTACTGCCGTCCAGCTCCCAGATTCTCTCTTCACCGTGCAGTCACTTCGTTTATTCTCTGGCTTCACTCTTAACCCCATGGCTATATCTTTCAATATGGAGAAAGTTCTAATGACATCCTTATGCCCATCAGTTTGTTTGACAGTTAAACTAACATATTTTCTCCCTTAAATTTTTTAAATACAAATTGAGAAAAACATTATGAAAAACTCTGTGAATCCGTTGCCTAATTGTAATGACACCATGTGTGACCAGTATTGTTTAATGACTCTTTAGTATTACCTTCTGTCCGGCTCGTGTTCGGGTCACACCTATTCCCGTTAAAGTGCTTCACAGGTGCTTTGCTGGACCAGGATCCAGATTGCAGCACGTCACACGGGTGAGGTGGACTCTGTGTCTCAGAACTTCTGTTTCACCACAACCCACCCTCCTCCTCGTGCTGATGGTGTTGAAATACTGGGAACTGTTCCAGTCCTGATGTCTCAGCTGGGCCCAGCCTTCGTCTCCTGACCTTGGGTGTATGAGGGGTGGAGGTAGGCCACAGTCTCTGTGAGAAGTGGTCCTGTGGGGAAGCCTCTGCCCATTCACTTCTGATCAGAAATCCCCCGAGGCCTCCACAGTGTCACCTGCCATCTGCTCTGTGGCCAGGCTGCCGCACCCCCTAAATGGACGGGTTCTGGTGGGTGAGCTCCCTTGGTTGCAATTGCCCTGGGGTGGGATATTGCTTCGATACCAGGGCCTCCCCATGTTAGCTACCCCACATCTCCCTTGGGCTTTAGCGTTGAGGTTAGCGGCATGCTGTGCATCCTGTCAACACCATATGCCTGTGCCCTCCAGTCTGTGCCCTGTGGTTAGCTCTCCTTTAAGCACAGGGAGACTGCGGCTGGGAGAGGCAACAGAGCTGTCATGAGGTCTCCGGGAGCTCTGGGCCCTAACCTGAGAGGCAGGAGTTTCCCTGGGTTGTCCCAAGGCTCTCTTTTTCACGCAGCATGGTAAGAAAAACTTCAGTCAGCTCCCATGGCACTGAAGCCTCATGTCCAGGCCTCAGTGTGGAGCTGTGCTGACCGGTAGCCAGGCTCCCTCTGCCCTTGTCAGGGCCCTGGTGGCAGCCATGCTGGTGCCCTCTGTCTGCCCCCCGTGCTAGGGTCAGCCCTGCCTCACACGGGACAGGCGTACCCAGGCACCCTCTTACTCTCTTCCCTTCCCACAGAGCAGCCCTCCGAGGGGGTCCCTTCTCCATGGAGAGCAGGAGGGCGGCTCTGGGACCCTGGAACGCCGGGAGAGAGGTGAGACGTACCAGATGTCCCTTCTTTACCATCACAAGATGGACCCATCCCCTTCATCTGTGCTGGTGGCTGCCTCGGTACAGGGCCAGGCCAGCAGCCATCCTGGGGAAGTGACCTGCCTGGCCTGGCCACTGCCCTGTGGGGAACTGGGCGGGGCGGCATCAAAGAGTGAAGTGTGAGCAATACACACAGAGGATTGAAGCAGAGGATGGCTGCCCTTGCTCCAGTGCCTAGTGAAGATCGGTTGGTTGGTGTGTGTAAGGGCAGTGTCCGTATAGAGCAGTGCCAAGGCTTCCAGCAGGACAGGCTGCCTGAACGGCCCCTGTGGGATGAGGCAGGTCCTCGAGCTGTGCAGGAGGACAGATGTACTGTCCGTCTCAGGCTGCTCCTGGGTACCACTGCCTGCAGTGTGGAAGGTCTTAAACCTGGGGGTTACACGCAAAGCTGGGGGGTGGTCCAGCCTCCTGGTGAGCAGGCCTGGGTTTGTGTTGCAGGCTTTCGTGACATTTGAGGATGTGGCTGTGGATTTCACGCTGAAGGAATGGAAGCTGCTGAGCCCTGCACAGAGGACCCTGTACAGGCACGTGATGCTGGAGAACTTCAGCCACCTGGTCTCGCTGGGTGAGTGGGGGCTCCCCTCGGGGCTGTTTTGCCTGCTGTGCATCTTACTCTGCCCGGGTGCCCCTGAGAACCAGGCACTGACCTTCCTGTTCCCCTGGGGACTGACGGGGGCTCTGTACTGCTGGCACTGCCCCCTGGCAGGCCTCGCTCCCTGGGTGGGATGCCCCTCCAAAGCTGCTTCTCCAAGCCCAAGAGGCAAGTCACACCACTGCCGGTCTGAGCCAGGATCCCAGCCCTGCCAGCGCCGTCACAGCCTGGAATGCATGGTTCCGAGCTCCTTCCCACCATCCCAGTCTCCCACACCCAGTCTGGCACCAGCAAATAGCCCCTCTGGCCTATAACCCAGAGTGACCAGCTCCTTTTTCCCGCTAAGCAGGAATCCCCTGTTCTAAACCAGACCTCATCACTTGGCTGGAAAGAGGGGAAGAGCCCTGGAGGGAAGAGAGAAGACATCTGCCAGGCCCCCATCCAGGTGAGGGGAACCTCTGGGTGGACACTGGCCTTTGGCCGTGCAGGGCAGGGTAGCTCCTCAGAGGCCCTGGCAGGAAGCTGTCCTCCCGCACCGTGGCTGCTGAGGCTGCCTGGCCCTGCCTGCCTCCCACACTGTCGTCCTCTTGGCCTGAGTGAGGGGGTGTCCTGCGTGCCCTGACTCCGTCCTCCTGCGTGGAGCCTGCCTTCTCCCCAGCAGGCTTTCCCGCTGTGGCCTTGCTGACCACCCGCCTCTGTGAGGCAGCAGTTGTGTGTCTTCTCTTTGTTATTGTCTTGCAGGACCCTGTCTGTCCCGTCTTCCACCTCTTCCTCTCTCCACCATTGTCTCCAGGGCCACCTCTCCTTCCTTTACCCACTTGTGCCTGAGAGCCACTGCCTTTGGGCGGCTTCTCTCGGGTTGGGCGCCATGGGGACTGCTTGTCACGGTTCTTTTTGTCACCTGTCACCTGGACTTGCTCTCTTGGAGCAATGGGGGTTCACCTTTGGGCCACTTGTTCCCGTCTCCTGTGTGCCCAGTACTTTCTGGGCCTCCCTCCCCCAGACCCCTGTGGTTGGATCACGGGAGGTTCTGCTGAGAAGTGATGCTCCTTCTTCGACTGTGGACAAGCGTAAATTGTGGTGTATTTTCCTGTCATGCTGAAGGTGTTGGTTTTAGGCTTCATCTGTTCTTACTGATCCCTGGGCCCTTCAGGAGCGCGTTAGCCAGCTCAGGTTCAGGTGGCTGCCATTGTCATGTGCTCGGAAGTCTCCTCTGTGTCCTGCTGTAGGAATCCTCGCTGTGCCATGGGTGTGAACACATTCGGTAGGTTGTTGTTGTTTCTCAACTCGTATGTCTTTACCGATTCGTTTGGCAGGAGTGGGTCACCCTAACTATCCATCCACCATTGGAGAGGGGAATTTCAAATCTTCTACTGCAGGACAGCTGCTGCGTTTCCCCCGATGACTTGGTGTGTCCCTGTGCAATCACGGTCCTTCTATGAGTGTCACGTTCTCTGTGTGCAGGTGGCCCGACGAGCAGGAGCCCTGATGAGCGCTGTGGGCACGTGTCCCGGCGCCTCCCTCTCGGGGGCAGTCCTGCCTCCTCCCAGTCTCACGCTCTTCTCCCACTGCTCTATTATTTTGAAGCAGATCTTTGTCTTCCTATTCTTTCATCTCCTGTATCTAGTAACAGTCACTCTATTCTGATCTTAATAGTATGGTTCATTAGGTTTGTTTTTGAGAACATGAACCATTTAACATGTTTTTGTACCATGTGTGTTGTATTTTAATTTTTTTATTAAGGTGTCAATTGATAGACACGCTTATGAAGGTTTCACAAGAATAACAATGTGGTTACAACATTCACTCTTATTATCAAGTCCCTCCCCCAATACCGCATTGCAGTCTCTGTCCATCAGTGCCATCAGATGCCACGCAGGCCCTACCTGTCTTCTCTATGCTAGACTGTCTTCTCCATGATCCCGCACACACTATGTGCACCATTCATCATACTGTACAATCCCGTTCTCCCTCCCTCCCTACCTGCCGTCCCCCACCCGTCCCCTTTGGTATCCGCTAGGCTCTTCTTAGAGTCTGTGCAGTTTTGTTTCATTGTTACACACCACAAATGACAGAGATTATTCGTACTTGCCTTTCCTGCCTGACATATTTCACTTAGCAAAATGCCCTCTAGCTCCATCCATGTTGTTGCAAATGGTAGGGTTTGTTTCTTCTGGCTGAATAGTATTCCATTAATTATATATGCCACATCTTCTTTATCCATTCATCTACTGATGGGACACTTAGGTTGCTTCCGTATCTTGGCTATTGTAAATAGTGCTGCGATAAACATAAGGGTGCATATGTCTATTTGAATCTGAGAAGCTGTTTCCCTTGCATAAATTCTGAAGAGTGGAATTCCTGAGTCAAACGGTATTTCTAGTTTCAGTTTTTTGAGGAACCTCCATATTGCTTTCCACAATGCTTGAACTCGTTTACATTCCCACCAGCAGTGTGGGAGGGTTCCCCTTTCTCTTCATACTCTGCAGCGTTTGTTGTTCCTAGTCTTTTCTGTGTTGGCCATACTAACTTTGCAAGGTCATATCTCATTGTCATTTTAATTTTCATTTCCCTGATAACTAGCAATGTGGAGCATCTTTACATGTGCCTGTTGGCCTTCTGAATTTCTTCTTTGGAGAAATGCCTGTTCATATCCTCTTCCCATTTTTTAATAGGGCTATTTGCTTTTTGGGAATTGAGGCATTTGAGTTCTTTATGTATTTTAGATGTTAACTAGTTGACAGATATGTCGTTTATAAATATATTCTCCCATACTGTAGGGTGCCTTTTTGTTCTGCTGATGGTGTCCCTTCCTGTACAAAAGCTTTTTAGTTTGATGTAGTTCCTTTTGTTCATTTTTGCTTTTGTTTCCCTTGTCCAAGGAGAACTGTTCAGGAAAAAGTTACTCATGTTTATATTAAAGAGATTTTTGCCTATATTTTCTTCTAAGAGTTTAATGGTTTCATGATTTACATTCAGGTCTTTGATCCATTTTGAGTTTACTTTTGTGTATGGGTTAGACAATAATCCAGTTTCATTCTCTTCCATGTAGCTGTCCAGTGTTGCCAACACCAGTTGTTGAAGAGGCTGTCATTTCCCCATTGTATATCCGTGGCTCCTTTATCATATATTAATTGAGCATATATGCTTGGGTTTATATCTAGGCTTTCTAGTCTGTTCCATTGGTCTGTGTGTCTGTTCTTGTGCCTGTACCAAATTGTCTTGATTGCTGTGGCTTTGTAGTAGAGGTTGAAGATGGGGAGTGTAATCCCCCTGTTTTATTCTTCCTTCTCAGGATTACTTTTGCTGTTCGGGGTCTTCTGTGATTCCATGTGAATTTTAGAAGTATATGTTCTGGTTCATTGAAGAATGCTGTTGGTATTTTCATAGAGATTGCATTGAATCTATATTACTTTAGGCAGGATGGCCATTTTGACAATATTAAATCTTCCTATCCATGATCACAGGATGTGTTTCCATTTATTGGTATCTTCTTCAGTTTCTTTCATGAGTGTCTTGCACTTTTCAGGGTTATAAGTCTTCCACTTCCTTGGTTAGGTTTATTCCCAGGTATTTTATTCTTTCTGATGCAATTGCAAATGGAATTGTTTTCCTTATTTCTCTTTCTGCTAGTTCATCATTAGCGTATAGGAATGCAACAGATTTCTTTGTAATAATTGTGTATCCTTCTAGTTTGCTGAATTCAGATATTAGGTCTAGTAGTTTTGGAGTGGATTGTTTAGGGTTTTTATGTACAGTTTCATATCAACTGCAAACATGGACAGTTTAATAACTTCATCTTTCCAATCTGGATGCCTTTTGTTTCTTTGTGTTGTCTGATTGCCATGGCTAGGACCTCCAGAGCTATGTTGAATAAAAGTGGGGAGAATGGGCATCTTTGTCTTGTTCCTGATCTTGAAGGAAAAGCTTTCAGCTTCTCGCTGTTCAGTATGATGTTGGCTGTGGGTTTGTCACATATGACCTTTATTATGTTGAGGTACTTGCCCTCTATACCCATTTTATTGAGAGGTTTTATCATGAATGGATGTTGAATTTTGTCAAATGCTTTTTCAGGATCTATGGAGATGATCAAGTGGTTTTTGTCCTTCTTTTTGTTGGTGTGGTGGATGATGTTGATGGATTTTTCAAATGTTGTCCCATCCTTGCATCCCTGGAATAAATCCTACTTGATCATGATGGATGATCTGTTTGATGTATTTTGGGATTTGGTTTGCTAATATTTTGTTGAGTATTTTTGTTTCTGTATTCACCAGGGATATTGCTCTGTAATTTTCTATTTTTGTGGTGTCTTTGCGTGGTTTTGGTATTAGTGTGATGCTGGCCTTGTTGAATGAATTTGGGAGTATTCCCTCCTTTTCTACTGTTTGGAAAACTTTGAGGAAGATGCATATTTGTTCTTCATTAAATGTTTTATAAAATTTAGCAGGGAAACCACCTGAACTGGCATTTTGTTCTTAGGTCATTTTTTGATTACCAATTCAATTTCGTTGCTGGTAATTGGTCTGTTCAGATTTTCTGTTTATTTCAGGGTCAGCCTTCGAAGGTTGCATTTTTCTAGAAAGCTGTGTATTTCTTAGTTATCCAGTTTGTTAGCATGTAATTTTTCATAGTATTCTCTAATAGTTCTTTGTATTTCTGTGGTGTCGGTTGTGATTTATCCTTTCTCATTTCTGATTCTGTTTATGTGTGTAGACTCTTTTTTTCTTGATATGTCTGGCTAGGGTGTTATCTATTTTGTTTTTTTCTCGAAGAACCAGCTCCTGCTTTCATTGATTCTATTGTTTCATTCTTCTCGATTTTATTTATTTGTGTTCCAATCTTTATTATGTCCCTCCTTCTACTGACTTTTGGCCTCATTTGTTCTTCTTTTTCTAGTTTCATTAACTGTGAGTTTAGACTGTTCATATGGGATTGTTCTTCGTTCCTGAGATAGGCCTGTAGTGAAATATAATTCCCTCTTAGCTTGGCCTTCGCTGTGCCACACAGATTCTATGGTGTTGAATTACTGTCACTTGTCTCCATGTATTACTTGATCTCTGTTTTTATTTGGTCATTGATTCAGTGATTTTTTTTTCGGAGCATGTCATTAAGCCTCCTTGTGTTTGTGGGCTGTTTCATTTTCTTTGTGTTATTTATTTGTAGTTTTAGGCCTTTGTGGTCTGAGAAACTGCTTGGTACAATTTCAGTCTTTTTAAATTTACTGAGGCTCTTTTTGTGGCCTACTATATGTATTCTTGATAATGATCCATGTACACTTGAGAAGAATGTGTATCCTGTTGCTTTTGGGTTGAAGGTTCTGTAGATGTCCATTAGGTCCATCTGTTCAGTATGTTGTTTAGTGCCTTTGTCTCCTTACTTATTTTCTGTCTGGTTGATCTGTCCTTTGGAGTGAGTGGTGTGTTGAGGTCTCCTAAAATGCATGTATTGCATTCTATTTCCCCCTTTAATTCTGTTAGTATTTATTTCACATTATGTCGGTGCTTCTCTGTTGGGTGCATAGATATTTGTAATCGTTATATTGTTAGACTGACCCCTTTATCATTATGTAATATCCTTCCTTGTCTCTTGTTACTTTCTTTCTTTTGCAGTCTTATTTTGTCTCATACAAGTACTGCAACTCCTGCTTTTACTCCCTATTAGTTGCATGAAAAATCTTTTCCATCCCTTTACTCAGTCTGTGTATGTCTTTGGATTTGAAGCAAGTGTCTCGTAGGCAGCATATAGATCGTCTTGTTCTTTAATCTGTTCAGTGACTCCATGTTTTTTAATTGGTGCATTCAGACCGTTTACATTTAGGGTGATTATCGATTGGTATGTACTTATTGCCATTGCAGGCTTTAGATTCTTGGTTAGCAAAGGTTCAAGGGTAATTCCCTTACTATCTAACAGTCTACTTTAACTCACTTAGTATGCTGTTAGAAACAGAATCTAAATGTTCTTTTTTTTCCTCCTTTTTCTTCCTCCTCCATTTTTTATATGTTAGGTATCGTATTCTGTACTCTTTGTCTATCCCTTGAATCACTTTGCGGGTAGTTGATTTGATTTTGCATCTCCTTAGTAATTAATTGTTGTACTTTCTTTGCTGAGGTTTTATTTCCTCTGGTGACAGGTATTTAGCCTTAGGAATGCTTCCATCTATTGTAGTCCCTCCAAAATGCACTGTAGAGGTGGTTTGTGGGAGGTAAATTCTCTCAGCTTTTGCTTATCTGGAAATTGTTTAATCCCTCCTTCAAATTTAAATGATAATCTTGCCAGATAAAGTAATCTTGGTTGAGGCCCTTCTGCTTCATGGCATTAAATACATCATGCCACTCCCTTCTGGCCTGTAAGGTTTCTGTTGAGAAGTCTGATGGGCTTTCCTTTGTATGTGATCCTATTTCTCTCTCTGGCTGCTTTAAATAGTCTGTCCTTATCCTTGATCTTTGCCATTTTAATTATTATATGTCTTGGTGTTATCTTCCTTGCTTCACTTGTGTTGTGGGATCTGTGTACCTCCATGGCCTGAGAGATTATCGCCTTCCACAGATTGAAGTTTTCAGCAATTACCTCCTCAAAGACACTTTCCATCCGTTTGTCTCTCTCTCCTTCCTCTGGTACCCCTATTATGCAAATATTTTCCAGGTTAGATTGGTCACACAGTTCTCTCAAAATTATTTCATTCCTAGAGTTCCTTTTTTCTCTTGTTCCTCAGTTTCTTTATATTCCTCTTCTCTAGTTTCTATTCCATTCACCTTTTCTTTTACTACATCTAATCTGCTTTTAACTCCCTCCATTTTATATTTCATTTCAGATATGGAATTTCTTAATGATGAAATCTTTGTCCTAAATTTGTCCCTGAGTTCTTGAATATTTTTCTGTACCTTCATGAGCATGTTTATGATTTTTATTTGAAATCTCATTCAGGAAGATTGGTGAGTTCAGTTTCTCTTGGGCTTTTTCCTGGTGGTTGTGAAATTTTTTTGTGAACCAGGTTCCTTTGATGTTTCGTATTTGTGTGTGTTGCTCTCTAGTGCCCAGAAGCTCTAGTCTCTGGAGCTGCTCATCCTGTGGAGTGATATTGGGGGTGACAGGGGAGCAGCATAGTGCCTTAGGGGAGGAAAGAGCTCTTTCCTGCTTACAGGCTGTACTGTTTGTATCCACTGTCAGAACCAGTGCACCGAGCACAAGTTGTAATCCTCTGTGCGTTGCAATCGTAGCTGCCATAGGTGGGACCTCCCTCTGGCTGGCGTGAAGCCAGGGCAGGGACTGCCTGTTTGTGAGCTTGTGCAGGCAGGCGAGGAGGACGGTGCGGCATTCTGGGTATTGCAGTGAGGGACCTCGGAGCTGAGTAGCCAGCCAGGGGGTGGAGCACCTGAAGGTCCTGGAATTTCCCAACCTGGTGGGCAGAGGGTGCGCAGACAACCTTGTTCTCCTATGCCTTTTCACAAGCAGCAAGCTCCGGGCAATCCCGACCCCTTAAGCAGCCCTCTCTCTGCCAGGAAAGCTCTCAGACCACCTGCCTTTCCTTTGTCCCACAGCAGCCAGATGTGGGTGCCTGTTTTCCACAAACACCTGGAATCTGAGTCTCTCCAAGTATTGCGCCTGTCTTAGCTTTCCAACCCCACTAATCTATAGATCCCCATGCAATGTAGGTTTGTGGTCCCAAAGCAGATCTCCAGGGCTGGGTGTTCAGCAGCCCCAGGCTCCACCCCCTCCCCACTCCATTTCTCTACTGCCAGTGAGCTGGGGTGCAGGAAGGATTGGATGCTGCTGGATCAAGGCTTTGGTACATTACCCTGTTCTGTGAGGTCTGCTCTGTTGTCCAGTTATGTGCGGTCTGGCGCAGCCTTCTTCTCTCTTATTCTTTTAGGATTAGTTGTGTTAATTATATTTTCACATTATATGTGGTTTCTTGGAGGAGTGCTCTGTCTCACCTCTCACACTGTCATCTTTAATCTCTCCCTGCGTGTCTTTTAAGTTTACATGCCACAATACTTTCTACCAAGAGTCTGAAATTTTATTAACTTCCTGGATTAAACACTTAGCATTTTGCTGTATGTTCTTGATGACATATTTCCCCATCTGTGCCTTCCTCATTGTCCAAGAGCCCATTTTATGTCTGGTGCTGTCAAAGGGCGTTGCAGACACCATTTCCTCTAACCCATGACCCTTTCCACATGGAAGGACATCTAACCAGTATTGAGATGTTTCTCTGCGGGTCTTTGTAGGTAGAGTCCAAATACCATGACATGTGCAGACCTGCAGTGACAGGCAATGAGTTCTCACGTGCATGCACCTGTGTGAGCTGAGCCCTTCGGTTCCCCAGCATGTCCCTTCAGGACCCTTCCAAGTCTTTTCCTGCGTCCCCGTCCACGAAGGCCCCCTCTGCTGTTGTTCTCAGTGCGCAGCACTTGGTTCATTCTGGACCTTTAAGTGAATGGAAACGTACCGTGCCTTCTCTGCCAACACCAGGACTTTGTTGCCTTGCCCCTGCCCTGTGGTCTGCATGGAGATGAGCTCATTCACACTGTGAACGTCTTCCTCATTCCTTGCTCTGTACTTTCCCGGCCGTAACAACTCCTTCCCCACCCAAAAGTAGTTGCTCGTTGATTTATGTGTCAGTGAATTTTAAGGGGAGGGTTTCTTTCTGCCACCAGGTTCTCAGTGTGAGTATTGAAATGTGACACCAGCGTTCATATTTTGACCACAGAATTCGTGGACAAAAGCAAGGCCATGCCGTGCCTGTAATGGACAAAGGAGGGCTCTTGCATGGTCTTGAAGCTAGTGCGGTGGTGTCAGGAAGCTGGGGTGTCCTGGGTGTTGTGGAACTGAGACTGACAGCAGGTACCCTTTTACTTCTCGGGGTTGGTAGATGTAGCCAGGGCTGCATCCTCTGAATGGACAGAAGCCACTGAGAGCAATGGGAAGCCCTCCGGGTGGCATACCAACGCTCAGACAGTCACACGTTTGACAGGTCCCACGTGATTCCCTGGGACCGTCAGCACACTGATGGCCAGAAACACCAGGAGTTCATTCAGTGAATGTGTAGCTTCTCCTTTTACTGCAGTTTTTCCTATCTGAACATGAATGTTTTGTTTTCCTATAGCCAAAATAGCCAATGTAAATATTTCCTTCCTACAGGTGGTTTTTGTATTCATTTTGTGTGTGTATATATTATTTTTCTACATTGCCACTTAATGGTAAGCAGCTTACAGAATACAAATCATCTCTTCTCAGATATTTCCCACCTCTCTCAGCAAGGGTAACTCCTGTCAGTCCTCTTGTTCACCTGTAAAAGTTCAAAGTATAAGCATGTGGTTATTCATAGAACATACTCATTCACGAATCATCATTTGGCTTTTTATTCCATGCCAACCTCCGTTCTCAGACTGGGAACACAGCACTGAAGGAGCCCGTCCAGTCCCTCCCTCCTCTCGCCTGTGTGCAGTGGTGGTAGGCGGCAAGAACTTGGACAGCACCCCTAAGCCCCTTTCTGATTTCAGGAAAGAAGTGCTGAGAAGACACTACTCCTGGAAAAGCACGTGGAGGTGGTGCTGGGACAGTGGGCTGGGAGTGGGTGAAGTGGTCACACAGGATGGACCGCAGAGGTCAGTCTGACCAAGTGACCTTTGGGCAGAACTCAGACTAACAAAACCATTAAGCCAGGTACATTTGTACGGGTGTATTTGGTGTTCTGCCCAGTCAGGAAGGACTTTTGTTCAAAGGACAGAACAAACCTCAGTCAGTGTCAGCTGGAGTGGGACTCAAAGAGGAAGCTAGTGAGGTTTGAGCGGGAAGGGTATCGGGACCTGCAATCCATGCAAAAATGTAGTCCATGTGTGGGGGAGCCTATGGTGTGTTTATGTCAAAGGTGACATCTGTTGTACTATTTTACTGCTGCTTTTGACATACACTATCCTATTATTTTCAGGTGTGATTTATTTCAGTTCATAGTGCATTATTATTTTTATGCATTAGAAAATGATCCCTAGAGTAACTCTAGTTGCCATCTATCATCTCACAAATTTATTACCTTATATTCCCTGTGCTGCACACTACATCCCATGACCTATGTTATAGCTGGAAGTTTGTACAGCTTCATCCCCTCCCCTTGTTTTGCTGCCCTCAGCCCCTCCCCCTTCTTTGGTGTTCATTAGATTCCTTACCTGTCCGTCTGTCTGTTTCTCAGATCCCACATAGAGGTGCTGTCATGCTGCATGTCTGTCTTACTTGACTCAGTATAATGCCTTCAGGGTCCATCCATGTTATGACAAACAGCAAGGTATCCCTCCTACGGCTCAGTACAATTTATAACTTAGCTGATGCTCTAGATGAAGTTTAGAGAGCAAACTGGAGGAAATCCTTCTCTAGTGTGTACGTTCTTCTGTCCAAGAGAAGTTACAAGCTTCCAAGTAGATGGAAGAGCAGGGCCTGTGAGGGGAACCCTTGTGGGAGGTGGCATTTGTGTTGTGTGGTGGCCCAGGCTGTCTCACCTGTGACCATCCTGACGGGGCACTTTTTCTCTCCAGCAGAAGCAAAGCCAGAAATGCATCTCTCTCCCTGCCGCCCCCTGGCCTGCAGTGAGCACATCCTCATCAGGCACACGATTCATGACCATTCTCAAATGTCTGCTGCTGTACGTGTAACAAATTATGCACAGCCAAGGAGTCCTGGCCTGGAGCACCAGGAACAAGAGCAGGAACAACTCTCTCATCGGAGCAAGCCAGGTGATAGGGCAGAAGGTCAAGAGATAGAAGAAAACTCCCAAACCTTGTTGAGGAGGAGGAGTCAGACCTTGGGGGCATCTTCCAGCCCACACCCCACACAGGCAGTAAGGCTGGGGCAGAGGAACACAGTGGTGGAAATAGAGGGCAGCCAAGCCCAGAAAGGAAATCTTAAAGAAACAGGCAAAGTATTAGAAGGAATAGAATATTCAGGATGGGAAGCATTCAGATGTGCAGAGTGTGGGCAGTGCTTTAACCAGAAAACAAAGCTGGTTGAACACAGAAAAGCACATTATGGACATAATCTTTTAACAAGCAGGGAGTGTGTACAGGACTTCCCTGATATGTCACCACTCTTCTCGCACCAGCAGATGCACCCAGGAGAGACTCCATGTATGTGCAGAGAGGGTGGGCCAGACTTCAGCAATAAGTCCAACCTCATAACATACCAGAGGACACACTCTGGGGAGAAGCCTTTTCTCTGCAATGAGTGTGGGCTACAATTTTCCCATAGATCAGCCTTGATAAGCCATTGCAGGACACACTCGGGGGAAAAGCCTTTTGTGTGCAAGGACTGTGGCAAAGGCTTTGTCCAAAAATCTGCCTTGAAGTCCCACCAATATACACATTCAGAAGAGAAGCCTTTTGTGTGCAAGGACTGTGGGAAAGGCTTTGCCGTAAAACCATCCCTGATCTACCACGAGTATAAACACTCAGCAGAGAAGCCTTTTGCGTGCAAGGAGTGTGGGAAAGGTTTTATCCGAAAATTAAACCTGAACTCCCACCAGTGGAGACACTCAGGGGAGAAGCCTTTTGGGTGCAATGAGTGTTCACAGCGCTTTGCTCATAAAACAGGCCTGATATACCACCAGCGAACACACTCAGGGGAGAAGCCTTTTGTGTGCAAGGAGTGTGGGAAATGCTTTTCCACAAAAGGAAACCTGACCTCCCACCAGTGGACACACTCAGGGGAGACACGTTTTGAGTGCAAGGAGTGTGGGCAAGGCTTTCTCCGTAAATCAAGCCTGATGTACCACCAGTGGAAACACTCAGCGGAGAAGCCTTTTGTGTGCAAGAACTGTGGGAAAGGCTTTATCACGAAATCCAACCTGACAATCCATCAGCGGACACACTCAGGGGAGAAGCCTTTTGTGTGCAAGAACTGTGGGAAAGGCTTTATCACAAAATCAAACCTGACAATCCATCAGCGGACACACTCAGGGGAGAAGCCTATTGTTTGCAAGGAGTGTGGACAAGCATTTATCCGAAAAAAATCCCTTATTGACCACGAGTGGAGACACTCCGGGAAGAAGCCATTTCTGTGCAATCACTGTGGGAAAGGCTTTGCCCACAAATCATCCCTGACAACCCACAAGTGGAAACACTCAGGATAGAATCCTTTTGTGTGCAAGGAGTGTGGCCAAGGCTTTCTCCAGAAATCGTATCTTATGTACCACCTGAGGACCCACTCAGGGGAGAAGCCTTTTGAGTGCAGGGAGTGTGGGCAAGGTTTTGTTCTGAAATCATCTCTTACCTCCCACCTGAGGAGACACTCCGGGGAGAAGCCTTTTTTGTGCAAGGAGTGTGGACGAGGCTTTATCCAGAAATCAAACCTCATGTCCCACCTGAAGACACACACACGGGAGAAACCTTTTGTGTGCATGGAGTGTGGGCAGCGCTTTCTTCACAAGTCATCCCTGATCTCCCACCAGTGGAAACACTCAGGGGAGGAACCTTTTGTGTGTAGTTATTGTGGACGAAGTTTTAAAGGTAAGTCAAATCTCCAGAGACATCAGAAGACACACTCAGGGGAGAAGCCTTTTGTATGAAGGGTGTGTGGGGAATTACCCATGCACACATGAAGAAAAGAGCCTGTGTGTGCTGCAGTGTGAGAAAAATGAGCCATAATCACCCCTGTGGGCATCAGAGGTTCCACTCTGTGGGGAAGCACTTGTGTGCACAGTGTGGCCAAAGCGTTAGTTAGAAGTCAACAGATGTAGAAGATACCTGTTCACCACCTCTCACCTCCCCATCCAAGATTCAGGGAAACTTCAGAAACCCCCTGACTACCCATGTATAAGTAGCAATTACTGCAGTTTCTCTCTTAAGGGGCTTCGTTGACACAAGGATGAAGGAACACTTACCTGATGTGTGAGCGTCTGCACCTCAGGGTCTGCCTGTGGTGGTCTGCCTTTCCCATCCAGTAACTGCTGCTTTACAAAGCTACAGCTGAACCCACAGCCTCGCTCGCAGATGCATCATGCAGGCCGAGGAAACCTGCAGGGCTACCGAGAGTTGAAATTGGAGATGCTCCCCATCCGTGAATAATAAATCTCTGTGGTCCTGAATGTTTACAGCAGATTCTGATACAATAGGTCGAGGTTTGAGAATCAGAACCCAGGGGAGGGGAAGGAATTACCCAGGCCTCTGGGGAAATGTGGTTACTCTTTTGCAGACCGGGTGTTGTGACTGCCCGAGCTTCCCGTGGGTAGCTCTGAGCCAGTGACGACAGCCCGGGGATAGGGGCAGGCCTGCTGCTGACACGTCCTCCCTGAGGCTACACAACAGACCAGGACTCGTCCACCAGTCGCTCCTGTTGCCTCTTCTCTCCCAACTGGCCTCACCTCTTCACCTTGTTCTCATGTATTCTCTCCCCAGATAAAACCCTTGTTGTATTCAGTATCGTTTCAGTGTCTCCTTTGCAGAGAGCCATCATACAGGTGTTACCCAGAGCAGCCTGACAGCACAGATGGTGCAATAGGGATTTGGGGAATGGCTCCCTGCCTGGCCGGCAGAAGACCAGGTTGGCACATGGGCACAGGTAGTCGCTCAACTCTGTGTCCCAAGCCGTTCCCTGGGGAATGCCCTGGTGCAGGCAAAGCTGTGAAAGGTGTGATGACTTGGGCACCTGAACGTATAGATGAGGACCTTAATGGGGCACTGCTCCCTGCTGCCCTCCTTAAAGAGTGGAGAAGGCTGTCCATGTGTAACACGCACTCAGTGGCTGTGCGGGTTAACTTTGTTCTCTACACTAAGGGGTGCCAAGACAGCTGGTAAGATTATTCTGATATTTCTGGGAGGCTGTCCCTCAGATGAGTATGTGGCTCAGTAAACTGAGTGGAGATTGTCCTCAACTATGTGGGCAGCATCGCCCAGTGTGCTGGCCCAAATGGAACAAAAAGGTGAAGCAGGGTGAAATTTTCTTCTGGAGTTGCAACTTCCCTCTTTTCCTGCCTTGAGACCCCTGAGCCCTTGGTGCTCAAGTCTGCACCACAGAGCTTCCCTTGCACCTTCTGTTCTCTGGGACTCATGCCATCAGCAGCCCTAGGTCTCAGGCTTTCAGACCCGGCTTCCAGATGGTGGACTGTGGGACTTCTTTGGGTTCATAATTGCGTGAGCGTTTTCGTATATCTGTGTGTGTGTAGATCTCATTGTTTTTTAGTGGTGATGGGCATTTTAAAGGGACAAGGAGGGAATGAGGGAGCCCAGGGTCTCGGTAGAGTTGGTAAAGTGAAAATACGCAAAAGGCTGGACAGAGGGATGTGTTCAGGTGAGCTGCTTACTGTAGTTAGGATTCTGTCCTCTCAGAAACCAGGGAAATCCCGTCCTCCTTGATCCCACTTGAAAGGAACGGGTCTGTGTCTCAGAAAGAGCTCCGTGGTGTGATCCATAATCATGACTGTAAGCCCACCTTAGAAAATGTTCTAAGAAAGGAGTAATGCCTGATGTGGCCTGACCTCCATGCACCAGCCCTTGCACACTAGGCCCCTGCCATCAGCCTCCCAGCTGGGAGAAATAAACAGTTAAGACAATGCCTGGTGGCCATTCTGAGGGGAATCACTACAAATTCTTGAATGTTATCTTCAACATGTTCACACATTCTGAGTCAAGATCGGAGAAAAACCTCATGCTTCCAGCAGGGGAAAGAAAAAGGGACCAATTTGAAATATCCCCTGGGGAGAAGTAACCATTCTGAAAAATGCCACAAATGTACTATTCCACCTAACAAAGTTCTGTCATTGAGACCTACCACAGCCAGTCCTCTGACTCAGAGGGAGGGTAATAAGCTAGCTCCTTCCTCTAGCTCTCCTTTCTCATAAGGAGGAGGGTGGGCACACTAAGAAATGTTCCGGTCCCAAGTATACTTGAAGACGTTGCGAAGACCTCATTTCAACATAAACGTCCTTTTAAGTGCAAGCCAAGAGCTTTCTTATTTCTAAAAGTTAAAGAAAATGAACTATACCTACTAAATGGTAATAAACATTCACAGGTTAGCACAATGATGGGTACACATTAAGGAAATTAGTCATAAGATTTAAAAACTTATTCTTCCCCAAATCTGACCACCACATCAATAGAGCCTTGTATAGTTGCAGCCACATACAACCAGGAGACTATTTAAGAACAAGTTCTTAGGAAAATACCCACCAGGGGAGACCAAAAGGAAACTAGCAGACACTGCAGCCTCTGACATGCAGCTACAACAAATACTAACAGCCCAAGTGAGGTAAATATACAACCGCACACTGAAAGCCTGGTTACTTCTAGTTCTGTCATACCTAACATTTTTTTAATGTAATGATACATAATCTTATGAAGGTTTTACTTGAGCATCATTGCTACCATAATTTTTAGCATCCAGCAAAAAATGGTAATGGGGCCTCTCTTTAGAAATCATACTACCAACAAGACAGGAGTGAAATACTTAACAAGTTGAAAGAAAAAGAAACTAACCTGGGATTCTGTCTGCCAGGACATTCAGAAGTGGACCAGAAAGCCTTCCTCAGAAGACCAATGGAGACTTTTTGTCGGTAGGCCAGACTTTTAGGACATGTTAAAATTTTTCTCAGGGAAAACAATTATATATATATGAGAAATGTACATATATATGTATGTACAATATGTATCTGAGAATGTCAGCTTTACATAAAATGAGTGTTGCCAAGGTATAAGTTTTCTTAATGGCCATCTTGATTTGTTTTCAAAATAGTAGCAATAATGTATCTATAGCTTATGAATAAGTAAAATGAATGACAGCAATGAGAATTGGGAATACTCTGACATAAGGTATCTAACCTGTCCATGAGACAGTATAAAGTTATTTTACAGGACCTACGTGAGTTGATAATGTGCTTATAAACTATTGGAAGCACTGTGAATTTTAAAAAGTAAGTATTAATTTGCTAGAAGAAACAAGTACTGCAACATCTCCTTGTTTGCATGAAATATCTTTTTCCGTCCCTTCACTTTTAGTCTGTGTATGTCTTTTGGGTTTAAAGTGAGTCTCTTGAAGGCACCGTATAGATGGGTCTTGTTTTTTTATCCATTCAGTGACTCTATGTCTTTTGACTGGTGCATTCAGTCCATTTATATTTAGGGTGATTATGGATAGGTATGTAGTTATTGGCATTGCAGGCTTCAGTCTTGTGGTTACCAAAGGTTCAAGGTTAACTTCCCTACTATCTGAAAGTCTAACAACTAACTTAATATGCTATTACAAACAGAATCTAAAGGTTCTTTTTTTCTTTGTTTGTTTCCTCCTTTTTCCTCCTATTCCATTCTTTATATATTAGGTATCATATTGTGTACTGTTTGTCTATCCCTTGATTGACTTTGGGGATAGTTAATTTAATTTTGCATTTTCTTAGTAATTAGCTGTTCTATTTCCTTTACTGTGGTTTTATTACCTCTGGTAACAGCTATTAATCTGTAGGAACACTTCCATCTATAGCAGCCCCTCCAAAATACACTGTAGAGATGGTTTGTGGGAGGCAAATTCTCTCAGCTTTTGCTTATCTCGGAATTGCTTAATCCCTCCTTCAAATTTAAATGATAATCTTGCCCAATAAAGTAATCTTGGTTCAAGGCCCTTCTGCTTCATTGCATTAAATACATCATGGCACTCCCTTCCGTCCTGTAAGGTTTCTGCTAAGAAGTCTGATGATAGCCTGATGGGTTTTCCTTTGTATGTGATCCTATTTCTCTCTCTGGCTGCTTTTAATTGTCTGTCCTTATCCTTGATCTTTGCCATTTTAATTACTATATGTCTTGCTGTTGTCTTCCTTGGGTCCCTTGTGTTGGGAGATCTGCACACCTCCATGGCCTGAGAGACTGTCTCCTTCCCCAGATTGGGGAAGTTTTCAGCAATCACCTCCTCATAGATGCTTTCTATCCCTTTTCTCTCTCTTCTTCCTCTGGTACCCTTATAATGTGAATATTGTTCCGTTTGGACTGGTCACACAGTTCTCTCAATATTCTTTGATTCTTAGAGATCCTTTTTTCTCTCTGTGCCTCAGCTTCTTTGTATTCCTCTTCTCTAGTTTCTATTTCATTTATTGTCTCCTCCACCATATCCAGTCTGCTTTTTATACCGTCCATTGTGTTCTTCAATGATTGAATCTTTGACCAGAATTCATTCCTGAGTCCTTGAATATCTTTCCGTACCTCCATGAGCATGTTAATGATTTTTATTTTGAACTCCCTTTCAGGGAGAGTCATAAGGTCCATATCATTTAAATCTTTCTCAGGAGTCATGTTCATAATTTTACTCTGGACCAGGTTCTTTGGCGTTTCATATTTGTGTATGGCGCCCTCTAGTGCCCAGAAGCTCTACTCTCTGGAGCTGCTCAGCCCCTGAAGAAAGGTTCGGGATTGCAGGGGAGTGGTATTGGTGCCTCCGGGGAGGAAAGGGCTGTTTGCTGGTTCCTGGCTGCTATGCCTGTCTCCACTGCCTGAACCAGTGGGCTGAGCACACAGGTATAAGCCTCTGTGCTTTCCTTTTTTAGTTGCTGTAGACAGATCTTCCCTCTGGCTGGCCTAACACCAGGGAAGGATTTCCTGGTTTGCAAGCCAGGTGGGGGTGGCCAGAAGAAATGCGCACAAGTCTGCCTGTCACAGAAGGGGTTCTTGGAGCTGTGTAGGCAGCCAGGGAGCTGGAGCACCTGAAGATCATGAAAGCTCCCAACCTGCTGGGCAGATTGCACCCGGACAATTTTGTCTGCCTGTCCTGTCTCCTGAGCAGTAAGCTCCGTGCAATCCTTGCCCCTTTAGCAGCCCTCTTGCTAAGGGCTTTTTTGTTAGGAAGTCTCTCAGACTGCCCGCCTTTCTTTTGTCCCCGAGCAGCTGGGTATGGATCCCTGCTTTCACAAGCAGCTGGATTCTTAGTCTCTCCAGGAATTCTACCTGTTTAGCTTTCCAACCCCCTAATTACAAGAGTATCATGCAAGCACCATGAAATGTAGGTTTGTGCTCCCAGAGCAGATCTCCAGAGTTAAGTATTCAGCAGTCCCACATCTCTACTCCCTCCCTGCTCCATTCCTGTTCCTCCTGCTGGTGAGCTGGGGTCAGGGAAGGGCTTAGATCTCACAGGACCACAGCTTTAGTACTTTACCCTTTTCTTTGAGGGCTGCTCTTGTCTCCAGGTATATGCAGTTTGCTGGCTTCCTCTTTCCTATTGCTATTTCAGGAGTAGTTGACGTAGCTTTATTTTGATATTGTATGAGGTTTTAGGAGAGAGCCTCTGTCTCACCTCTCACCCCGCCATCTTTAATCCTACATTTGGTTCTTTTTCAAACCTAATAGATTTTTACTCTCTGCTGCATAGTCAAATTTATCTTGTAATAACATGATTATTTTGGTGTATGTCCCAGCTGTTTGTTTATGGCTGCCTCTGTAAGCCTCTGAGTCAGGCCTCTCACACAGACATTACACAACATCCTACAGCAGTTACAACTCCTGCAACCATAACAAGGGATGTTAAAACAGAGGCAGCCATACCCTTCCATTTTCCAAATCACCCATCTAACCAGTCTGTAAAAGGATTATAGACACCAGAGTTTTCAGTTAATTCATTAGCTAAAGTGATGAGTCACTGTAGGGCTTTAGTAATACTGCCATCACGGGCAGTATTATTCGGGATAAAAGTACAATATTTTCCTCCCAACATAACATAAACTCCTCCTTTTTCTGCTACATTATATCAAATGCTACCCTATTTTCCATGCCATCAATCATGCTTGTGGTAACTAATTGGCTAACTTATTCTTGAAGAGCATTCTTGGTATAGTTAATGAATCTTTGTTGATTATAGTAAATGTAATTGGTCCAATCTACATTTTTGTTGATGGTTGAACACCAAAATAGTGCTGATTCAAGCCCTGCAGCTATTTGGTTTCTAGCCTTAAACTCATCAGGGGCTCCCCTGGGGACTCCTATTGTCAAGGGATACATTTGAATCAAAGGATCCTTATAATGCTCTGCGATTTCTATGAAAAAATTTTTTCTTTGTGTGTGGAGAGAGCTGCCAGGATCAGTGGAATAGGCAACGGGACTAAAGCAAAGTCCCAGCCCAGTGCGCTGGTTTCTCTCCATGGTACATCAAACATCTGCTCAGGGGATGTGTAATTCCAAGAAGTTGCCCTCTTTAGAGACGTTTAGGATGTGGACACAAGTCAGCAAGTTCCCCACAGGAGCTGTGAGACCTTCCTTTTACCTAGAGAGGCATGAGGAGTGATCCATCGTCCCTGTGGAAACAGAGAGGGTTGCCCTCGGGTCTGACGTCTTCAGAGCGGGAAGGAGTAGAGACAAGCTCTTGTGAGTCTCATCTCCCCAGGTGTCCTCGTCCTGGCGTGGGGCCGACGGGCAGTGCACCCCAGTGGGGTCTATGCCCCAGCCGAGAGAACGGGACCACCTGCGCCTGTGGCGTTCCTGCAGCACGTGCATAACAATGGCTTTTGTTCAAAGCTAGTACTGAAACTTAGACCCATTCTACCCAGGCATTAGGGTCTCCATAACCTGTCTCGATTTCAAGAGTCTGTTGCCCATCCTTTACCTCTGTTTCAGGGACTCGTTTAGGGTCATTACCAGGAAGCTCTCGCTCATTATCTCCCTCAAGATTGGGGGTGCTTACTATGGGTGAAGTCTTGTCCTTGATTAAATTAAGACTAAACCCTCCCATGGGATTTAATCCAGTAACATCTGCACTGAGTAGTTAACAAGAGAAGGTTACACTGTCTGTCCCGGCAATTATTAGGAGGAACGCCTTCAGCCAAGTGGAGTTTTCCTTTTAAAGGTCTCCCTGCTGCATAAGGGCCTGTCCATCTTTGAAACTGGGTAGACCACCAAACACTGCTGCACCCTGGACATGGGGAAACATTTGTCCATTCAGGACAGAGATACTTATTATCTCCAGAACCTGACACGCATCACACCTGATGGTTTGGGGCCTGATGCCTTTTTGATATTGGTCACCAGCTTGACAGGGTAACCAGGAGTGTCTTCCCATTCTAGGGTTCCCTGCGACTTGTCTGCAAAATACAGAGTTAGAAAGATAAAAGGTAACAAGAGGTTTAGTCTGAAGGGTTGGTTAGCGGCCTGGGACACCTGCCAGTTCTCTGTTTTGCCCCCAGATCCCTCTGTCAGGTTGTTTTCTCTGGTGTAGTGAGTCCAGCGCTCTCCCACCGTCCTCACTGTGATTTCCGTGGTCAGGAGCTCTCGGTAGGTGCCTTCCCGGCAGGGCTGGAGTCTATCTTCTTTCCAGGACGATACTAACACCAGATCCCCAGGCCGGAAGCAGTGAGCGAAGAACAAAAGTGGGGAGTCTGGACGAGGAGTCCATTCAGCCTGAGAGAAGGTAAGGTAAAAGCCATGGCCACACATATTCCCTTAGGAATTGATCCTCTGTTTGCGAGGTGGGCAAGTCCACTGCCATTCCTAGGTATGGCAGCCCATATATTTTGGTTAAATGTTTCTTTTGAGAGTGTGATTCATTTTTCTACCTTTCCGGAGTATGGTGGATGCCAAGGAGTATGGAAACCCGACTGTCCCTGCAGGGCCGTCATTAGACCCTGTAATAGCTGAAGTAAAATGCCTCCCGTTGTCTGAATCAACATTTTGTATTAACCCAAACCAGGAATTACTTGCTCTAAAAGTACTTTTATTGCTGATCCTGCCGTTGCAGCTGTTAATGGGTAAGCCTCTACTCATCCAGTGAGAGGGTCAACCATCACTAATAAATATTTCGTTTTATTATTTTTTATTTTTTATTAAGGTATTACCGATATACACTCTTATGAAGGTTTCACATGAAAAAACAATGTGGTTACTACATTTACCCATATCATCAAGTGCCCACCCATACCCCAATGCAGTCACTGTCCATCAGTGTAGTAAGATGCCACAGATTCACTATTTGCCTTCTCTGTGCCACACTGTCTTCCCGTGATCCCCCACACCATGTGTACTAAACAAAATACCCTTCAGTCCCCTTCTCCTGCCCTCCCACACCCCTCCCCATTGGTAACCACTGGTTCCTTCTTGGAGTCTCTGAGTCTGCTGCTGTTTTGTTCCTTCAGTTTTGCTTCGTTGTTATACTCCACAAATGAGGGAAATCATTTGGCACTTGTCTTTCTCTGCCTGGCTTATTTCACCGAGCATAATATTCTCCAGCTCCGTCCATGTTGTTTCAAATGGTAGGATTTGTTTCCTTCTTATGCCTGAATAGTATTCCATTGTGTATATGCACCACATCTTTATCCATTCATCTACTGATGGACACTTCGGATGCTTCCATATCTTGGCTATTGTAAGAAGTGCTGTGATAGGGGTGCATATGTCTTTTTGAATCTGAGAAGTTGTATTCTTTGGGTAAATTCCAAGGAGTGGGATTCCCGGGTCAAATGGTATTTGTATTTTTAGTTTTGGGGGGAACCTCCATGTTAATAAATATTTAAGCTTTCCCACTTTTGGCATCCCAGTAAAGTCAATTTGGATACTGTGGAGTGGTCTTATTCCTGGGAGTCTCCCTCCAGGTCTGGCTTTCTCATACTCTTTTTGTTAATTCTTTGGCACGTTATGCAACTCCCACATACCTTTCTAGCAATGGTGTAAACACTGGTACCCTCACTTTAGCAAAGCATCCCAGCTCACCTGGGGACCCCAGTGGCTCCCTCTGTGTAACATGTTCACAGCTCTCTCATAGTAGGTCAGCTGATCACTCCTCTCCCATGGGGTAAAGTCCCCCACCCTTTCTCATCTCCACATGCCTCCACCTCCTGTAGCTTGATTTCTTTTTTTTGGGAAAACTTTGGGACAAAGGAAATTTTAGGGATATTAGGAGTGATAGTCAAAAGTCTAATTTCATCTTCAGATGCAGCCTCTTTAGCGGCTCCATCAGCAATCCTATTACAGATTGCTTCATAAGGATTTCCTTTCTGGTGGCCATTCACGTGTGTTATGGATATGTCAGCTGGAAGTTAAAGGTTTTTCAGAAACTCCTTCATTAATTCCCTGTGAATTAGTTCCTTTTCTTTACTGTTTAGGAGACCTCTTTCTGTCCAAATTTTTCCAAAGGTATGGGCTACTCTGGAGGCATATTTGGGGCCTGTGTAAATTAAGCCCTCCTTATTTAAAAGCAGTTTTAAGGCCTGATTAAGGGCAAACCACTCACAGGTTTGGGCTGACCAGTTAGTGGGTAATCTCCCCTTTTCATGGATGGATGACTGGCCCCATCAATGATGGCACAGACATTCTGTCGTTTGCCCTCTGTCATCTGGGGGCACTCATCTATGAACACTTTCATCCCACCTGGAGGTGTTTCCCCTAAATCAGGCCTGACTTTATTCTGCTATTCTATGAGGCTCACGCAGCTGTGGCTCAATTCTGACTGGCCTTCAGCCTCCCCTGCACATAGGAAGCTGGCCAGACTGAGGCAGGTGTCTGGGGTTAGGATCAGGTCATCTTTTTCAAGTAAAATGCCTTCATATATTAAAATAAGAGAATCTGTTCGCCAGCACCCAGCCCACTGATTAAGTATGGCCTGAACCTGGTGAAGAGTACTGAGCACAGGGCTCCTCTGAAAGTTAATCTCCTGCTCTCTTCTACCAGTAAGGCTGCAGATGTGAAGGCCTGGATGCGCTCAGTCCATCCTGGAGGGACAGGGGCCAGCAGTTCAGACATAAAGGCCACTGGTTGTTTCTTTCCTCCCCAGGTTTGGGTCAAAACCCCTACAACGAACTTTGTTCAACGGTAAAAAACAAGTGAAATGGCTTCTCTAAGATGAGAGTGCCAGGACTGGGGCGGTGACTAAGGATTGCTTTAATTCCTCTAGAATTTGCAGCTCCCCTGGGGTCCATTCGAGAGGGTCTGGCTCTCCCTCTAAAAACTTGAAATACAACCTTCTATCCCTTTGTGCACAAGAGTCAATCCATAACCAACAATAACCCACTATTTCCAAAAATATTCTAGGTTCCCTCTTTGTTTAGGCTTGGGTATTATGATTCCAGTAGTTCTTTCTGGACTGATTCTTTGTTTTCCTTCACTTATAAGATGACCTAAATATTTAACTTCCTTTTCTACAAATTAAAGTTTATTTCTAGAGACCCTTAACCCCTTTTGTCCCAGGGAGTTTAGCAAATCTAGAGTGGTTTTAGACACTGTCTTTTCTTTCCATGAAATTAATAAATCATTTACAAATTGCAAATTTGTATTCCTTGCACAGCTTCAAAGTCATCTAAGATGGATTCTAAAATTCGACCAAATTGGAGACTTTCATGAAATCTTTTGGCAACACGGTGCAACAATATTTTTTGTTTTCTTTTTATTTATTTATTTTTTATTAAGGTATTATTGATATACACTCTTATGAAGGTTTCATATGAAAAAACAATGTGGTTACTACATTTACCCATATTATCAAGTCCCCACCCATACCCCAGTGCAGTCACTGTCCATCAGTGTAGTAAGATGCCACAGATTCACTGTCTGCCTTCTCTGTGCTACACTGTTTTCCCCGTGACCCCCACACCACGTGTACTAAACATAATACCCCTCAATCCCTTTCTCCCTCCCTCCCCACCCACCCTCCCACCCTCCTCCCCTTTGGTAACCACTAGATCCTTCAAGGAGTCTCTGAGTCTGTTGCTATTTGTTTCCTTCAGTTTTGCTTTGTTGTTATACTCCACAAATGAGGGAAATCATTTGGCACTTGTCTTTCTCTGCCTGGTTTATTTCACTGAGCATAATATCCTGCAGCTCCATCCATGTTCTTGCAAATGGCAGGATTTGTTTCCTTCTTATGGCTGTATAATATTCCATTGTGTATATGTACCACCTCTTCTTTATCCATTCATCTACTGATGGACACTTAGGTTGCTTCCATTTCTTGGCTATTGTAAATAGTGCTGCGATAAACATATGGGTGCATATGCCTTTTTCAAACTGCGCTGCTGCATTCTTAGGGTAAATTCCTAGGAGTGGGATTCCTGGGTCAAATGGTATTTCTATTTTGAGTTTTTTGAGGAACCTCCATACTGCTTTCCACAATGGTTGAACTAATTTGCATTCCCACCAGCACTGTAGGAGAGTTCTCTAATCTATTTTAAACCCCTCCATGGTATGTTTCATTTCAGATATGGAATTTCTTAATGATTGAATCTCTGTCCTAAATGTGTCCCTGAGTTCTTGAATATTTCTCTGGACCTCCTTGAGCATGTTTATGGTTTCTATATTTAAAGTCTCTTTCAGGAAGATTGGTGAGTTCAGTTTCACTTGGGCTTTTTCCTGGTGTTTGTGAGATTTTGATTTGAACCAGGTTCCTTTGACGTTTCATATTTTTGCCTCACTCTCTAGTGCCCAGAGGCTCTATTGTCTGGAGCTGCTCAGCCCCTGGAGTGATGTTGGGGATTGCAGGGGAGCAGTGCTGGTGCCTGGGGCAAGGAAAGAGCTGTTTCCTGCTTCCTGGCTGCAATGCCTGTCTCCATTGTTACAACCAGTGCACCGAGCACATAGGTGTAAGCTTCTGTGCTTTGTGTTTTTAGCTGCTGTAGGCAGGGCCTCCCTCTGGCTTGCCTGATGCCAGGGCAGCTACTGCTGGTTTGTGAGCCGGTGCTGGTAGGCTAGGAGGCAGGCACAGCAGGCTGTGTATCACAGTGTGGGGCTGTGGAGCTGAGTAGCCAGCCAGGGGGATGGAGTGCCTGAAACTCCTCAAAGTTCCCAACCTGCTGGGCAGAGCACACCCAGACAACCTTGTCCATCTATCCCTTCTCCCAAGCAGCAAGCTCCATGCAATCCCCACCCCTTCAGCAGCCCTCTCACTGCTAGGAGCCTCTCAGACCACCCACCTTTCCTTTGTCCCAGAACAGCCAGATGTGGATCCCTGTCGTCCACAAATGGCTGGAATCTCAGTCTCTCCAAGTATTCCACCTGTCTTAGCTTTACACCACCACTAATCTCCAGAGCCCCATGCAATGTAGGTTTGTGCTCCCAAAGCAGACCTCCACGGTTCGGTGTTCAGCAGCCCCAGGCTCCACCCCTCCCCACTCCATTTCTCTTCCTCCTGCCAGTGAGCTGGGGTGGGGGAAGGGCTTGTGTACCATCAGACCAAGGTTTGGTTTTGTGAGGTCCGCTCTTTTCTAGAGGTGTATACAGTCTCGCACAGCCTTGTTTCCTGTTGGTCTTTTAGGATTAGTTGTATTAACTATATTTTCATATTATATGTGGTTTTGGGAGGGAGGAGTTCTGTGTTTCACCACACACGCCACCATCTTTAATCCTCAAGAAGTGATCAAAGATTTTTTTGTTTTTTATTTTGCTATTGTTAATGTACAATTACATGAGCAATATTATGGTTATTGGACTCCTCCTATTAACACGTCCCCACCACATACCCCATTACAGTCACTGTCCATCAGCATAGTAAGATGCTATGGAATCAATACTTGTCTTCTCTGTTTTGCTGCCTTCTCCATATCCACCCCTCGCTACATTACGTGTGCTAATCATAATACCCCTTTTTCCCTCTTATCCCTCCCTTCCCACCCATCTTCCTCAGTTCCTTTTCCTTTGGTAACTGTTAGTCCATTCTTGGGTTCTGTGAGACTGCTGCTGTTTTGTTCCTTCAGTGTTTTCTTTGTTCTTATACTGCACAGATGAGTGAAATCATTGATACTTGTCTTTCTCCGCCTGGCTTATTTCACTGACCATAATACCCTCTAGCTCCATCCATGTTGTTGCAAATGGTAGGATTTTTTTTCTTCTTTAAGATTTTTAATGATGCTCCATCCTTGCTACCTGGAGTAAATCCTACCTGGCCATGTAGTAAAATTATTTTTATGTTATTAGACTTCAGATTGCAATAGGATATTTACATCTATATTCATGTGATATATTGGTCTGTAGTTTTAACATCTTTATCTTCTTTGGGTTCTAACTCTGTCCTCAGAGAATGTGTTAAGAAGTGTTCCCTCTACTAATTTCTGGAAGAGCTTGTAGGAACCTGGCATAATTTCTTCTTAAATGCTTTGTAGAATTCACCAGTAAAACCATATGGGCCTGGTGTCTTCTCTTTGGAAGGTTATTACTGATTTAATTTCTTTAGCACATATGGTTCTACTCATATGATCTCTTTGTATGAGCTTTTCTGGATTGTGTCCCTTAAGGAATTGGTATATTTCAACTAAGTTATCAGACCTGTGCCCATAGAGTTTTGGATAATATTCCTTTATTATCCTCTCAGTGCCCATTGGATCAATAGTGATCTCTCATTTTTTATTTTTGATATTAGGAACTTTTGTCTTCTCTTCTTAATTAACCTGACTACTCGATCAATTTCCTTGATATTTTCAATGAACCATTTGGTTTCCTTGAATTCCTCTATTAGTTTGTTTTCCCTTTCATGGTCTGTTCTAGATTTGTTTAATTTCTTCTGCTTACTTTAGTTTTATACTGCCCTTTTTAGTTTTATATGGTGGAAGCTTAGATCATTGATTTTTTTTTTCTCCTTCCTATGTGCATTCGCTGGTATAAATGTCCCCTTTACCACTGCTTTCACTGCATTCCACCAATTTCAATAATTTGTGTTTTCATTCATGTGGTTCAAAATACTATTTATTTACTTTTCTCCTGGAATTTCTTCTTCAACCCAGATATTATTTAGAAGGACATTTTTTAATTTCCAGATATTTTGCTTTTTGATGTATGTTTCTGCTATGGAATTCGTTTCATTTGACTGATCTGAGAGCAAACTTTTTATGATGTAGGTATTAGGTTAGTGGGGCACCATAACACATTACCACAGAGTCTGGGGGGCTTGAGCAGCATTTTATTTCCCCAACGTTGTGGAAACTAGAATTCCAGGACTAAGGTGTCAGCAGGGTTGGTCTCTTCTGAGACCTCTTCGGTTTGTGGGTAGCTGTGTTCTGTTGTCTTCACATGGTCTTCTCTCTGTGCCTATGTAATATTTTGTTTTTAAAAGGACACCAGTCATATTGCATTAGGTCCTACCCAACTCACTTGTTTAAATTTGACTACTTCTTTATACACTGTCTCCACATACAGTCACATTCTGAGTATTGGGGGTCAGGATGTCAACACATGAAGTTGGGTTGGGGGGACACACAGTTCAACCCATAGCAATGTCTACTCTTGTAAGCACATTGTGGTGGGTTTTAGTGCACAGAATGTGGTCTGATTTCGTGAATGTTTCATTTGAGCATGAGAAAATGTGTATTATCACGGTGGGATCAAAAATCAGTTTTTGCTTCATGTATTTTGATCCTGTGTTAGATGCACACACAAAAATTAAGGATTCTGGTAACTTCTTGAAGAGTTGATCCCTTTATTACTATGTAATTTCTCTCAGATAATATTCCTTGTTCTGAAATTTGTCTAAAATCAATGTAACTACTCCAGCTTTCATTTACTATAGCAATGATATACCTTTTGCCATCTCTTTAACTTGTAGTCTGTCTTTATATATAGTGTATATTTTTACACAACATACGATTCTTTCCCTTGAAAGGGATTGTTGTTACAGATTGATATCTACCATATTTGTAATAGTTTTGCATTCACTTCACTTTTATCTTCCCTTTTTACTGCCTTCTGTGATTTCTGACTTTTAACGTGATTCAATTTTATCTGTTAGAAAAATAATGATGCTTACTTAAAATTTTTTGTACTGGTAACATTATAGAGTTTATAATATATGACACATGAGGTCCTCTAAAATAACAGTATACTGCTTTGGGCAGTTTAGGTGCCCTAAAACAGACTATTCCCAATTCCCCACCCCTGCATCTTATAACATTGTTGTCATTTGTTTCATTTATTCATAACCTATGGGTATATTGTTACTATTATTATTTTGAGTTTTCTAGATGCTAGTTATAAGAAAAAATTTTTATTTACCTTATTCTTCAACACCCTTCTTTATGTAGAATTCAGTTTCCGACACACACACATATATATATATATTTTTGGTAATCTTGTCTACTGGAAAAAAATTCCATTCTTGTTGACTGAGAAAGGGCTAGTTCTGGTTTTTCACTCCCGAATGACAATGTCATGGGATTCAGAGTTACAGGTTAGTTTTTCCTAAAATTCGTTAAATATTTAACTCCTCTAGTTGCTTGTGTGATTTCTCAAAGAGTGGCCCTTTTAATTTTCCATTGGATGCTAAACATGTGTTAGGTAACAGAACTGGAATTAAATAGGACTTTTGTGTGAGGTTTTATATTTATCTGACTCAGAGTGGGGCTGTGTTACTATTTTTTGTAGGGGTGTCAGAGGCTCCAGTATCCTCATGGCCTTGTTTTTGTCTTGCGTTTTATATTTCCCTATGAAATCCTTAAGTAGATTGTCATTATACTGGCCCTATTGATGTGGTGGTCATGTTTTGGGAAGGGTGTTTTTAAATCTTATGATTTTTTAAAAAGTATACCCGTGTCCATGTGCTAAACTTCTTTTCATCTGTGATTATTTCAAATGAGAAAAGAAATCCCAATGATAAACTTACAAAGACGACATGGCAAATATTACAAAATCTGAAAAAAAACCATAATATCTCAATGAACTGCTTGACTATAATTCTTTTCTACAGTTTTTTGACTATGTAGTCTTTAATATCCTCTGGCTATGACAACAATATCATGATTTTTTTTTTAGCAGGGAGCAAGTAGAAAGATGTCAGCCTTTCCTCTAATATAGTTAATTAAAATATTAATAATTAGATGCATAAACCATGACTTCACCCACAGATGTACTTGCTTCTGTTAAGACTGCTACGTTTGCTTCCTATACGTAAATTCTGAAAAAAAAATATTTCATGTGATCCCCTCAAAAAGGGAAGATATACATGTTTCATTTACCATTATATTTGTTGCATTATAGATTCTTGATAAAAAAGAATTTCGGGTTGGACCAATTATTGAAAACTGCGTTCCAGCTTATGATTTTACATGCCTGATGATTAGATGTATTTTCTGTGGATTAGCTTATTACCATGTCCATTTTTTTTTAATTTTTATTAAAATATTTTTAATATACAATCATGTTGATTTCAAACATACACCACAGTGGTTCAGCAGTCCCCGTGACCAACTTATATTGTTATTGTGAATTATTGCGTCCTTTTATTCCCCTCCAGCCACCCATCTGCCTCAACCCTTCCACCTTCATAACCACTAGTCACTTCTCAGGGTCTATGAGGTCTTCTGTTTTTTCTTTTTTTTATATTCCACATATAAGTGAAATCATACGGCATTTGCCTTTCTCCACCTGGCTCATTTCACTGAGCATAATACCCTCTAGACCCATCCATGTCACTGCAAATAGCACATTTTTCTTTTTATGGCTGAATAATATTCAATTGTGTAGATGTACATCTTTATCCATTCAACTTGATGAACGCTTGGGTATCTTCCATATCTTGGTTATTGCAAACAGTCCTGCAATAAACATGGGGGTGCACATAACTTTTCAAATCAGGGTTGTATTTTCTTCAAGTAAATTCCTAGGAGTGGGATTACTGGGTCAAATGGTATTTCTATTTTTTTATTTCTGGAGGAACCTCCATACTGCTTTCCACAGCAGTTGTACCAATTTGCAGTCACACCCAACAGTACAGGAGGTTTCCTATTTCTCTGCATCCTCAGTGTTTGTTGTTTCATGTCTTTTGGATAGTGGCTGTTCTGAGGTGAGGTGATAACTCATCGTGGTTTTAATTTGCATTTCCCTGATGATTAGTGATGTGGAGCATCTTTTCATGTGCTTGTTGGCCACTTGTATTTCTTCCTTGGAGAAGTGTCTTTTCTGGTTGTCCATTTTTTTGATTGGGTTATTCTTTTGGGTGTTGAGGTGTGAGTCCCTTTTATATTTTGGATATCAACCCCTTATCAGATAAATTGCTTATGAATATATTCTCCCATACTGTAGGATGCCTTTTTGTTCTACTGACAGTGTTCTTTGCTGTTTAGAAGCTTTTTAGTTTGATGTAGTCCCTCTTGTTCATTTCTTTTTGTTTGTTTCTCTTGCTGGACGAGATGTGTACAGGAAAAAGTTGCTCATGCTTACATTCAAGAGATTTTTGCCTATGTTTTCTTGTAAGAGTTTTATGGTTTCATGACTTACATTCAGGTCTTTGATCCATTGTGAGTTTACTTTTGTGTATGGAGTTAAACAATCCAGTTTCATTCTCTTACATGTAGCTTTCAAGTTTTGCCAGCACAAGTTGTTGAAGAGGCTGTCTTTTCCCCATTGTATATTCATGGGTCCTTTATCATGTATTAACTGACCATACATGTGTGGCCTTATGTCTGGACTCTGTATTTTGTTCCACTGAACTATGGGTCTGTTCTTGTGCCAGTATCAAGCTGATTGCTGTGGCTTTGTAAAGAGCTTGAAGTTAGGGAGCATAAGCTCCCCACGTTTGTTCTTCCTTCTCAGGATTGCTTTGGCTATTTGGGCTCTTTATAGTGCCATATGAATTTTAGAACTATTTGTTCTAGTTCATTGAGGAATGCTGTTCATATTTTGATAGGGATTGCACTGAATCTGTAAGTTGCTTTGGGCAGGATAGCCATTTTGACAATATTAATTCTTCCTATCCAGGAGCACGGAATGTGTTTCGATTTGTTGGTGTCTTCTTTCATTTCTCTCATGAGTGTCTTGTAGTTTTCAGAATATAGGTCTTTCATCTCCTTGGTTAGGTTGACTCCTAGTTATTTTCTTTTTAATGCAATTGTAAAGTGAGTTGTTTTCCCAGTTTCTATTTCTGCTTGTTTGTTGTTAGTATATAGGAATACCACAGATTTCTGTGTATTCTGTATCTTGCAACTTTGCTGAATTCAGTTATTAGTTCCAGTAGTTTTGGGGTGGATTCTTTAAGGTTTCCTATGTACAATATCATGTCATTTGCAAATAGTAAGTTTAATTTTTCCTTACCGATTGATCCCTTTTATCTCTCAGTGTTTTCTGATTGCCATGGCTAGGACCTACAGTACTATGTCGAATAAAAGTGGTGAGTGGCATCGTTGTCTTGTTCCTGATCTTAGATGAAAAGCTTTTGGCTATTAAGTATGATGTTCACTACAGATTTGTCATATATGGCTTTTATTATGTTGATGTACATACCCTCCATACACATTTTGTTGAGTTTCTATCATGAATGGATGTTGAATTCTGTCAAATGCATTTTCAGCCTCTATTGAGATGATCATGTGATTTTCATCCTTCTTTTTGTTAATGTGGTGTACGATACTGACTTAGAAATATTGTACACCATCCTTGCATCCCTGGAATAAATCCCACTTGGTCATGATGATCTTTTTGATGTATTTTTGAATTTGTTTTGCTAATATTTTGTTGAGGATTTTTGCATCTATGTTCACCAGAGATATTGGTCTACTTTTTTTCTGGTTTGGACATTGAGTGATGCCACTGGCCTCATTGAATGAGTTTGAAAGTTCTCCCTCCTACTTTTTGGAGTACTTTAAGAATGATGGGTATTAGCTCTTTAAATGTTTGGTAGAACTATGCTGTGAAGCCATTGTACCTCGGGTTTTGTTTTTAGGTAGACTTTTGATTACCCATTCGATTTCATTGCTGGTAATTGTTCTGTTCAGATTTTGTATTTTCCTGGGGCAGTCTTAGAAGGTTATATTTTCCTAGAAAGTTGCCCATTTCTTCTTGGTTGTTTAATTTTTTGGCATATATTTTTCCATAGTATTCCCTAATAATTCTTTGAATTTCTGTATCTACTGTGATTATTCCTTCTTCATTGCTGATTTTTTTTTCTGTGGACACTCTTTCTTATAAGTCTGGCTATGGGTTTATTTTCTCAAAGAACCAGCTCCTGGTTTCATTTTTGTTGTTGTTGTTATTTCTACGTTGATCTTTATTATGTCTCTCCTTCTAATAACTTTGGGCTTCATTTGCTCTTTTTCTCATTTCTTTAATTGTGATTTTAGACTATTTGGGATTGTTTCTTGAGGTAATCCTGTATTGCTATGTACTCTCAGAACTCCCTTTGCCACCTCCCACAGATTTGGGGCTGTTGTGTTTTTGTTTTCATTTGTCTTCATGAATTGTTTTAATTTGTTCATTGATCCATTTATTATTTAGAAGCATGTTAAGCCTCCATGAGTTTGTAGGCTTTTTAAATGTAATTTATTGCTAGTTTCATATCATTGTGATCTGAGAAGCTCTCTGATACACTTTTGATCTTTTTAAATTTATTGAGGCTCTTCTTGTGGCTTAGTATGTGATCTATTCTGGAGCACATTCCATGTGCACTTGAGAATGTGTATTTTGCTGCCTTTTGGTGGAGTGTTCTGGGAGATATGCTAAGTCCATTTGATCTAATGTGTTGTTCAGTCCCTCTCTTTGCTTATTTACTCTGTATGGTTGATCTGATGTGAGTGGTGTTAGTCTTCTACAATGATTGTGTTGCAAATCATTTCCCCCTTTAATTATTAGTATTTTAAATATTTAGGTACTCCTGTTGGGTGTATATATAATGGTTATGTCCTCTTGTTGGACTGGTCCCTTTATCATGTCATGTCCTTGTCTCTTGTTTTCAATCAATTTTGTCTGATATAAGAACTGCTAATCCTGCTTTCTTCTCCCCATTATTTGCTTGGAATATCTTTTTCCATTCCTTCACTTTTAGTCTGTGCATATCTTTGGGTCTAAAATAAATCTCTGGTAGGCAGCATATTGCTGGGTTATTTCCTTATCCAGTCTGCCACTTTGTGTCTTTTGATTGGTGCATTCAGTTCATTTACATTTAAGGTGATTATTGATATGTACTTACTCCCATTTTTTTTGTACCCCTCTGTTGCTTTCTTCCCCTCTTACACTCTTGTTATTGGTGGTTTTCCTTAGTATTGAATCTGGATTTTTCTTTAACTGTTTTTTCTGTATTTGTTGTAGGCTTTAGTTTTGTGGTTACAAAAGGTTCAATGATAGCTTCCTTACTATATGGTAGTCTATGTCAAACTGATTACTCTATTTCAAACACAGTCTAAGGGTATTTTTCCTTCTTCTTCCTCCTCCACATTTTCTGTATGTCAACCTGCATTTTGTGTATCCCTTGACTGATTTTGTGTAGCTGATTTTGCATTTAATTTCATACTTACTTGGTAATTGGTCTACTACCTTTACTGTGGGTTTATTTTCACTGATGAAAGCTCTTTAGCCTTAAAGTCATTTCCATCTACAGCAGTCCCTGTAAGGCTGTCTTAGTGGTGGCAAATTCCTTCAACTTTTCTCTGGAAATTGTTTAATCCCTGCTTCAAATTTTTACGAGAGACTTGCTCAGTAGATGATTCTTGGTTGGAGGTCCTTGTTTCAGTATTAAATATATATCATGGCATTCCTTTCTGGCCTAAAGAGTTTCTATTGAGAAGTCTGTGGATAGCCTGTTGGGATTTCCTTTATAAGTAATCCTTCTTCTCTCTCTGGTTGCTTTCAACATTCTCCCTATCTTTGATCTTTGCCATTTTCATTATTATGTCTTGGTGTTGTCTTCCTGGAGTTCCTTTTGTAGTGGTCTCTGCTTTTCCATGACCTAAGTATTTCCTTCTCCAGATTGGGGAAATCAACAATTATTTCCTCAAAGAGACTTTCTATCCCTTTGTCTCTCTCCTCTCCTTCTTGTACCTCTATTATGAAAATAGTTTCATGTGGATTGGTCACATAGCTGTCATTATTCTTTCATTCCTAGAGATCCCTTTTTCTGTTTCTCAGGTTGTTTTCCTGTTTTCTAATTTCCATTTCATTTAGCATCTCCTCTACATGATCTAATATTTTAAATTCCTCCATTGTATGTTTCATTATAGATACTGTGTTCTTCAGCTCTGAGTGGCTCTTTTTCAGATTTTCTCTCTGTTTGTTGAAGTCCTCCCTGAGATCTTGAACACTTTTCTGTAAATCCGTGAGCTTGTTCCTGACTTTTATTTTGAAATCTGTTTGATCTTGGGTCAGCCCTAGCTCAAGCAGACTTCACAGAAGATTGGTGTTGTGTGTTTCATTTAGCCCTCTTTCTGGGGTACTGTCGTGTACTTTTGATTGAATCATATTCCTCTGTCTACTCATTTTGCCAGGGTTTCTGTGTTTCTTCCTTTGTACTAGTTGGCTCTGCTGTACTTTCTGGCCTACAGAGTAATAGCTTTATGAAGGCATCATACAGTGCCCAGAAGCTCAAGATTCTTGACTCTCTACTGCATGGTTTTATTTTGTGGAAGCTCCAGCTTGGTGTGCCATGAGTGCAGCGTGTTTGTCTCTGGCATCTGTAGTGGTCTGAGTCTGGGCAGCTGGTTTGCTTAAGCTGCTGCCTTCATGATCAGCTCTGCATTCTCTGCTAAGATCGCTGTGGGCAGGGCTACCCTCTACCTGCATTGTTGCATTTTAACAAATGTATGTGCACATGCATCTTACTCCTCAGGATTTGTAGGACATTTCTGTAATGTCCCTCATGCCTTTTCCTGTAAGGCATTTCTCCCGATGCTGTAAGAAATGCTCACCAAAATGTTAGCAAATGGAATCCAGCAGCATATGCAAAGGCTAATATACTCTGGCCAGGTGGAGTTCATTCCCAAGAAGTGAGAGAGCTTTAATTTCCTGAAGCCAGTTCAATTCGCCACTTTAATGGAGTTGTCCTGCCAATGGGTTCCAGCTTCAGGCAAGTTCACCATGGATTCAGTGGGACCAACGAAATGACCGTAGAACATTCTGGGGGTGAAAGGGCTTATTACCGGCTTGTTCTTCCGGCAGTAGGTAGTGCATCTCTCACTCTGCTGAGAGCACTGGGCCGCGCTCTCCTGTACTGCAATAATATCTTACTGCCTGTGGGTGAGAAGCAGTAGCCTAGCAACAGGCCAGTTACATCATCCAGTGGTTTACGTTCAGTGAGGATCCTGGCCATAGGAATCCGAACTTCCCCACAGTAAATGGGGAAATATTCATATTCCACCTTAATTGATGCAGAACAAATAAATGACAAATTTCCCCACCTGTTTGTGACACATTCTCAACACGTGTGAATGGTAAAGTGCTTTCCTATAAGATCAGGAACAAGCATTCGCGTCCAGCCTCACCCACTCTCCCTCAGCATTATACTAGAATATCTAGCTGGTCTGTTAGGACAAAGAAGGAAAAAGAGGCATAAGCATTGATAAAAATAGTTAAACTTTCTTTATTCTCAGGATACAGCGTTGTATATCTGGAAAACATCCTAAGGATTCTACTGTAAAACCGCTAGTGATAATGAGAACTTAGAACTTCAAAAGATACAAAATCTGAAGGATGTATACCACAAAGAGGACAAGTACTGATTCTGTTCCATCTCACTACGCTGATGGACAGAGACTGTAATGGGCTATGTGGTGGGGCTTGATAATAGGAGGAGTCTAGTAACCATAATATTGCTCATGTAATTGTACTTTAATAGCAAACTAAAATAAAAAAAGATACAAAATCAGGTTTCTGAAGATCACTTGTATTTCTGTAACCTGGTAACAACTAATGATAAGGGGAAATAAAAAGTGACTTAGAGTACACAGAACATAAAATAAACTTCTGAAATTAAATATAGGGGAATAACATTGTGACTTTTGAGTAGATAAAGATGTAGCAGATGGGATATAAAGGGTGTTAATTACTGGTATATAAAGTATATTTAAAGAACTCACAAGAACAATTTTTAAAAATGCTTTTTGACTTCCTGTACAAAAGATAGGGAATTTCAATGCTCTTCCTTTCTGACCAGTTCTGCATGATACGTTTTGTTAAGGTTCTCTAAGATAATACGCCTAGTGTTCAAAGCTAATGGCTCCTACTGCCGTCCAGCTCCCGGATTCTCTCTTCACCGCGTAGTCACTTCGTTTATTCTCTGGCTTCACGCTTAACCCCATGGCTATATTGTTCAATATGGAGAAAGTTCTAATGACATCCTTATGCCCATCACTTTGACAGTTAAACTACCATATTTTCTCCCTTAAATTTTTTAAATACAAATTGAGAAAAACAGTATGCAAAACCTCCGTGGATCCGTTGCCCAATTGTAATGACACCATGTGTGGCCAGTATTGTTTAATGACTCTTTAGTATTACCTTCTGTCTGGCTCATGTTCGGGTCACACCAACTCCCGGTAAAGTGCTTCACAGGTGCTTTGCTGGACCAGGACCCAGATTGCAGTGGGTCACGCGGGTGAGATGGACTCTGTGTCTCAGGGCTTGTGTTTCACCACAACCCACCCTCCTCCTCATGCGGATGGTGTTGAAATACTGGGAACTTTTCCAGTCCTGATTTTTCAGCTGGTCCCAGCCTTGGTCCCCTGACCTTGGGTGTATGAGGGGTGGAGGTAGGCCACACTCTCCGTGAGAAGCGGTCCTGTGGGGAAGCCTCTGCCCATTCACTTCTGATCAGAAATCCCCCGAGGCCTCCACAGTGTGACCTGCCACCCACTCTGCAGTCACAGGCTGCCACACCCCGTAAATGTGGGACGGGTTCTGGTGGGTGAGCTCCCTTGGTTGCAATTGCCCTGGGGTGGGATATTGCTTCTATACTGGGGCCTCCCCATGTTAGCTGCCCCACGTCCCTTGGGCTTTAGCCTTGAGGTTAGCGGCATGCTGTGCATCCTGTCAACACCATATGCCTGTGCCCTCCAGTCTGTGCCCTGTGGTTAGCCCTCCTTTAAGGACAGGGAGACAGCGGCTGGGAGAGGCAACAGAGCTGTCATGAGGTCTCCGGGAGCTCTGGGCCCTAACCTGAGAGGCATGAGTTTCCCTGGGGTGTCCCAAGGCTGTCTCTTATTCACACAGCATGGTAAGAAAAACCTCAGTCCCCTCCCATGGCGCTGAAACCTCATGTCCAGGCCTCAGTGTGGAGCTGTGATGGCAGGTAGCCAGGCTCCCTCTGCCCTTGTCAGGGCCCTGGTGGCAGCCATGCTGGTGCCCTCTGTCTGCCCCCCATGCTAGGGTCAGCCCCGCCTCACACGGGACAGGCGCACCGAGGCACCCTCTTACTCTCCTCCCTTCCCACAGAGCAGCCCTCCGAGGGGTTCCCTTCTAAATGGAGAGCAGGAGGGCGGCTCTGGGACCCTGGAATGCCGGGAGAGAGGTGAGACATACCAGATGTCCCATCTTTACCATCGCAGGATGGACCCTTCCCCTTCATCTGTGCTGGTGGTGCCTTGGTACAGGGCCAGGCCAGCAGCCGTCCTGGGGAAGTGACCTGCCTGGCCTGGCCGCTGCCCTGTGGGGAACTGGGCGGGGCGGCATCAAAGAGTGAAGTGTGAGCAATACACACAGAGGATTGAAGCAGAGGATGGCTGCCCTTGCCCCAGTGCCCAGTGAAGATCGGTTGGTTGGTGTGTGTAAGGGGAGTGTCCGTATAGAGCAGTGCCAAGGCTTCCTGCAGGACAGGCTGCCTGAACGGCCCCTGTGGGATGAGGAAGGTCCACGAGCTGGGGAGGAGGGCAGATGTACTGTCCGTCTCAGGCTGCCCCTGGGTACCACCCCCTGCAGTGTGAAAGGTCTTGCACCCCGGGGTCACATGCAAAGCTGGGGTGTGGATCCAGCCTCCTGGTGAGCAGGCTTGGGTTTGTGTTGCAGGCTTTGGTGACGTTTGAGGATGTGGCTGTGGATTTCACGCAGAAGGAATGGAAGCTGCTGAGCCCTGCACAGAGGACCCTGTACAGGCACGTGATGCTGGAGAACTTCAGCCACCTGGTCTCGCTGGGTGAGTGGGGGCTCCCCTCGGGGCTATTTTGCCTGCTGTGCATCTTTCTCTGCCCAGGGTCCCTCTGAGAACCAGGTGCTCAGCTTCCTGTTCCCCTGGGGATGGGCAGGGGCTCTCTACTGCTGGCATTGCATCCTGGCAGGCCTCGCTCCCTGGGCAGGGTGCCCCTCCCGAGCTGCTCCTCCAAGCCCAGGAGACAAGTCACACTGCTGCCGGTGTGAGCCAGCACATCTGCCCTGCCAGTGAATAGCCCGTGAGCCTACAACCAAGGGTGACCTGCTCCTTTTTCCCACTAAGCAGGAATTCCCTGTTCTAAACCACACCTCATCACTTGACTGAATGAGGGGAAGAGCCCTGGAGGGAAGAGAGAAGACATCTGCCAGGTCCCCATCCAGGTGAGGGGAACCTCTGGGTGGACACTGGCCTTTGGCCATGCAGGGCAGGGGCAGCTCCTCAGAGGCCCTGGCAGGAAGCTGTCCTCCCGCACCGTGGCTGTTGAGGCTGCCTGACCCCTGCCTCCCACACTGTCGTCATCTTGGCCTGCTTGAGGGGGTGTCCTGGGTGCCCTGACTCCTTCCTGCTGCAGGAAGAACATTTGTCTTATTTGACGTAAGCCTTCCTTTGTGTACAGCAGTCTTTCCCATGGTGGCCTTTCTGACCGCCCACCTGTGAGATAGCAGTTGTGTGTCTTCTCTTTGTTATTGCCTTGCAGAACTGTCCATCACGTCTTTGACCTCTTCCTCGCTCCACCATTGTCTCCAGGGCCACTTCTTCTTCCTTTCCCCTCTTGTGCCTGAGGCACTGCCTTTGGGGGGCTGGTCTCTGGAGTTGGGCACCGTGGGGACTGCTTGTCATGGCCCTTTTTTTCACGTGTCGCCTGGACTTGCTCTCTTGGAGCAATGGGGGTTCACGCTTGGGCCACTTGTTCCCATCTCCTGTGTGCCCAGTACTTTCTGGGCCTCCATCCCCCAGGCTCTTGTGGCCGGATCACGGGAGGTTCTGCTGAGAAGTGATGCCCCTTCTTCGGCTGTGGACAAGTGCAAATTTGTGGTGTATCTTCCTGTCGTGCTGAAGGTGTTGGGTTTAGGCTTCACCTGGTCCTAGTGGTCCCCAGGCCCGTCTTGGGGAGCCTGTTACCCGGCTCAAGTTTAGGTGGCTGCCATTATCCTCATGTGCTTGAAGTCTCCTTTGGGTCCTGCTGTAGAAATCACAGTGCCAAGGCCGTGAACACATTCTGTAGATTGTTGTTTCTCAACTCGTGTATCTACCGATTTGCTTGGCAGGAGTGGGTCAGTCTGAACTGTCCATCCAGTATTGGAGAGACGAATTTTAAATCTTCTATTGCACAATAGCTGTTGCATTCCTCCCTGATGACAGCTGTTGTGTAGTGATGGTAACCCTTTGTCCCACTCTTACTGTACAGATGTAAGACTGATGAGCTCTGTGGACTCGTGTCCAGCCTCCATCTCTTGGGGACACTCCTGCCTCTTCCCACTCACCCTCTTTTCCCACTGGTCGATTATTTTGAAGCAAATCTTGGTCATCCTATCATTTCATCTCCAATATCTAGTAACACTTACTCTATTTGATCTTAATAGTATGGTTCATTAGATTTATTTTGATAGCATTAACCATTTAACATGTTTTTATACCATGTGTCTTTTAAGGTTACATCCCACAATACTTTCTGCCAACAGTCTGAAACTTTTGTAACTTCCTGGATTCAACACTTAGCATTTTGCTCTGTATTCTTGATGACATGTTTCCCCATCTGAGCCTCCCTCTCATTGTCCAAGAGCCCATTTGATGTTTGGTGCTGTCAAAGGGATTTGCAGAAAACATTTCCTCTAACCCATGAGCATTTCCACGTGGAAGTCCATCTAACCAGTATTCAGATGTTTCCATGCGGGTCTTTGTAGGTAGAATCCAAATACCATGACGAGTAAAGACCTGCAGTGACAGGCAGTGTGTTCTCACATGCGTGCACCTGTGTGAGCTGAGCCCTGCGGTTCCCCAGCACATCCCCTCAGGCCCCTTCCCAGTTGTGTCCTGCCTCCCCATGGAACAGACTAGAGAGCCAAGATATAAACCCAAATATGTATGATCAATTAATATATGATAAAGGAGCCATGGACATACAATGGGGAAATGACAGCCTTTTCAACAACTGGTGTTGGCAAAACTGGACAGGTACATGCAAGAGAATTAAACTGGATTATTGTTTAACCCCATACACAAAAGTAAACTTGAAATGGATGAAAGGCCTGAATGTAAGTCATGAAACCATAAAACTCTTAGAAGACAACATAGGCAAAAATCTCCTGAATATAAGCATGAGCAGCTTCTTCCTGAACGTATCTCCTCAAGCAAGGGAAACAAAAGCAAAAAGGAACACATGGGACTACATCAAACTAAAAAGTTTCTGTACGGCAAAGGACACCAGCAAAGAACAAAAAGGCATCCTACAGTATGGGAGAATATATTTGTAAATGACATCCGACAAGGGATTAACATCCGAAATATATATAATGAACGCACTTGCCTCAACACACAAAAAGCAAATAACACAAATAAAAAATGGGGAGAATATAAAGACACAGTTCTCCAAAGAAGAAACTCAGATGGCCAACAGACACATGAAAAGATGCTCCACATCGCTAATCATCAGGGAAATGCAAACTAAAACCACAATGAGATATCACCTCACACCAGTAAGGATGGCATTGAAAAGACTAAGAACAACAAATGCTGGCAAGGATGCAGAGAAAGGGGAACCCTTCTACACTGCTGGTGGGAATATAGGCTGGTTCCACCATTGTGGAAAGCAATATGGAGGTTCCTCAAAAAACAAAAAATAGAAATACCATTTGACGTAGGAATCCCACTCCTTGGAATTTACACAAAGAATAAAACTTCTCAGACTCAAAAAGACATATGCAACCCTATGTTTATTGCAGCACTATTTACAGTAGCCAAGATATGGAAGCAACCTAAGTGTCCATCAGTAGATGAATGGATAAAGCTGTGGTACATATACACAATGGAATACTATTCAGCCATAAGAAAGAAAATCCTACCATTTGCAACAACATGGATGGAGTTAGAGGATATTATGCTCAGTGAAATAAGCCAGGCGGAGAAAGACAAGTGCCAAATGATTTCCCTCATTTGTGGAGTATAACAGTGAAGCAAAACTGAAGGAACAAATAGCAGCAGACTCAGAGACTCCAAGAAGGGACTAGTTGTTACCAAAGGGGAGGGGTGGGGGACTGTGGGTTGGGAGAGAGAGAGAAGGGGATTGAGGGGTATTATGTTCAGTACACATGGTGTGGGGTATCACGGTGAAAACAGTATAGCACAGAGAAGGCAAACTGAACCTGTGGCATCTTACTACATGGATAGACAGTGACTGCATTGGGGTATGGGTGGGGACTTGATAGTATGGGTAAATGTAGTAACCACATTGTTTTTTCATGTGAAGCCTTCATAAGAGTGTATATCAATAATACCTTGATAAAAAGTTTTTTAAAAATACCCTTAATAATCCATCCAAAAACTAGCAGAATAACTGAGTTCAGCAAAGTTGCAGTATACAAAATTAATACACAGAAATCTGTTAAAATGCTATATACTAACAAACTAGCAAAAAGAGAAATCAAGAAAACAGCTCTATTTACAATTGCATCACAAAGAATACAATACCTAGGAATAAACCTAACCAAGGAAGTGAAAGACCTATACACTGAAAACTACAAGACACTCATGAGAGAAATTAAAGAAGATACCAATAAATGGAAATGCATCCCATGCTCATGGATAGTAAGAATTAATATTGTCAAAGTGGCCATCCTGCCTAAAGCAGTCTTCAGATTCAGTGCAACCCCTATCAAAATCCTAACAGCATTCTTCAACGAACTAGAGCAAATAGTTCTAAAGTTCATAGGGAACCACAAAAGACCACGAATAGTCAAAGCAATCTTGAGAAAGAAAGATAACGCTAGGGGGATTACACTACCCAACTTCAACCTCTATTACAAAGTCACAGTAATCAACACAATTTGGTACTGGCACAATAACAGACCCATAGGTCAATGGAACAGAATAGAGAGCACAGATATAAACCCAAGCATATATGGTCAATTAATGTACGATAAAGGAGCCATGAATATACAATGGGGAAATGACAGCCTCTTCAACAACTGGTGTTTGCAATACTGGACAGCTTCATGCAAGAGAACAAAACTGGATTACTGTTTCTAACTGAATAATGTAAGTCATGAAACCATAGAGCTCTTAGAAGAAAACATTGGCAAAAATCTCTTGAATATAAACATGAGCAACTTTTCCTGAACACATCTCCTCGGACAAGGGAAAGGAAAGCAAAAATGAACAATTGGGACTACATCAAGCCAAAAAGCTTCTGTACAGCAAAGGACACCATAAAAAAAAAGGCATCCTACAATATAGGAGAATATTTTTTTTAATGACATATCCAAAAAGGGATTAACATCCAACATGAAAAGATGCTCCCCATCGCTAATCATCAAGGAAATGCAAATTAAAACCACAATGAGATATCACCTCACACCAGTTAGGATGGCCTACATAGAAAAGACTAGGAACAACAAATGGTGGCGAGGATGCGGAGAAAGGGGAACCCTCCTACATTGCTGGTGGGAATGTAAATTAGTTCAGCCACTGTGGAAAGCAATATGGAGGTTACTCAAAAAACTAAAAATAGAAATAGCATTTTACCCGGGAATTCCACACCTAGAAATTTACCCAAAGGAAACAACTTCTCAGATTCAAAAAGTCATATGCACCCCTATGTTTTTTTATTTTATTTATTTTTTCTTTGCCAAAATAAGATTTTATACCCCTATGTTTATTGAAGCATTATTTACAATAGCCAAGATATGGAAGCAACCTAAGTGTCCATCAATAGATGAATGGATAAAGAAGATGTGGTACATATACACAATGGAATATTATTCAGCCATAAGAAGAAAACAAACCCTACCATTTGCAGCAATATGGATGGAGCTGGAGGGTATCATGCTCAGTGAAGTAAGCCAGGAGGAGAAAGACAAATACCAAATGATTTCCCTCATTTGTGGAGTGTAACAATGAAGCAAAACTGAAGGAACAAAACAGCAGCAGACTTACAGACTGCCAGAAGGGACTAGCGGTTGCCAAAGGTGAGGGGTTGAGGAGGGTGGGGAGGGAAGCAGGGAGAAGTGGGTTGAGGGGTATTATGATTAGTACACATGCTGTTGGGGGGCAGTCGTGGGGAAGACAGTGTAGCACAGGGAAGACAAGCAGGGACTGTGGCACCTCACTACACTGATGGACAATGACTTCAATGGGGTGTTGGGGGGGGACTTGATAATATGGGTGAATGTAGTAACCACATTGTTTTTCTTGTGAAACCTTCATAAGTGTATATCAGCTATATCTTAGTACCCCAAAAAAAGCCTCTTAGCATGTAAGAGACACCTTCTTTGTCCTCAGAACAGAGGGGTCCCTCTCAGGTTTAGCAATAAACCTGCTTAGACTGTTGAGTTGGCATCCCTTCTTTTCCTTTTATAATCTAAACAGCCAAAATTGATAGAACAGCCCTTTGCATCCATGGGATAACCACCTAAGAGTCATGTTTTTGAGTCATGTTTATTTTCCACAGTAGCAAAGAGAGGTCAACTGTGACTCTGCTCCAAAACACAGAAACCATAGTCTGCCACTGCAGAAGAAAAAAAAATCGATTAACAGAAAGATAACATGATTAATTCTGTTGAACATCAGTAGCCCAACTGTTAGTCATGTACTTCAGGACTGGCGAATCTCTACACAGCACCAGGGATAAATATTTTAGGATTTGCAAGCCAGATTATCTCACTTGTCTGCTGTCGTAGGGCAAAGCCACCAGAAGCCAGTAGCTAAATAATGCAAGGCTTCTGGGAACGCACTCAAGGTGGACACAGCCTGAACCTGAAATGTCAAACAAGGGCTCTCGCCCAGTCCAGCTCACACCTTCTGAAAACACGCCGCTGCAGAACCGGGTCTAACATGGCTTCCGCCGTCCTGCAGATCGTCAGAAGCAGTGGCGTACAACTTCAACAGCCTGGCTGTCGCACCTTTGCACCGCCCTGGTGTCCTTGCTGGGAAGGAATTCAGTTCAGAGAGGCAGGGAAGTCAGAGTGAAAAGTGAGGAATGAATTCATCAAAGCGAGAGGAGCAGGGAAGGGCAGCTGCCTTGAAGACAGCCGAGAGCAAGGAAGAGCAGAGAGAGGAAACGGAAGCTCATCGAACGGCTCTGTGTGGCAGATCCGCTGCCAACTCCTCAAGCCAGGGTCACCTGGTGTCCAATGTGCGCTTGAATCTGCATAACCTGGGAACTGAGTCCCTCCCACCCCAGGATTTGGGGGAGCCGCAGAGCACTGGATGCAGTGAGATTATGTTCTGAGAACTTCCCAAAGTCAAAGAAAGGAGATTCGATCATACAGCTGCAGGGGCCCCTGGCAACGGGAACTAGAAATCCCAAATCAGAGCTCTCAGTAGCCCCTCCTTACTTATCTGGAGTAGAACAGAGACAGAGGGAAGACTTGTGCTTACGTCTGGAGAACAGAATAAAATAGTACAAAGAAGCTTGCCACTGGAAGGGCGCAGGGACAAAAAGCAGACACTCAAAGAAAGGCGAGTGTGGGCAACCTCAGCAAGGAGGCCTGCTAAGGGTTTAGGGTCTGGGGTTTGGGGTAGTGGGTCTGCATAAGGCATGATCTGCTGGGGCCTGCCAGCAGGAGTCGAACAGTTCCTGAGAGGGGGCATCGGGCTGTATATACAAGACAACAGGAGGGCAAACTGTCTGGTGCAGAATGCAGAATGCAAAGAAGCTTTATTCTGGCATGGCTTACATACACATGAATTGCCTACAAATTAGATTCACACACCCTTCTCAAGGACCTCAATCCAATCACTTAAGTATTGCCCACAGATCAATACAATGGGCTGGTCCAGGTGGGTGGCCTCGAGATAAGACCTCCCTGCATTCCTGAGATACTTGTTCCCGGAATTTAGGAAACTTTTCAAGGTTTCTTTCAGTCAGGCCCGGTTCAGGCCTTTGATGGAGACTAGGCACAAAAACACAGTCAGTCCTGTCCTGTACTCTTGCTCCTTCTGTCCCAACCGCTCTCCACATCTCCCCCTTTTTTATTTTTTAAAATGCTTGAATGCATGGGATGACTGTGCCTGTCTTAGGTTGGTCAAGAATGGGGATGGCCTTACCCGTCATTGGGCTGATGGTTGCATGACCCATTCCCTGTCTTAGGTTGGTCCACTCCCCTTCTTGCCTTACCCATCACTGGCTATCCAGCCTCCTAAGCCAAAATTGGCTGGGGGGGTTAAGTGATAAGTTTTTGCTTGTGGAGGCTTCCATAGATTTGCTTCAGCACTTTTTCTTAATTATTCCGCACATTTACATAGACATCACCAATTAATAGAAGAGGGATTGACACAAGCAAGCACTGTAAAATCTTTTGCATTATCATTAAAACCCCACTCCTCATTTTGATCATTCATGTTCACCCTTCATCCTGACTCAGCTGCCAGCTTCCAAATATAAGTTTGAGGATGCCCATTACTAGACCACCACATTCCAGCCGTCAGCTGATGATCTGAACAGTTATCGCAGGTAGACCAGTCCCAATAGTGCCCTGTTGACACATTACACCATTTTGGGGTTCTTTCTACACAACGGGTCCGTAACATTGTTGCATTAACCCTCGTATTCTCTGTGCCACAATAAGGCACTTGCTGAGGGGGAAAAGGATGTCCATGGTCATAGTCACATTTGGATTTACTCTTGGAATCGTTAGTCATCCCCGGATAGGACATATTCACCGCGGGCATGAGCACTGTTACCTTCACTGTCCATAACATTGATACAATTGTCAGAAGGCCCAGCACGGAAGCACACCGGCATTCCTTTTCCTTCGGCTGAATAATTCTGATAAGGGCTCAGGGCAGGCAATTCCTGGAGGTGGAAGGATGACCCAGAATCCTGGTATCATTGACCTGGACAGTGATCTCCGGGCCATCCCAAACCACTGGGTGGAGGATCGGAGGGTCTGGCACAAATGCCCAGTGTATGTGGTTGGCTCCCGTGGCAGTCAGCAGAATGCAGAGGAGTATGAGCTTAAGCATGGCGGACCAATCTTTCTGGGAGCCACCTGGCTCCTTCTGCATCCTGTGGAAAAACACAAACATGCCCTCGTCCCCAGATTAGTACTGGATCTGGGCCATTCCATTGACCCGTGAGAGGATCCTTCCACCTCACCCTAGCATATGAATCTTTTGTTTTTGGATGCCAAAATCTATCCGCTGCAGACCTGCTCTGTGCATCTATGGTGAGAAAATTTAAAATAAAAAGTGCATGGTTTAAATAGTTTCCCGGAGTTTCCGGGTATAACTCCCCCTTTTTTATTTTTTGAAGCTGATGCTTCAGGGTACTGTGTGTCCTTTCCACAATACCTTGTCCTTGGGGATTGTAAGGAATACCTGTTTTGTGAAGGATTTGAAATTGTTTGCAGAATTGCTGAAATGCACGGCTGGTATAGCCGGTCCCATTGTCTGTTTTAATCTCTCTTGGCACGCCTGTAATGCCAAAGCATTTTAAGCAATGGGCTGTAATGTGTTTAGTGGCTTCTCCAGTTTGTGCTGTTGCCATAATAAAGCCAGAATAGGTGTCTATAGAAATATGGACATACTTAAGTTTTCCAAACTCAGGTATTTTTGTAACATCCATCTGCCACAGCTGATTAGGCACAATACCCTGGGGATTAACTCCCTGGTGTTGAACAGTGTGATGAGTGGGACACCTGGGACACTGCTTTACTATCTGTCTGGCAGCCTCTCAGGAAATTTGGAATTGTTGTCTTAAGCTTTGACTATTTTGATGATATAAAGCATGAGATTGCTGAGCTTGCTGTAATTGGGAGAGGAAAACATTGCGGGTAGCAATGTCAGCCTTAGCATTTCCTGAGGATAAGGCACCTGGTAAGCCTGTGTGTGCTCTGGTGTGTCCCACAAAGCAGGGGACTTTACGACTGTGTATATGTGTTTGTAACTGGGTGAATAAATTTCTTATTTCTATATTGAGAGATCCTATAGCTGCAGCAGTTTCTAGGGGGGGTAATAGCTTTTGCAACATATTGACTGTCTGTCCATAAGTTGAAAGGCTCAGTGGGGGTAGCAGAAAACAAAGCTGCAACAGCACAAAGTTCTGCTATTTGTGCTGAAGAGGTGGGACTGAAAAGTGTGTAAGTTTTTTTTCTTTGTTTGTTTGTTTTGTTTTGTTTTTCTGGGAGAGCAAGGTACGGACTTTTATTTAAAAATAAAGTGATAGGACAGAGCTCCCGGCTCATGCCAGGAGGGGACAAGAGAGTACGATGTTCTGTGTTGTCTAGGGGTTTTATAGGCAGATGAGGATTTTTCAAGAACATGAAAAAAAGGTTTAGGGGTGCAGACCTGCTAAGTGGTGTCTGGACACCCAGAATTAACAATACAAGGAATTCCTCGCCCCATCTGTCTCTCCAGGATACTGGCATCTTGGTCTAGGGGCATATCAAAAGGTGGCCTGCCCAGCCCCAAGGTGGGCTAAGGTATTGTCTGTTTGCTAAAGAGTAAGTTAAGAATCCTGCTTCCCAAACTTCCTGGGTGTTAAAATGCAATCTTATCTTTAAGGTGGAATCTTTGCTGCCTTTTACTATGTTGTTTACAGCTGGGTCGATGTCTGAACAGAGACTAATACAATCTGAAATTGTGCCTTTTTTTCTGAAAGGGCGAAGGGCTACCTGGCACGCATAATTTGCATTCTCATAGGTAATTGTTTTACAAGGAGAAGGCCTGCATCTGTATCTCCTATCAATCTGCTAGATGTTTGCATTAAACAAGAGACAAAATCTTGAAAAGGCTCATCTGGCCCTTGCCTAATTTTAGATAAATCTTCGGATCGTGCCCCCCACTGAGGGCAGTTTCATCCAAGCTTCCTTAGCAGCGGCATTGGCAGCAGGATCGAAATCTAACTGCCTGTTAAGATCACTGTAGGGTCCTTCCCCCATAAGCATTTCAAAAGTTACTGGATGATTTTGAGCTCTATTAATATCAGCTGTCTTTTGACATTGCTCCACATATTCTGATCTCCACAATAATCTCCTCCACTTAAACAGGCTCGTGCAATAGCTTTCCAATCAGAGGGTGGGAGAGAATCAGCTGCAAAAGCCTCAAGCACAGTTTGTGTAAATGCAGCAGTGGCTCCATAGGATGAGCAGGCCATTTTCAGCTCTTTCAGTTGTTTGAATGATAAAGGCTGATGGATTCTGTGCCTCACCCCTTGCTCATCCACTTCCTCAAAGACCAGACAGGCTACAAAAACCCATGGTATCTTCCCCTCTGTCTGAAGCTTGTTTCGGAGCCTTTTGCAGGGGAGAAAGCTGTTGTAGTGGCAACAGCTGTCTTTTATCTGGTCTAGGTTTTAAAGGCGAGATGGCCAAGGCTGTAAGAGGTGGCGCAGGGGGATTAAGCCCTGCAACAACTGACTGAGGGGGAGTTGGAGGAGTATATTTCAATGCACCTTCAGCCATGAGCTTGCTAAAGGTTTTACACAAGCAAACCTCTGGCAGATCTAATTTTTCGGGCCTTTGTTCTTTAAAATCTGTTAAAGAGCCGCAATCACTTTCCCATTCTTCCTCGTCCGCCACTTCCGATACAGTCTCGGGTGGTGCGGAAGGAATGGCTCGACTGGCTTCAGCATCTATGGTTTCACTTTTGCCTGTAGCCAAATTTAATCTCTGCCTCTCATGTCTAGGACCTAAGCCATCTCTGATTAGAGTCCAAAGCCCAAAAGCGTAAGCAAAGAGCACACTGCTATTCCCGTTTCCCATACTTATCTCTATTGTAACACTATTGTTTATAGATAATGAGGTTTTATACTTCCACTTTTAGCTAGCGAAGTAGGAAAGAGCTAGGAGCGCCCTTCTCCTGACTCAAAGGCCAGGGCGGCCTGAAAAAGCAGCTCAAAGTCAGAGACTGAGAAAGAGACACTCCTCACGGATACCCTGTCGGGCTGTCGGGGTCTGAATCCAGACACGCAGGCCTGTGAGGAGCCGCTGACGTGTGGCCTCAGCCTGAACTCTCGCAGTTGCCCACGGCGTTCCTCAGCCCCTCGCATCCAAGGAGATGCCCCTGAAAGGGAATCCTGGCCTCCGCTCAGCTGACGTTCCCGGCTCCCAAGGGAGACGGGGGATCCACTGAGGGAGACGCAGGGGAACCTGTCGCTCGAGACTCGAGAACGGCAGCCGGGCTAGTCCCGTTTAAGTGGCTGACGAGCCCCCGATGTTGTGAGCCACAGACGGCTTTTTTTTTTAATAAGAAAAGTAAAAGAGAAAGGCAGTGTCTGTTCCCCGGGGTTATTATGCCTTTTATTATACTCACGGATTGTTGGTCCTTTTCTTCAGCTCCTGTCTTTACCACCGTCCCCGCACTTTCTTGCCTGCATGCTATGGCAGAAGTGCTTCAGATCCACAGCGCTGCGTTTTCTCTCTTGGTGGCTCCCTGGCGTTGCTCCCCCGTACTCAGGTCCCTACTCGGGCGCCACTTTCTGCCGGGGCCTGCCGGCAGGAGTCAAACAGTTCCTGAGTGGGGGCGTCGGGCTGTATATACAAGACAACAGGAGGGCAAACTGTCTGGTGCAGAATGCAGAATGCAAAGAAGCTTTATTCTGGCATGGCTTACATACACATGAATTGCCTACAAATTAGATCCACACACCCTTCTCAAGGACCTCAATCCAATCACTTAAGTATTGCCCACAGATCAATACAATGGGCTGGTCCAGGTGGGTGGCCTCGAGATAAGACCTCCCTGCATTCCTGAGATACTTGTTCCTGGAATTTAGGAAACTTTTCAAGGTTTCTTTCAGAGTCAGGCCCGGTTCAGGCCTTAGATGGAGACTAGGCACAAAAACACAGTCAGTCCTGTCCTGTGCTCTTGCTCCTTCTGTCCCAACCGCTCTCCACAATGATGTATACAGGCGATTTAACTCCTGTGAAGTTTTGTGTTAAACATAGGGTTATTTAGGTGACTGCACCGGTCTGATGTCACATTCTCTATACACATAGCCTCATTAACATCTCCAGGTCTATCTCCGATCCAGGTCACAAAGTTTCTTGATTGATTGAGGAGCTGGAAGAAGAGGAAGAGCATAGAGATTCTCATAAGGAGTAAGTTGGGCCTTTATCAGATTTCACAAGGGCAGGACGTGGTCCCATTTCCCTGCCCTACCTCACGGGGCGGGGCTGAAGTCCTTGACTGACAGTCCCAGGCCTCGGAGGCCTCACCTAATCTTTACAACGAAGACGGATCCGGACATTCCGAGTCACTCCTGGCCTGTGAAACTTCCTGATGAGCCGAGTCCTCTCTGGGTGTCCCGTTTATGTGTAACTCTTTCGAGGCCCTGCCAATGGCTCTACGGGCCTTATTCTCTCTCCACCCCGCTGTTTGCCTGTCTAACAGGCCCAGACTCAGGGACACCCGCACGCGCTCGCAGCCGCCCCGCCCACAGCCCGACCGCCCGCTTCTCAGGCTCGTCCGCGAGGCAGGCCGGACGTCCTCTGCACGCACGCAGGCACGCAGGGGAAAACGGGATCGGGATGCGCGCCCGACGCCCCGCCCGCGCCGGCGGCGCATGCGCGCGCCTGCAGCCCACCTACCGACCGAGTGGTCGGAGTCTCGCGGGATCTCTCCTTTGTCAGGTATTTTGACATCTCGCGTGAGGCTGCGGGCTGCGCGGAACTGTCGCCGTGGCCCTCAGCCAGACCCACGCTTAGGTGGCGTCCGTAGCCATGGGGCCGAGCCGGGTGCGGGCCGTTTTCTTTGACCTGGACAACACGCTCATCGACACGGCCGCGGCGAGCAGGACGGGCATGTGGGAGGTAACGCCCGGCTCCGCCGCCCGCCCCGCACCCAGCGCCTTCCCGCCCCCTCGGTGTCCCCCAACCCCACCGCCACGCTCGCGTGTCCGCTTGGCCGGCGCCCGTCCGCCCGGAGGTCCCGGGCGTTGAGACCCCCTCGCCGGAAGCGGCGGGCAAGGGCGGGGGCTGCCCGCCTTCCAGCCCCGAGGCCCGATGCCCGCCTTGCTCCGCCGAGGTTCGGGGAGGCTGGATCCCTGAAGTGGGCTCAGCGCCTCGGGCCGGGAGGACGCCACTGGAGCCGCCCCGGTGGCGAGGCCGCACCGCGCCGCGAGACAGCCGGCTGCCGCCGGGGCAGGCGTGGCGGCGCCAGGACCAGCGCGCCCAGTGCTGCGGTGGGTCTTGGCGCAGCCCCCTAGCGTTAGGTTTCAGTGGCGAGCCTGGAATCGCCGAGAGCAGCCCCGGCGCGGGCCCTCCCTGCGTGAGGTGTTGTCCAGCAGCACCCGCTCGCTGCTGAGGCACAGACGCCGTATCACACTTCGCCCATGCCCCCTCAGGCCGCGGTCCACCGTGCTTGCTTTCCTCTCTGCAGCGCAGGGGAGAGAACCAAGATCCGCCGATGCGGGAAAACCCACGCTGAAAAGCGAAGCCTTCCAGCCCCGAGGCTCCCGTCCTCTGCGTGCTTTACGAGTTCGCTTCCTTGGACCTTCCTCCTCTTCCTCGGTGGTCTCTCCCACACTCAAAAGCTTTGGAAAAGAACGCCTCCCTTGGGCCCTTCTGCTTCCACTTGATGTTACCTATCTCTTAGCCATGTATTCCAAGGGAAATCTGTACCCGTTATCTCCATGTCCCTACGTCCTGTTTTTCCCTAAATCCGTTGCATAGTAGCCTCTGTCTTTGCCACTAGGATGAAGTAGACTTGCCGGGGTGGGAGGCAGCTCCCAAATTGCCAGAAACAGTGGACATTTCAAGTCTGTGTCAATGACTTTACTGACGCATTATGCAAAACTGATTGTCCCTTCCATCCTCAATACCCTCGACCTTGACCTCACGGGGACCCTGGGCTATATTGCCCTAGTATCTCTAGATGCCAGCAGTACACAGTACCTGTGTGTGGTTGGTGGGCCGAGCCCCGCGTGATGCCATTTAATCCTTGTAGGCCAAATTGTGCTGGAGGCCAGGAGTTCCAGCTTTAAAATCAGACACCTGAGTCTGAACCACGGCTCCTCTGGGGCGTAGCTGGAAGCGCCTGAACAAGTTGCTTAACCACTCTGAGCCTCCAATCCCCATAATGAAGTCTGAGTAATGACAGTAGTCCTCACTATCCCTACCCGGTGGGTTTAATATACTGCGTGGGAAGTGCCTAGCATCCGGTGTTCCCTGATGAATGGTACTGCCACCCACCTGTCCCCCTGCCTGTCCCCTCGGCACATGCCCCTGCCTTTGTCTTCGCTAAAGCTGGTTGCGTCTAGGCTGTTGCTGTGGTCCGGGCTCCACGCTCACCATGTGCAGTTCGCCCTCCACCTTCCCACCACAGGGGAATCGGTGGCACAAATTCAGATCGTATTTCCCTCTGGTGTTTATACCATCACTGCATTTTATTCAGGTAACTGTTTTACACTTGTCAAAGGATATTCTAAGTAATTTCTGCAACTCAGATGCCTATAAGTAAACAGTGAGCTTCTAACAGGGAACAAACAGTCTTAGTCATCATCTGACGCAGGGAAAATGTTGGATGATAGGTGCTGGATGGATAGATAAAAACCCAGGTCTCCCGAATTGGTTCTGTCACCACATCCTTTATAAATATCCTGTGAAATGAACAGAATAGAACTGGGGGCTTCTGACTATACGGGGAATGCTTTATCACATGACACTACACCACCACCCATAGATGTTGGCCTATTCAAAAGAAATAGGCTCGCTCTCAGAAATCAGTCTGAATGAACTATGAAATCAGGAAGGTCTGGCCATTGAGCTTGGAGAGAAGGAGGCATGTACTGAGTATACACACCAGCTTTCTTTTTTTTAATCTTCTGGGAAAGGTATTTGTTTTCATCCTCTTGAGGCCTGTCCTTCAAGTGTCACTACTCAAGAGGAAACCTTCTAGAAATGGAGGGTTTCTCAGTGAACAAGGCAGAAAATATTTATGCATTCTTGAGTTTACCTTCTGGTGACAAAGGAGTATAGTTCTCAGATGTAAATACATTGGTGCGATTAGGCCACGTTGAGTAAAGATGTTTGTGCAAAGACTTGAACGTGAACAGGAGGCCACTTGAATTGTTAGGCTGTGTGCTGGTAATCACGTTTTGTGAGCATGTATTTTTAACTAACCTTTATTTGGAATTCAGCAACCTCGTAACTTAATCATGGTGTTATAAAGTGTTATGTGGTTCCCCCATTAGCCTCAAAAAGTCTTAAGTCACAGTTATCTGAACAGGAGTACTGATGATACTAACTCCAATTCTGCAGAGTGTAAGAGGTAGAACAGATTTCTTTTTGGTATGTGTTAAAATCGAGCCTTAGAGTTTTGAAGTACAGGAAATTTGACTTGAAGTCTACAAATTGGTGCAAACCCCTCACTCTCTTAGGGCCCCTTTTTTCAGGCCTGTAGGTGACTGGTGGGCTTATCCTACTCAAAACTCTTTTCAATTCTGTCTTCCCCCTGTGCAGAATGTCACCACACATCTAGTTAGAGATCCTTTCTGTCCACCTCCAATTCAGTCAAAACTCCCATTTCCTCCCTGTGGTTGTCAAGACAGTTTGTACTAATACCAGTTAGTACTGATTCAACTTAGGTGTTGTTTCTCTTCAAAATCATATTGATGTGTACATAAGTGATTAACAGTTTTTCCCTGTGTTGTTATTAAAATGATATTTTTATCCAGATGAATCTGTAAAGTTGTGTGACAAATGTAGGAAAACTAATTTGGGGGATGTAATGCTTTTAAAACTTGTGAGCGGTGTGTTGTACCTTTACCAGAATCATCCCTTTAAGGTGAGCTAAACCTTTTTGAGCAGCCCAAGATGTGCTTGAGGAATTGCCAGGTGGAGTAACAGGAAATGTTTATTGGTGGCTGTTTACTCGCTGTGAGCCGCCTCCTGTTTAAGCTCACGCACTGTGGAGTCCACGAGGTCCATGTCCTTTTATTGGGTTACAGCAGGGTCCTAAACTTTTACAGTGACCTTCCAGAGTAACTCTGTTGACATCATTAGTAAAGATGGTGCCGTAACCATGGAGGTTTAAAAGCTTGATTTGTTGACTGAATGTTAACTTTTTAAGGCAGAGTTTTCAGTGTTTTGCCTTCACCTAAAATTCTAAGACCTGGTATATTTTTCTTGGTCTAAGATTTCCTTTAACTGTCACATTTTCTAATGAGCACAAATAGCCTGAAAACTATGTCTTAGCTCTCTCATACTCAGAAGGAAGAAAGTGTCCATTTATCATTACCCTTTCAGCAGGTGGATTGAGTGTCTGCTGTGAGCAGCATACCACTTGCCCCCTTGTAGTTTAGGGCAACACATTTGAGCTCGTTTGACCTCTTTGCCTCCACAGCAGACAGTCTTCATCTCAGTTCTGTGCATTGCACTTACCCTAAAAAACCTAAAACTGTCTTGGCATGATTGTCTTGCCCCCCGATGGCCCCATGTGGAGACTTCAAGTACAGACACCTCATTTGGGAGGTGATCCCAGCAGGCCCTGTGGGGGAGGTGGTAAGACAGGGGAAGGAAGGACTGAACACCGGTCCCATAAAGGAACAAGTTCCTGGTGTGAGCAGCCGGGAACTCAGAGACAGTGTGCAGAACATGCTACGTGTGTCTGCACACGGGGCAAGAAAGCTGTGATATTTATGCACAATTTCTGCCCCTCCTTGGTTTGGGGCCTGCACCCAGAGCAACACTAGACCCCAGCCTAGGTGCGTGGGTGCCCTGTGGCCGAGAAAGGTCTCAGGTAGAGAAGCCCAAGGACTTACACAATGGAACCCTTGGCCTGTTGGGGCTGCTGCGGGCCAGCGGGTTTTGGGGAGCATCTGCTGCGGCCTTGGACCCTCGGGCATTTGCAGACTGGCTCCTGACCCCCGCTCCAGCCACCTCTCTGAGCTTTCTCCCCAAGCAGCCTTCCATTTCTGCAGAACTCAGCCTTTCCCAGTTTGCGCAACTCCGAGCTCTGTCCATGTTGAGCCTTCTGTCCAGAATGATTCAATCCTCCTCCCGCCGGCACCTGTGGGCAGGGTAACTCCTTGGTTTGAATGTCACTCCCCCTGCCAAGCCCGACCCAGCAGCCCTGCGGAGGGCCTTGTTCCTTCCATTTCATGTCCCCAGTGTTCACGTGACTGTTACACACTCAGCCCAGCCCTGGAGCTGGTTGCAGGCCTGCTCCTTTTCCCCTGCAAATACCCTGCTAAGAACCGGGGACCTAGTCCCAGTGCCTGCGGTCGGTGTGTAAAGGCAAGTGTGTGCGTTTTGGAAGGAGGCAGGCATGGGTTTCAGCCCCAGCTCTGGCGAGGGCCTTACCAGTTCTGAACTGCCATTTCCTCATCTCCAAAGGTGAACTCCCTTCGGAGTTGTGGAAAGGCTAGAAACAATGTGGGTGGGCTTCGGGCATAATGATTGGGCATAATGCTTGCTGTGTTAGGGTCTTAGTAAAAGTTAGAAGACAGGCCAAATGGTTAAGAATTTAATATTATAAAGGCCAAGAAAAAGAGCTGTGGGGAAACTAGAGAGAGCATTTATTTGATGAGGGATTCGGAAGCAGTTACAAACAGGGAGAACTACCTGAAGTTTTTATCTGAAAAAATAGGTTTGGAAGAAACACTGACTTACTAAACTGCTGAAATTACAGAACACGCATGATTCCATCAGAGCTAAATAAATACACATTTCTAAAAGTACAGAAGAGCTTCGTTTCATATGGTGGTCAGTTTAGGCCTTCGAAACATGAAATGGATATTGGTAGGAAAAGGTTAAATGACAGCATTATTTCTGGGAAAAGTCTAAATAATAATCTGCGACTAAAATTACAATATTTCCAGAATCTTTTGCCTGGCCTTAGTCCATCTCCATATTAACAGGTGTCTACAAGGGGTGGAGAGAAGAACTACACCTCCATGTTAATAAGTGCTTACAATGGGCAAGGGGAGAGGCCATCACACGCTGGGACTGGAGAGGGGTTTTTTTTTGCTTCTTCCCATCCATGATGGGGAGAGACAGGCAAGCGGGAATAGACGACTTCTTGTAAGCAATAAATGGGTTTCTCCCACTTTTATTTTTCCCTTTGACTGATTTAGGCTTCAAGGGTCTTTTGCCCCGGGGTGGAACACATTTTCCCCCTGGAGTTACATAAACACAAGTTTTATTTTAACTTCTTCAGGACCAGAATGAAAGGTGGTGGACTTAACTGCCAAATGAGGGATTTTTTATGAGCTCTCTGTAAAGAATCTTCTTAGTATAGGATTTGTTCCGAAATAAGAATGAGTTGTCTAGAGAGGTTGGGAGATCTTCACTCTGATGTTCTTTAAAAATAAGACCAATTCTCACCAGAGTGGGTTAGTAATAAAGATGCCTTAAGACAGGAGTGGAGCTTGAATCTCTCTGCTCTGGGGTCACAGCTTCTCAGGGCACAAGTGCATTAATGGAGTTTTTTCATTTATTTAGGTGATAAAGCTGCTACAATCGAAATGCCATTACAGAGATGAGGCTGAGATCATCTGTCACAAAGTTGAAATTAAACTCAGAAAGGAACGTTTTCCTTCTCCCCATACATGCATTACTGAGCTCAGGACTTCTCACTGGGAAGAAGCCATCCAGGAAACAGTGGGTGGGGCAGCCAACAGGAAGTTGGCTGAAGAATGTTATTTCCTGTGGAAATCTACACGTTTACAGCATATGACCCTAGCAGAAGACATCAAAGCCATGCTCATTGAACTTCGAAAGGACGTCCACCTGCTCCTATTGACGAATGGAGACAGACAAACCCAGAGGGAGAAGATTGAGGCTTGTGCCTGCCAGTCCTATTTTGATGCTATTGTTGTAGGTGGAGAGCAGAAGGGAGAGAAACCAGACCCTTCCATATTTTATTACTGCTGTGATCTTCTCGGAGTACAGCCTGGAGACTGTGTGATGGTTGGTGATACGCTAGAAACTGATATACAAGGAGGCCTCAATGCAGGGCTGAAAGCTACAGTCTGGATAAACAGAGATGGAGGCGTGCCACTGACGTCATCCCCTGTGCCACATTACACTGTTTCTTCTGTGCTAGAGTTACCTTCTGTCCTACAAAGGATAGGCCACAAAGTCAGTATGTCAGCTTAAGGCTGCCTGACCTTTCTTCAGGGACCCCAGTTTTCCTATAGTGTATAAATGACAAATAAATTCCTCCTTTTTAAAAACGCTGTTGAAGTCAGCACATGATTCTCCTTCCCCAAGACATTTGCCAGCTTGTAGTTTTCCTGGGTGTCACAGCTAACTCAGCATGTATGGAAAATATATTCATCTCTGGATGCTTTTGCTTCGTTGCTCTTCGATAAGTCTTAGTCACCCACATGTGCGTATTTTAACTCAGTCTGAAAATATCCAACCCATTCAGTACATTCTTTCTTTTAATAAGAATATTATTTTGAAATAATTTGGGGTTCATAGAATAGTTGCAAAGATAGTACAGAGAGTTCTATATACCTGTCACCAGTTTTCCTTAATGTTAAGATCTCACCTAACCATGGTACAATTAACAGAATCAAGAAATTAACTACTGGTGACCTGACTATTGGCTAACCTCCAGGCTTCATTTGGATTTCATCAGTGTTTCCACTAATATCCTTTTTCTCTTCCAAGATTCCACTGGATCCCAAATAGCAGTTAGCCATCATGTCTCTTGCATCTCTTTTGGTCTGTGAAAGTTTCTCAGATTGTCCTTTTTCTTGACCTGACAGTCATGAGGAGCCCTGGTCAGGCATCTCACAGACGGTCCCTCAGTTTGAGTTTGATGTACCTGACATCCCCTGAATGGTAGTGGTGATGTTACTCTTGATCATTTGGGTCACTGGTGAAGTTCAGCTTGACCGTTTGGTTCAGGTGGTCTCTGCCAGATTTCTCCACTGCATAGTTTCAATTTTCTCTTTCCATAGTCTGTTCTTTCTAACCAAGTTTCTAAGTCCCAGCTGCACTCAAGCAGAGCAGGATTAAATTCTACCTCCTGGAAAGGATATGTCTGTATTACTTAGAATTCCTTATAAGGAAGATCTGTGCCCATATATTTACTTACTGTCATTTATTTGTAATACTGTGGACTTGTGTATATTCATTTTATGGTCTCCGTTATCACCCAGTGCTTTGTTATTCATTTCATCACTGAAACTTTCCCAGCTGTGGCCCCCGGAGCACCCCCCCACACACACACAACACCGGCTTCTGCATCCCCTGGACACGCCCACATCCTTCTGCTCTGCAGCACTTCCTCCTTGGCTTCTGGCACCAAAGATGTTCTAGGCTCAGCTTATACTGTCCCTTTCCCAGCCCTAGGATCAGCCGTTTTCAAAGAGACCTAGTTCCTTTCATTGGAGAATGGCATTTAGGAAACAAGGTCTTGGTGAGAGTGTGCTCATTGCCACTGGGGTCGTCACTGAGCACACAGCGTCAGGAAATACATGCATGCTGACCCATAGCTACACATATAGATACAAATTATTGTAGGAAAGGCTCCCCACCCCCACCCAGTTTCCTTACTGTTCTGTGAGGACAGCTGTCTGTTGCTTAACCCCAAATATATCTGGACTTGTAGGGAGCCAGATATGTCTTGCCTTGAGAAACCTAAAAACACAGCGTGTTTTACCCATGAGAAAGGAACTAGATAAGGTCCCTGAAGGCCAGGCACCTGGCCATGAAGGCCACATGCATGCGTGTCTTCAATACTTCTATAACCATGAATTAGCACCGTAGCAATTTTAGAAGTACAGCTTTGTGCAGAATAAAGTGGTCTCTTTGAGCATTCTCCATGGCGACTCCCGCTGCCTTCTTTGCTCTTTGCATTGTCCCCCAGACCCTGGCACTTGGCACTGTGAGGGTGAGGTAGGTGGTCATGAGAACAATGGTCCTTTAGCTTCCCTGGACACGGTCGGGTGGAGGAGATGTGGCCCCCAGCCTGTATTTGCTACCTAGTGGCAACATGCTTGGTTGCTTAGGCAGCGCCGGAGGATTGGGAGTCCATACAGATGACCTCAGAGGCTATGCAGACGGCATTGGAAATGCTAGAGTCTCTAGTCCCTCTGGTTAATGGAAATTGGCTGGGCAAGTGGTGTGGATGTTCCTGATGGTCACCTGCCATGCCGCTCGTGAAACGGCAGTAGCTAGTGCAGACTATCCACCAGGAGGAGGACTTACAGTGATGGCTGGCTGAAAGCCCAAGTGCTCTGCGGCAACACGTGGAGATGCAGGAAAGTGTAGCTGCAGGGGGGCAGCTGGGTGGCCCCCTGATAGCTACCCAACGAGCAACATACAGGGCCATGGAATTGCAGAATTCGGCCAAGCAGTGTAAGCAACGTTTGGGGGAATCTGTGCCTGCCTGGCTGTTTTGACTGTCAGAGGAATGTGCTGAGAACACAAAGCAGTGTTGCAGTTTGCTCGTTTGGGAGACATATGAGTAGTGCGACCTCAAGTGGACACAGTGAGAACTACCACGGTGAAGCAGGGCAAGGAAAAAATAAAATAAAACAGCCATGGCAAAAACAGCGCCAGAGGTAGGCTATGGCAGGACCACTGAAAGTGAGCCGCAGACAGGTATGCACTCACTTTTTGGCTGCTGGTTTGACTCGTGAAAAGCTTAATGGAGAACCTTTAGAGGTATTGATGGGACTATGGTAACAGTTGCGTCCAGACCACCGCTATCACCCACTGCCCCCAAAGCATGTGCAGGCGAGCTGCTGCGGTGGACCAGGAACTCATGCCTTGCGTGCTGCCTGATTTCCTCCCTGACTAGGGGTGGGGGTGAGGTACCCGGCATATTGAGACATCGGACACTGGAAGCCATTTGTTCAACTCACCATTCACTGGTCCCCACAGAATGTACAGCAGATGTTGGTGCTGGTGGATACAGGTGGTGGTTGGAAGAAGCATACATCATCCACCCAGCACACAGCCCTTTAATTCACCCGTGTGACCTGTGAAGGAGTCTGGTGGCACCTGGAGAATAACAGTGGACTATCGGGAACTAAACAAAGTGACTCCCCTGCTGCACACTGCAGTACCAAACATTACTGACCTGATGGATAAACTGACTATGACTTCGGGGTCTTAACACTTTGTGTTGGATCTGGCTAATGATTTCTTTTCCATTGACATTGCACCAGAAAGCCAGGATAAGTTTGCCTTCACGTGGATGGCCGGCAGTGGACATTCACTCTCCTCCCACAAGGATACATGCTCAGCCCTACTTTGTGTCACGGCTTGGTGGCTAGTGACCTGGCCCCGTGGTCCCCTCCACCCTCGATTCAAGGTTACATTATGTAGATGATATAATGTTGACATCTGATTCTCTTCCAGATCTAGAAGCTGCGGCTCACAGTTTGCACCAGGCCCCCCAGGGGTGGGGATAGGCTCCAGTGAAGACAAGGTGCAGGGGCCTGGTTATTCTGTCAAGTTCTTGGGTGTTGTCTGGTTGTATAAGACAAAGGTGTTACCCAAAGCAGTGGCTCAGGCCCAGACACTGCGAGTCCCTGACCCCTTCATACCATTCCTGCTGACGGTGCCTGCCAGCACAGATGGGTACGGGCAGGGGTTATGGCAGAAGCATGGGGCCCACAAAGTCTCAAAAGGGTTTTGGTCTCAGTTGTTAAAGGGAGCTGAGCCTTGCTACTCACTGCTGGAAAAACAGCTGGCGGCAGTGTATGCTGCCTTACCGGCTACTGAAGGAATCACACGAATGCAGGCAGTACAGGTGGTTACTGCCCTCCCGAGTGAGGGGCGGGTGTGAGCCTGGGCCACAGCTCCCTGGACTGGCGTTGCCCAGACACCCCCCTGACCAAGTGGGGAGCCTATTTAGAACAACTGGCTCGATTCTCCAAAAGCCCTCTCACAGGAATTGCAGCAAGTCCTGGGACTGTTAACCTTTGCAGTTGAGCCCCCATCCACCTTACTGAGCGGGGAAGTGCCAACGGAAAGCCCCTATGAGAAGGGGACAAGAACGCCACCAGCGGAGGCCTGGTATACGGATGGATCTGCAAAGGGCCACCCACCGACATGGGTGGCCGTTGCCATCCAGCCCTTACAGGAAGAGTTCTGGGATGAGTCTGGGGTAGGGCAGTCCAGTCAATGGGCTGAATTACGGGCAGTGTGGCTTGTTTTGACTAGGGAATCAGGTCAGATAACCATCTGTACTGGCAGTTGGGCTGTATGTCGGCCTCACTGGTTCCCTTAGTGGGCAGCGCATGCCTGGGAAATCAGGCATCACCCACTGTGGGGACAAACAATGTGGAAGGACCTGTGGACCTGTGGGTTAAAGGAAGGGGCCCTGATATATCACGTGTCAGGACACTGCCCAGCACTAAGCCCTGGGAATGACATGGCTGATGTGTTGGCCAGGGCTCGTATGTGGGAACTGCCCCTTAGGGATTAAGGGGCCATGGTTGCCTAAGAAACTAGGGCGTGTAGGCCCAAGAACCATGTGTAAAGTTGCCCAGAGGTGGCACATTTTCCTGATGTTTGCTGGTGCAAAACAAGCAGTGCAAGCATACTCTCAATGTGCTCACTTTTACTGCATCGTCATTGGCAGCCCATGTTTCAGAAGGACTGAAACATTTAAGATAGACACAGTGGGTAAAGCACCTACCCATAGCAGTATGCTTGCTGGATGAGCAACCAAGGAAAATGGAGGAAAGTCCCATAGAGAGGTTGTTGGTGGCTCACCCATACGTCTTGAAATGTTTGAAACAAGGCCCCAAAGAGTTGCAGCCACAGTTGCTGGAAGAAACATTGCTCCTTCCTGCCCCACGTACGCTGTCTCCTGGCCATACAGAGGAGTGGACGTGGCCATGGACCTTGGTGTTTGAAGGACATCCGTGGGTCGCATTATATCAGGTAGAGGGGAGGGGCTTACCCATGGGTGACAAGTCACCCCATGGATAGGAAAGTGGTCTTTTAAACTGCCTGCCTCCTTGCCGGAGAGGGCAACAGACATGCTGGCAGGGACTTTGGTTGTGAGACTGTGGCCAGTACCATAATTTCTGTTAAAGGCTGAACCTGATGCTCTGCCAGTATCTTCAGGCGCTCTGGTCTGGTATCACAGACCAGGGAGACCACTCCTGGCAGCCACTGTTTTGTCACAAGATGACAAGGTCGCTGATGGACAGTGACTGTAATGGGGTTGGTGGAGGGGACCTGATGAAGGGGGTAGTTTAATAACCATAATATTGCACATGTAATTGTAGATTAATGATATCAAAAAAAAAAGATGACAAGGTCACTTGTATCCTCCCGGAGAACCGGGACTTGCCATTGATGGTGTCTTTGTCTGCCTTGTCTTTCTGCCCAGGCTGACAGAGAGCAATAGCATGGTGGCATGGGCCTCTGGACAGGTACATAATGTCTCCCCCTGCTGGGTGTTTGTGGAACTGCCCAATGGAAATCACTGCTGGACTGCCGTGGAAAATTGCTCCCACCAACCCGCCTGCGTGGGAAGGCCTTCGAGCATGGAATCACAGTGATGTCGAAGGTGAAACAAAATGGCGTGCAACCAAGCAGTTGATCCGGCAATCAGCACACACTGCCTGGGGAGGGTACTGTGTATAATGGGTGGGGATATACATGTAACCTTGCAAACTATAGCTCCGCTGTGCATTGAACAGTCAGGTTTCCATACTCAGTCGCATGGTTGGCTGGTTACCCAGAGAACTGTGTGCCACTGTCAGTGTTAATCGCAACACTAAGCGCTGGTGGGATGGTTGTGCCCATGTGGGCACTGTGCCGACTGACCCCCTGCCAGGAGAAAACGTGGATATGTGGGGAATATGGCTGGTCCTATCTCCCTGCAAACTGGACAGGCAGTTGTACTTGGGGCCACCCCTGCATATCAGGAAAGATACTACAAACCTTGCTGCAGCCCACACATAACTGGGATTCCCGTTGGCATCATCCTAAACAGATGGCTGGTGGTTTTACCCCCTGGCTATCTTCCTTCCAGGAGCCGGCACTATACATGTAGAATTACGAATAGAAGCCCTCATACAGCACGCCAGCCCTATGGCTAGATAAAGTCACCCAAATGAGGAAGGTGACTTTACAAAACAAAATGGCTCTGGATGTACTCACAGCAGCACAAGGGGGCACCTGTGCTTTACTGCACGTTGACTGCTGTGTTTATGTCCCAGAGCACCAGCAGCAAATCAAACTGCACTCCAGGAAGTGGATGATGAAGTGTCTCAGATTCAAGCCTTATTCCAAGATCCTCTGTCTACTTGGTGGTCATAGCTTGATCCCACTTGGCAGTGGTTCCTAACCATGGTGGCTGCTGGGGCATGCGGCCTCCTTGTCTGTTATTGTTCTTTATATTCTGTAGTCTCTGGGCACAGGGCTCTGCTTTATGTGCAAGAAAAAAGCAGATGGCTGCTGTCCTATAGAAATGGGTGGGGTGTAGGGAAGGTCTCCCCTTCCCCTACTGTTCTATGAGGACAGCTACCCACTGCTTCACCCCTGATATGTCTGGCCTTGAGAAACCTAAAAACACAGCATGCTGTACCCATGAGAAAGGAGCTAGTTAAGGGCCTGAAGGCCACACACATGTGCATCTTCAACACTTCTGTAACCATCAATTAGCAGTATAGCAGTATAAGAAGTACAGCTTTGTGCAGAATAAAGTGGCCTCTTTAAGCACACTCCATAACAACGCCCGCTGCCTTCTTTGCTCTTCGCGTTGCCACAAAAACTCAATGGCAACCCCCGGGCCCCAACAATTATCTGTCTCTATCTACCTATTACACTGAACTTGGGCTCATACTGATGTCTCCACCTTACATCCAACACCAGAAGCTTCATTCTAGCATTCCCCTGTTGCTTCTTTGCAACTTCTTTCTTTGACAGTGAAAAGCCTGCTCCCATTGCCCACCATTGACTTATTCTGTAGTAATGCAAATTTATTTCCTTTCAGAATTGTTAACTCATACCCTTCTGAGAAAAAAAAATACAACTGGATTACGGTGTTTATGTAGTTTTTTACCTTAGAGTTTCCAGTCAAAATACTAATTTTCAAAGTTTCTTGGGTCAGCTCCTTTCTTCCCCCCCTCCATTCAGTGAGGTTGTGTCATACATTTATGATACAATTAGACTCATCTGTCACACTCTGCATTCCATGTGCTGTCCTCAACATCCTGGTTGATGATTTTTTAACTGGCAAACTGTAAAACTCATAAGTTTGTATAAAATTGACAAATGTAAATCACCATATATCCATCATCCTGGTGCCACACATAACAGTCACCTCACCTAAAAGTTCCACCGTGTGTCTCTTGAAGGTAAGTCTCCCCCCCCCCACCAGTCCCTGGCAACCATTTATTTTCTCTCCCTATAGTTTCACCTTTTCTAAAATAGCATATAAATGGAATCATATTATATGTTGGCCTTCGGTTCGGCTTCTTTCTCTTTTTTATTTTATTTTATTTATTATCTTTATTTTGGTATCATTAATCTACAATTACATGTGCAACATTATGGTTATTAAACTCCCCACTTCATCAGGTCCCCCCCACCTACCCCATTACAGTCACTATCCATCAGCGTAGTGAGATGCTTTACAATCACTACTTCTCTTCTCTGAGTTGTACAATCCTCTCCATGACCCCCCCAACATTATGTGTGCTAATCGTAATGCCCCTTTTTCCCCCTTATCCCTCCCTTCCCACCCATCCTCCCCCGTCCCTTTCCCATTGGTAACTCTTAGTCCATTCTTGGGTTCTGTGAGTCTGCGGCTGTTTTGTTCTTTCAGTTTTTTTCTTTGCTCTTATGCTCCACGTTTGAGTGAAATCATTTGATACTTGTCTTTCTCCGTGTGGCTTATTTCACTGAGCATAATACCCTCTAGCTCCATCCATGTTGCAAGTGGTAGGATTTGTTTTCTTATGGCTGAATAATATTCCATTGTGTATATGTACCACTTCTTCTTTATCCATTCATCTACTGATGGACACTTAGGTTGCTTCCATTTCTTGGCTATTGGCTATTGTAAATAGTGCTGCGATAAACATAGGGGTGCATCTGTCTTTTTCAAACTGGGCTGCTGCATTCTTAGGGTAAATTCCTAGGAGTGGAATTCCTGGGTCAAACGGTATTTCTATTTTGAGTTTTTTGAGGAACCTGCATACTACTTTCCACAATGGTTGAACTAATTTGCAGTCACACCAGCAGTGTAGGAGGGTTCCCTTTTCTCCACATCTTCGCCAACATTTGTTGTCATTTGTGTTTTGGATGTTTGCCATCCTCACTGGTGTGAGGTGATATCTCATTGTGGTTTTAATCTACATTTCTCTGATGATTAGTGATGTGGAGCATCTTTTCATGTGCCTGTTGGCCATCTGAATTTCTTCTCTGGAGAAGTGTCTATTCATATCTTCTGCCCATTTCTTAATTGGATTATTTGCCTTTTGTTTGTTGAGGTGCGTGAGTTCTTTATATATTTTGTATGTCAACCCCTCATAGGATATGTCATTTATGAATACATTCTCCCATACTATAGGATGTCTTTTTGTTCTACTGATGGTGTCCTTTGCTGTACAGAAGCTTTTCAGCTTGATATAGTCCCACTTGTTCATTTTTGCTTTTGTTTCCCTTGCTCGAGCAGATGCGTTCAGGAAGAAGTCACTCATACTTATATTCAAGAGATTTTTGTCTATGCTGTCTTCTAAGAGTTTTATGGTTTCATGACTTACATTCAGGTCTTTGATCCATTTTGAGTTGAGATTTGTGTATGGGGTTAGACAGTAGTCCAGTTTCATTCTCTTACATGTAGCTGTCCAGTTTTTCCAACACCAGCTGCTGAAGAGGCTGTCATCTCCCCATTGCATGTCCAAGGCTCCTTTATCAAATGTTAATTGACTGTATATGTTTGGGGTAATGTTTGGATTTTCTATTCTGTTCCACTGGTCTGTGCGTCTGTTTTTGTGCCAATACCAAATTGTCTTGATTACTGTGGCTTTGTAGTAGAGCCTGAAGTCAGGGAGCATAATTCCCCCTGTTTTATTCCTCCTTCTCAGGATTGCTTTGGCTATTCGGGGTCTTTTGTGGTTCCATGTGAATTTCAGAGTTATTTGTTCCAGTTCATTGAAGAAAGCTGTTGGTAGTTTGATAGGGATTGCGTTGAATCTGTAGATTGCTTTAGGTAGTATAGCCATTTTGACAATATTTATTCTTCCTAGCCAAGAGCATGGGATGCATTTCCATTTGTTAGTGTCCTCTTTAATTTCTCTTAGGTGTGTCTTGTAGTTTTCAGAGTACAGGTCTTTCACTTCCTTTGTTAGGTTTATTCCTAGGTATTTTATTCTTTTTGATGCAATTGTGAATGGAATTGTTCTTCTGATTTCTCTTTCTGTTAGTTCATCATTAGTGTATAGGAAAGCAACAGATTTCTGTGTGTTAATTTTGTATCCAGCGACTTTGCTGAATTCAGATATTAGTTCTAGTACTTTTGCAATGGAGTCTTTAGGGTTTTTTATGTACAGTATCATGTCATCTGCAAATAGTGACAATTTGACTTCTTCTTTACCAATCTGGATGCCTTGTATGTCTTTGTTTTGTCTGATTGCTGAGGCTAGGGCCTCCAGTACTATGTTGAATAACAGTGGAGAGAGTGGGCGTCCCTGTCTTGTTCCCGATCTTAGATGAAAAGCTTTCAGCGTCTCACCGTTAAGTATGATGTTAGCTGTGGGTTTGTCATATATGGCCTTTATGATGTTGTGGTACTTGCCCTCTGTACCCATTTTTTGAGAGTTTTTATCATGAATGGATGTTGAATTTTGTCAAATGCTTTTTCAGCATCTATGGAGAGGATCATGTGGTTTTTGTTCTTCTTTTTGTTGATCTGGTGGATGATGTTGATGGAGTTTCCAATGTTGTACTCGGCTTCTTTCTCTTAGCAGAATGAGTTTACGGTCCACGTTGTCACACATGTCAGCGGCTCCTTCCTGCCCACCCCTGGGTGGTATCTCACTGTGTGTTCATCCATCACCTGTTAAAAGACACCATGGCCACTTCCAGCTCTTCTGAGTGTGAACAGAGTTGATATAAACATTCCCATACAAGTTATTTGTTGTTGCTGTTTGAGCATAAGTTTTCTGTTCACTTTGATAAAAACCTGTGTGTGGAGTTCCTGGGTTGTATGGGGTCTGTTTATCTGTGTGAGGCTGTTGAGCTCTTTGCCACAGTGGCCACACCATTTTACATTCCCCACTATCAATGAATGTGTTCCTGTTCCTGTGCGTTCTTTTCAGCATTTGGTGGTGTCAGCTTATTAAAGAATAAACTGTCATTCCAATATGGTCTGTTTTGTTTTTGAAGGCAGAATTGTTTTGGAAAAATAGGTGTATTTAATATTCAGCTAGCTAGCAGAAGTCCGGTGAAGGTTTTTATTGTGTGAAATTAATTAAATGAGGCCAGTATGCTGAGGTAGTTTTCATGCCTTAGCAGCATTCATAAACAAGCAACACTGTACACCTATGAGTGCCCCAAGGTTGGGAAATTGGAATCAAACAACAAGCAGTCAGAACTAGCCAACTAGGATTTACCAAATATGGCAACCACTTAAGCTACATCCAATCAAATAATTTCCTTGCTTTGCTTCCCACCTATTCTCTAAAAGTCTAACTGCTAACCACTTCCAGTTTGGCACTACCTGAGTTGAATCAATTTGTGCTCCAATAAACTCAGATTAAAATTTTTAATATGCCTTAGTTTATCTTTTAATAACAGTAAGTCAAACAGATCAGTCTTACCATCTTGAGTCAAAATAAGGAAAATTCATTTTAGAATTACCCCCATTGGAAGGTGTTAAAGTAACCAGATCAGCCCCAAGATGGAGTCACTCATGCTAAGCCCCATGTCAGCAAACCAAAACTTAATGAGTTTCCTCACTTGGCTCTGACAGAAAAAGGAGGCCTATGTCAGCCAATCTGCTCTTGCTCCCTCATCACATCACCGGACCCTGCTCGAGTTCTTCCCTTTACTCCGTATAAGTGACTCCGCTTTGACCAGTCAGTCAGTCAATGCTCAGGTCAACTTCTTTGCTCTAGAAGAACCTCTCACTTTGGATGCTGCCTGGCTGATGTGTCACTGAGATCTTTAAAAGTAGTCAGCTGAATTTGTTTTTCAACAAAGGATTTTAATTTCTAGAGAAAAGGGGTTGAAGAGAAATGAGGGAGATAAGATGTTCGTGCTGTGGAATTTTTCTTTCGATTCTGGAATTTTCTAATTTATAATAAAATTCCCCTTTCAGAGCACAGATGGCCAAGTTCTCGAGAGACTCAGAACTCTGGGTTGGTTCAGCCCCTGAAGAGAGTTTATATTGCACCCCAGTGGCATAAAGAACCAAACCCCAAGGATCCACTGTACAGAAAATCCAGAGGTGGCCCAGGGCCTTTGGGCTCTTGTCTCAGCCAGGAGTCACTGGGAGCATGCAGTCCCAGTCACTGCATAAGGGCTGTAATCACAGAAGGAATATACTGAAAGGTTCCATGAGGTATCCAGTATCCTTTGAGTCTGTGAGCTCCCTGAAGGTGAGGCTGGGCCCATGTGTGTGTGTGTGTGTGTGTGTGTGTATGTATTCATGTGCATGCTGCTCTGATACTCGTTGGCTGAATGATAAGATGGACCCAAGTCTTGCAATAGCATTAGAGCTGTTACCTTTGGTATCAGTCTTGCCAATGAAATACTGGGTGGCTTAAATAACAGGTATTGTCTCAGTCCTGGAGCTGGAAGTCTAATTAAGGTGCTGTTGGCAGGTTTGGTTTCTTCAGAGGCCTCTGTCCTTAGCTGGCGAACTACTGTCTTCTCCCTGCGTCCTCACATGGCCTTTCCTGTGTGTGTGCATTCTTGGTGTCTTTTCCTCTTCTAACAAGGATACCAGTCCTATATGATCAGGGCCCCACCCATGACCTCGTTTGTTCTAGGATACCTTTCTAAAGACTGTCTTCAAACACAGTCCCATTGGGGGTTAGGGCTTCAGCATATGAATTTTGGGGGGATGATTCAGTCCAAAACCCCCTCCTTGCCTGCAGTCCCCTCATGCTCCTCTGTACACACTGACTTTCCTCTCTTCTCTCACCATAAACCCCGTTTATCTTTCTATATGGCTTTACCTTATTTGCCCCCTTAAGAGTTCACTCAACAGGCAGAATGTGCTGAGTTCACAGGCCAGGATCCCTATGGTTTCACCTCAGACCTGTTATTCTTGGCTTGATTATCAGGGCCTTCCTGGTGATCACCCCCTTCTGGGTTTGACAGAGTCCACACCTCTTCTGTGCCTTCATCCTGGCCACCTGTCTCCCACTTAGGCTTCCTGGACCCTGGGGTCATTCTTCAGCACAGCCCTCAAACCAAAGCCAGTAAGTCCCAAATTGTGGGAATAATCCAACCTGCACATTTGGGCTGACTTGGTAGCTGCCAACTAACCAGCCAGAGAAATTCAGAGAAGGAGGCAAAGCCAGGAGCTCCTCTATGAAGGGCTTCTGGTTGTTAAGGGGAAATGACAGAGAAATGACTGGTGTCCCTGGTCTGCATCTTAAAGGCTGCCAGCCTCTCTCTCTGTCTCTCACCCAGGCACATTTTTCACCCAATAAAGGAACCATCTGTTTTTCACACAGAGCAATGCCTTTAAATTTCTGAATAAAAATGGTACCGAACTGCATGCCATTATATCAACAATGAAAGAAGAGAATAAAGACATTTCACATGTGATCTTAAACATTTTACCTCTCACACAGACAGGAATCTACTCAAGGATGCTACCAAAAAAAAATGGAATAAAAATGTGAATACATACAGGATACAGAAGACAGGAATTCCAGCGTAACAGGCAAAGGAAACCACCAGGATGGTGGTATGCACCAAGTAGAGGGAAACCTGTCAGACCGGAGCAGGGCAAGTCTCCACAGTTGCATTGACCATCTCATTGAATATGTGGTATGGTGGGAGTCAGTGGAGCTGTTATGGAAAATACTGGAAAGCCTGTACTGGATCACTGACAGAAGAACCAAGTGGCACTCAGAGGTCTTGGAGTGTTGAGGCTTTATTTCACACCCGCGGGCTCAGAGGGGAGTACTCTCCCAAGGTCTGAGCCCCGAACAAAGGCAAGGGGAGCGATATATATGTTTCTGCTTCTGTATCTGTAACATTCCTACTGCACAGCAAGCGAGCAGGCAGGGGGGAGTGAGTTTAGGGAGTGAACCTTGGGAATGGGTGCTCGGCAGAGCAGGAAATCAAGGGAGTGTTTTTGTTTGTGTTGAGGAGGGGGAGACAGAGGGGAGCCCCCTGGGCTAGTCTGCTGTCCTTGTAAATTGCTGTCCTTGCAAATTTTTCCCTTTCCCTCCCCCCTCTGATGCCCCTTTAAATACTTTGTTTTAGGGGCACCATCTCCCTGGTTTATGACAGGGTCATAGTGGCTCTGCATATACACGAGCTGTGTGGAGGAAATGCATTCCTCGATAAAGTTAATGAGCCAGTTAAATATGCAGGGTCCCACTAATAGTCTAAGGAACAGCAGAGTCACTGGCCCAGCAAGGCCAGTTAGAAGAGTTGTTCGCCATGGATTCCATTCAAACCATCGTTGGAACCAAGACTTTTTGTTTTCTAACATCTTATTCCTATGCTGAATGTTTTCTTTTACTTTGGCTAGAGAGCTTGTAACTATGCCAGACCTGTTTGTATAAAAATAACAATGTTTTCCAAGGGCTACACACAAGCCTCCCTGGGACATGAACAGGAGGTCTGGTCCTCTATGATTCTGCAGCACTACTTCAGCCAGGGAATCAATTTGATCTTGCAGCTGAATCATGGTGGTTTCAAGCTGCTCTAAATCTTGAACAACTTCCTCTGTTAGGGCAACAAGCCCTAAGCCTCCTTTTATTAGGGCCGCTGTGCCTCCTGCAGCTGGTCCAGCTACACTGAGCCCGACTGGAGCAGGGATCAGCAAAGGGGCCGCCCGTTTCGCCCGGGAAATCTCACCGGGGGAAAGGAGGTAGCTCCCTTCAGGCCCACTATGCACTTTATAACTTTTGTACAGTTAAACATTATAGAGAGGTATTTTGGAAATGCAGGCTGAGACTTGAGTTCAGCTAGGAGAGACAGGTAAGCACAGCAAAACAACAATGATTACCCAAGAGACAATGGAAAGGGCAATTATTTGAGGAACAGTTTAGTCAGAGGGGGCAGCAGCAGAGAGTCCAATGCCTAGAATGAAAGAGACCACTCTGACAAAAGCCATGATCCATGGCGTGCAGGTGTCCATTAGTCAGAGGGCAGTCGTTGGCTGTGGAGGTGGAGAGAATTCTGGAAGCCTGGCTGGGTCTTCTACTGATGTGTTTCTTCATCAGGATGATGGGCCCTTTTCACTCTGGAATGATGGACTCACGGAGGGATGCCTGCAAACTTGAGGGCAGGAGGAGTGGTTAGAACAACAATGTGTGGGCCAGTCTACTGAGGTTTGAGGGGGTCCTTTTTCCAGACGTTAACTCAGACTGAGTCCCCGGCCTGGAAGGAATGCACTGGGGTTCCTAGAGAGATCAGGGCTCTTTCTATGGTGTATTGTTGTAGTTTATTTAGAGTAGCTCCCAAGGCTTGGAGCTGTTCTCTTGCTCCCTTATCTCCTATTTGGTGTAGGTTCCCTGGGACGCTTCCTAGACAAGGGGGAGGGCGTCCATACACTGATTCAAAAGGGGAAAAACCTTGAGTCCCAGGGGTGCAGTGAGCACGCAGGAGAGCCAGGGGCAGTAGGTCTGACCATGGGAGACCAGTTTCTTGGCAAAACTTAGCTAGGGTTCCCTTGATGGTGTGATTCATTCGCTCTACTTTCCCTGAACTCTGTGGCCTGTATACAGTGTGAAGTTTCCCCCTGGTAATGTTGAGGGATTTAATTAAATTTGTACTACATCTGCCACAAAGGCAGGCCCGTTGTCACTGGATTGTGGATGGTAGACCAAACTGGGGCATAATTTCTCTCAGGAGGACTTTGGCTACCTCCTGGCTTCATTCTGTCCTGGTTGGGAAGGCTTCAGCCCAGCCAGAGTATGTACACACTATTACTAGGAGGTATCTGAGCCTTCTGCTTGGCTGGACACCTGTGAAGTCTATCTCAAGGTTTTCAAAGGGGGCAACTCCTGCTCTTTGGACACTGGGCAGGGGTCATGGTGTGGATCGAGTGTTATTTCTGGCACAAGTCATGCACTGCTCACTTACTGTTTGGCATAATGCTGGCAACTGGCTGATGAGGTATTCCTTTTTTTTTAGTGAGGGTGGCTCCTTCAGCCATGGCTCAATCTTTTTCTTTGTACTGTGCTTGGGTGGAGGGCCTCCACTGGGGGTGTTAGGGCCATAGTGAGGGAAGGAGAGGGAAGGAGCTTTATCTGTTTTGTTATTGGCCACTGTTTTAGCTGCCTTATCTGTAAGCTCGTTCCCCTGTGTTATAGGATTGTTTTTCTTTTAATGTTCTTTGCAATGAAGAATTGCTACTTTTTTATGTAGAAAAGAGATTGAAGGGCCTTTTTTATATGGCAGGCCCAGAGCTGGTGCCTGTTCTGAAGCAGGTTTTATTTCCAGGAAGGTGGCTCTTGCCTCTTTTGTCCAGACAGGGGGTTTTCAGTCTGGCCCCACAGGAGGCTGCAGAGGGGCCTTGCCATTGCTGAGAATCCGGGAATCCAGGTTTTTGCAGAACCCAGCAGCCCCTAGGAATTCTCTCATGCCCCCCTCATCCAGGCTAGGGCAAGGAGGCAGCGACCTTTTTCCTCTCGGGTCCTAGTGCCCTTTCTCCCTGGGGGAAGAGGAAGCCCAAGTACCGGACTCGCTGCTGGTAGATTTGTGCTTTTTTTCTATTAGGCTCAGTATCCTGAGTCTGACAGGAGTTGCAGGAGGGCCTTTGTGCCTTTTGCACAACTTTCCTGGGTGTCCCTGGCCAGGAGGAGGTCATCTGTGTACCGCAGGGGGGCTCAGCACGTGGCATCCCTCAGAAAGCTGGCACGGTCTGCAGCCAATGCCTCTCTAAAGAGAGTGGGTGAGTTCCTGAACTCTTGTGGAAGCCGCTTCCACGTTAACTGCATCTGCTGCCCCGTATCCAGTTCAGTCCATTCAAAGGCAAATGAGCTGGCTTTGGGATGCCATCCAGAGGCAGGAAAAGGCATCCTTTAAGTCTAGGCAAGTGAACCATCTGGCAGACTCCGGGATCTGGCTGAGGAGGGTGTACGGGTTTGGGATCACCAGGTGTAAAGAAACAGTCACTTCATTAATGGCTTGCAGGTCTTGAACAGGCCGGTACGCTCCTCCTGGCTTTCTGACTGGTAGAAGCGGGGTGTTCCAGGGCGACTGACACTCGATTAGAATGCCTGCCTCTCTGAGTGATCGGGTGTTCCTGGATGCCTGCTCTCGCCTCTTGTGAGGGCGGACACTGCCGCTGTCTTTGTGGCTCCGAGAATAGTTGCAGTCTTTTTCACTGAAAGGGCCTAAGGGAGGGTGACCACAGAGTGTTCTGCCCCTGTGCCAACCCTAAAAGTCCTGTTTTGGCCCCCCACTTTCATTTTGACCGTGGGCTCATGGGGGCCGAGAGTGAGAGAGCCTGGTCCTTGTCAGTTTAAGTCTGTACCTGCCAGGCCAGTGCGCCTTTCCCCGTGAGGCTCCTCCCAGCAGCCACTGCGCTTCAGGGCTTTGCCTCCGTTGGGTCATTCGTGCTTCTAATGCTCCTTCTCTTTACTGTAAGCACACTGGTCTCTGGCTGGGGGGTCCTAGGCCTCCCCCCTCTTGGCAGACGGCTTTTCTCTGCCTTTTGGTCATCTCTCTTTCTTTTAGGGCGGCTGCCAGGAAGCTGCCCTTTTTCTCCGTTTCTCTTTCAGCCTCTCTGTCAGCCTGAACTCTGTGTAGATACACTTCGTTGGCAGTTTTAATCAGCCGACTGATATTCATCCTGGCAAAGCCTTCAAGTTTTGGAGCTTTTGTCTGAAGTCTGGGGTGGCTTGAGCTATGATCGAGGTGTTGACCATTTATTGGCTCCCTGGTGACTCAGGATTGAAGGGGGTGTAGATGCCATAAGCTTCACACAGTCTCTCATAATAGTTCCTAGGAAACTCTCCTGGTTGTTGAGTGACTGAAGAAACTTTGGTCATGTTCACAGGCTTTTTGGGCCTGGCTTTTATCCCCTGGAGGAGGGCGTCCTGATATCGGCAGATCTGGAGCTGTCCCTCGGGTGGTGAAGTCCCACTTGGGGTGCTCCTCGGGGACAGCATTTTCATCCCATGCACCCTGACCAAGGACCCTGTCTGCCTCCTCTCTTCCATTGTGAATGGGGCAGAAAAGCAGTTAACAGTTTTTTTAGGTTGGCTGGTGGATTTGCAAGAGGGATTCTATGAGATCAACCAGGGCTTGTGGCTTTTCTGACGGGGTGTCAGTTGTGGAGAAGAGTTGATAGTAAAACATGACTGGCTGGGCTGGATGGTCCCATATTTATTATGTCTTTCAGGCTCCCACATCTCTTGCACTGGCATCTGAAGGGCCCCTGCTCCCGGCCGAGGGTGCAGTCTGGCTGCTGGTCTGGGGGAGGAGGGGGCTCACTGGTTCTGGAGTTGGCAGGGAGGTCTGACCGTGGTGCTGTATCAGGGACCAGGGGCTGGGTGCTGACAGCCTTGGGGGCGCATAAGGTGGGGGCAATATTGGCTCTTCCTCTGGGTCACCAGCAAGAATCTGTGGGGGCTCAGGCTTCCGCTGATTCTTTGCAGGCTTCTTTGCTGAGGCAACTCAGACCCTGCCCTGTCCCTGCCTGTTGCAAGCGAATCGCACCCAAGGGGAAAGAGTCTGGGTAACTCCTAACCAGGAGTTAATGTATGGGAACTGGTCAGGGTGACCTGGATCTCCAGTGATGACCTGCCAGGCTCAGCGGATTGTTGGGACATCTAGGGCCCCTTCTGGAGGCCATCCGGCACTGAAGGTGGGCTACTCAGATTCACACAGGGTTTTTAACCTGCTAGGAGTTAATTTCACTGCATTGTCTTCTGAAAATCCCTTTCTGAAATTCTTGATCATAGTGTCAAGGACTGTGGGTTTACTATGCCCTGACCCCTTGACGTGTCCGTGGATGGTGCCGTAACAACAGACAAGGGAGGGGTGCCTCCTCTAGAGAGGAGACCCGTCAGATGCCCGTCTGTTCGCGTTCCTCTCAGATACTATGGTCAGCCTTGACTAAGGTGCACCCGTATAAGTCCCGGGCCAGGTCAGCCGAAGCTGAGTTACCATTATGTCATGACGGCTGACCATGAATGCGGCGAATGGCCCACTCAGATTCCGTAGCACAGGCCAAGGAACCATAGATTCAGTGCAGACTGAATGACTTCAGCCGCCCCGCACACTCACTCACACACTCAGACCAGAGTTTAAACATTTCCCCCTGGGAATGTCTACCTGTGAGACTTCTAGGAAGTCTCCGGGAGGTGATCAGGCTCCCCTCCACCCCAACGGGTGGGACCGGCTGGGTCAGGGGCCCTGGGGCCTTACCGGATTCGATGTCGGAACCAGGTCCTCACCTGCCAAGCCTCCTTGAGTCGGGTGGGAGCAGCAGAGCGGGACTGGCCCAGGGCGACCAGGTGGGAGACTGCGGAAAGATCAAGCAGGGCGCGTCTTCTCCATTGTGATCCTCCGTTCCTTCAGGGCCCCACCGTTTGCCCCAAACCAGTGGCAACAAAGGGCCAGCATGGCTGGGTTTCCCAGTCAGGGAACCAGATGTTACGGAAAACACTGGAAAGCCTGCACTGGATCACTGATGGAAGAACCAAGTGTCACTTGGAGGTCTTGGAATGTTGAGGCTTTATTCACACCAGCGGGCTCAGAGGGGAGTAATCTCTCAAAAATCTGAGCCCCGAACAAAGGCAAAGGGAGCAATATATACCTTTCTGCTTCTTCTGTAGCTGTAACATTCCTACATGCACAGCAAGCGAGCAGGCACGGGGGAGTGAGTTTAGGGAGGGAACCTTGGGAATGGATGATTGGCAGAGCGGGAAATCAAGGGAGTGTTTTTGTGGTTTGTGTTGAGGAGGGGGAAACAGAGGGGAGCCCCCTGGGCTAGACTGCTGTCCTTGTAAATTGCTGTCCTTGCAAATTTTTCCCTAGCAGAGACATCTCCATAGCTGATGAGACCACCCTGAATGATAGTGGGTGACTGAGACTGTCAAGATGTGTGTTCCTAACACAAATGGCTTAAACAGAATCTTCATGACTCTTTTTTAATAACTATCTTAGCAAGAGGATTGTTTTTTAACTGAAAAGCAGAAATATAAAACCAGCATGAATTAAAGGAATACTGTAGCCATACATGCCATATGCAGTCACACAGGAAGCTTCTACCAGCAGGGGCCTTTAGATTTTTTTGCCACTCATTCTTCACTATTCTTTTGACTTGTATATCACAAATTACACTTGTTGAAAAATGAATATGTTCCCTAGTTGAAAAAGAATGGAATGAAAAAATCTGAGCATCATGTGTATAGCAAGGAAGTAGTTCATGAAACTTGCTTCAGTTAAAAATATAAAATTGTATTTAATATCAATATATTAACATATATTAACTTATTTTCACCATAAATAAGTGTGTTTAATAGATTGTGATGGAAAATGTTTATTGTAGATACAAAAAGGCTTGAAAGTGCTAAACCACATGCCTCTGTTACTCTTATGAATTGTACTTCCTGCAGTACTTTCTGAGCATCCCCAGTTCTCAGGTGCCGCTAGGTAGTGAAAGGACCAAACTAACGCCATGACAGGCCCCAGAAAGCCTCAGAAATCAGAGGGCCTGAGTTTCAGTTTCCCCGAAACCACCTGAAAGAATAGGAAAATTTTAAGTAGGCTCTGACCCTTGGCCTGAGTCATAAAAACCAGCCTGAACACAATGACACAATAGCTTGCAAACCCGTGCCTAGGTAATCCTCCCCAAAACTGATAGACTGTGAAGATAAAGCCCTGTGAGACACTACTGTGAAGATAAAGTCCTGTGAGACTCTAATAGAAATATTTTTGCTATCAAATCATCAACAGACCACCCCCTCGCCTCCCCTTAGGTATAGTTTCTTTCCCTTTAAAACCTCCTGTAAAATTCTGCTCGGGGTCGGACTCTGCTCCTGCGTGAGATATGAGTCTTGACCCCAGCGCGCTGGTGAAATCAATAAACCTCTTGCTGTTTGCATCAAGACTGGTCTCTTGTGAGTATTTGGGTCGCCGTCCATCCCGGGGCTGAGCAGGGCCTGTTTTTCGGGCCTTACAGTAGAAGGTGTTCGTGCACAAGCGGATGGATGTGCGGACGGACTCAGAAAACACTCATCTTTGTGTCAGCATCCCAGGGGCAGTGTTCAACTTGGCTTTCCTCCGTGTGCAGCGTCCGGGGGGGCGAGCCTGTGTACAACCAAGGCCATGGGATTTTGTATGCACATAACACTCTGGGGGCAACTAGGAAAAAAAATAAAGACAAACTTATATCATTTTTTTATATAATTTATTTTATTATCATTAATCTACAATTACATGTGCAATATTATGGTTATTAAACTACCCCTTCATCAGGTCCCCCCCCACCAACCCCATTACAGTCACTGTCCATCAGCGTAGTGAGATGCTATAGAATCATTACTTGTATTCTCTGAGTTGTACAGCCCTCCCCGTGCTCCCCCACATTATATCATTTTTGGATTTTTAAGCAATATTACTTCAAAATGTTAGGGAGAGTTCGGTTTGGTGGCACAGGGAAGTCAGAGTGAGACCGGACTGTGGGTGTAGTCAGAGTAGGGGGAGGGCCTCCAGAAAAAGCAAGGCAGGATATTTGCAGTCAGAGCAATGGAACTCCATGCAAGGAAACCCCCTTCCAAAACTCTGTGTTAAACATTAAGCTCCAGGGTCATTCTTCAGTGAGATCAGTTGGTGGTCCCCAGATAAAGAAGAGTAGCCCATGTTTTTATTATGCTAATCACTTGTAAGATTCACTTTAGCATGCCAAAAGGCCCAGGCCTATGTGCTGTCTTTCCTCTTTCAGATATGATGAAGTGATTTTACAAACTGCGCAACTAATTTAGCATGCAGACCCAGCTGTAAACAACATAGTAAAAAGCAGGGAAGATTCCACCTTAAAGATAAGATTGCATTTTAACACCCAGGAAGTTTAAGAAGTAAGAATTTAACTTGCTCTTTAGCAAACAGACCTCAGCCCACCTTGGGGGCTGGGCAGGCTGCCTTTTGATATGCCCCTAGACCAGGACGCAGGTGTTCCGGAGAGAGATCCACGGGCAGGGAATTCCTTGTGTTAATTCGGGGTGTTCAGACACCAAGTAGCAGGTACACACCCCTAAACCTTTTTTTCATGTTCTCGAAAAATCCTCATCTGCCTATAAAACCCCTAGACAATGCACCACACCGGACTCTCTTGTCCCCTCCTGGTGTGAGCTGGGAGCTCTGTCCTTTCACTTTATTTCTAAATAAAAGCCTGTACCTTGCTCTCTTCCCTTGGGTGTTTATGAAGCTCATTCTTCAGCTTCGTGAACAAGAACCCCGGCATCAAGAGGACAAAGTGAGGAAGGAATTCATTAAAGTAAGAGTGTTAGGGAATGACAGAATGGAATAATACAGGAAGCTCATTGAGCAGCCACTCAGCATGGGGCACGACCCCTGCTAACTCCTCAAGCCAGGTCACCTGGTGTCCAGCGTCTGCTTGGATCTGCACGGCAGGGGAACTGAGTCCCCACCACCCCAGGCTTTGGGGGAGCCAAAGAGCACTGGATGGAGTGAGATTATGTTCTGTGAACTTCCTATAGGTAAAGAAGGGAGACGACCTTCAGGCAGGTTACTGAAGAGCATGGCTGTAAGGTGCAGTTCCCGGCCACCAGGCGACGGTAATTTGCAACTCCAGGTCTGAGCTCTCAGCAGCCCCTCCTTGCTTGTCTGAGATAGGATAGAGTGAAGGTTAGAGCCAGAATTCGGAGGATTAGAATGACAAAGCAAAGTAATAAAACACTTACCACTGGAAAGGCGCAGAGATGATGCGTTTAAGTGAGAAGTTTATTTAAGGCAAAAGGAACACACTTGGAGAAAGGGGAGCGTGGGCTGCCCTAGAGAAGAGGCACCCCTGAAAGGTTGGGAAAAGATGAAAAGGATACTCATCTAGGAAGTGCGGGCGACCCCAGAGAGGGGAACACCCTGAAAGGCTGGGGGTTCCTCCTTTTAAGGATTCTTTAGGAATGTGACTAAGGGCTGGGGGTGCAGACCTGTTAAGTGGTCTTTGAATGTTTAGAACTAACAACACAAGGAAGCTCCTGCTCTGATTTTGAAAGGACCAAACTAACGCCATGACAGGCCCCAGAAAGCCTCAGAAATCAGAGGGCCTGAGTTTCAGTTTCCCCAAAACCACCTGAAAGAATAGGAAAATTTTAAGTAGGCTCTGACCCTTGGCCTGAGTCATAAAAACCGGCCTGAACACAATGACACAATAGCTTGCAAACCCGTGCCTAGGTAATCTTTCCCAAACTGATAGACTTTAAAGATAAAGCCCTGTGAGACCCTCATTGAAATATTTTTGCTATCGAATCATCAGCAGACCTCCCCCTCGCCTCCCCCTGGTTGTGGTCCCTTTTCCTTTAAAACCTCCTGTGATTTCGGCTCGGGGTCAGACTCCTCTGCTCCTGCGTGAGTTATGAGTCTTGACCCCAGCGCGCTGGTGGAATCAATAAACCTCTTGCTGTTTGCATCAAGACCGGTCTCTTGTGAGTATTTGGGTCGCCATCCATCCCGGGGCTGAGCAGGGCCTGTTTTCTGGTTCTTACATTTGGGGGCTCGTCCGGGATCTGCGGCCACCCTATTCTCCAGAGACCCACTTGGAGGTAAGCAAAGGATCCTTAAGTTTCTGTGTGCGCCGGCACCTGTTTGTTCTGTCAGATATCTGGGTCTGTGAAAAGCGCTTTCGGTTTGGCAGCCACTTGCCGCTCCCGTGAGGGAACGGAAAGCTGTGGTAAGGCAGACGTGCCAGGGGCCACAAGCTGCAACCCTGGGGGACGCCCCTGGGTGTGAAATGGGGGATTTTTCCGCCCGTCTGTTGGAAGGGGAAAGGGTCCGGTTTGAGTGGATTCAACGGAGGGGCCCTCCCCCATCTGAATACCTCTCGTGTCTGTGGAAAATGAGAGGAGGAAAGTGTTTGTTGGCGTCTTTTGTCGTTTTGTGGCTTGCTGTTTTTGTGTATTTAGAAACAACCAAAATGGGACAGACTGTGACAACCCCTTTGTCTCTGACTTTGGACCGCTGGACAGATGTCAAGAATAGGGCCCATGACTTGTCTGTAGAAGTTAGAAAAGGACAGTGGCAGACCCTCTGCTCGGCTGAATGGCCGGCCTTCGATGTAGGCTGGCCTCCTGAGGGTACTTTTAATAGAGAGTTAATTTTTGCAGTTAAAAATCTTGTTTTTCAGCCAGGACCCGATTCTCACCCTGACCAACAACCCTACATCATGATCTGGCAGGATTTGGTAGATAATCCTCCTGCGTGGGTAAAACCCTGGGTCCGAAAATCCAAGAAACCAAAGTTTCAAGTGTTGGTACTAAATAGAGGCAGAGCTGCAGGAACCCCGAAACCTAAAATATATCCTGAAGTAGAATCCCCTCCCGAATGGCCGGAACCTTACCCTCCCCCGTATTATCCTGAACAGGCGGCAGAACCTGCTCCAGCCCCTGAGCCACAACCTGCTCAGCCGGTAGTACAAGAAGGGGAAGAGGAAGGGCCCAATGCTCCCTCTTTACCAGCAGCAGCGGGGGGTCCAGTGGCGGGTACCAGAAGTCGTAGAGGGCCCCCTCCTGGGGATGGGCCAGATTCTACTGTAACCCTCCCACTTAGAGTTTATGGCCCTCCCGTGCCACCCCCCGGAGTCCAACCCATGCAGTATTGGCCATTTTCTTCTGCAGATATATATAATTGGAAGGCTAATCATGCTTCCTTTTCAGAAAATCCTGTAGGACTTACTGGATTAATAGAGTCTCTCATGTTCTCCCACCAACCCACTTGGGATGATTGCCAGCAACTGTTGCAGTCTCTTTTCACCACGGAAGAGAGAGAGAGAATCCTGTTGGAAGCCCGGAAAAATGTTTTAGGAGACAATGGGCAACCCTCCCAACTTCCCCATGTGATAGATGCTGGATTCCCGCTGACTCGACCCAACTGGGACTTCAACACTCCGGAAGGTAGGGAGAGGTTGACTGTCTACCGCCGGGCTCTGGTGGCAGGTCTCAAGGGGGCTGCGCGACGGCCCACTAATCTGGCTAAGGTAAGAGAAATTCTTCAGGGGCCCACTGAACCGCCTTCAGTTTTTCTTGAGTGCCTTATGGAGGTTTATAGGCGCTATACTCCTTTTGATCCCACCTCTGAGGGACAGCGGGCAGCCGTAGCTGTGGCATTTATAGGGCAATCAGCTTCTGATATCAAAAAGAAGCTGCAGCGCCTCGAAGGATTGCAGAATTTTACTTTACAGGACCTAGTGAAGGAGGCTGAGAAAGTGTATCACAAAAGAGAGACAGAGAAAGAGAAAGAAGAAAGGGAGAAGAGAGAGAGAGAGGAAAGGGAGGATAGAAGAGACAGAAAACAGGAGAAAAACTTATCTAGAATTTTGGCCACAGTGGTAGGAGAGAAAGAAAGAGGATTTCAAGGGCCTAGGCAGGTAGGGAACCTGAGCAACAGGGGCCAGAAGACAACGAGAAGCATGGGCAGACCACCCCTTGACAAAGATCAATGTGCCTACTGCAAGGAGAGAGGGCACTGGGCCCGAGAGTGCCCGAAGAGGAGGGGCAGAAACCCAAAAGTGTTAACCCTAGATGAAGAAGATTAGAGGGGACGGGGCTCGGATACCCTCCCCGAGCCCAGGGTAACCTTACAGGTGGAGGGGCGACCAGTGGACTTTCTGGTCGATACTGGGGCAGAACACTCCATGTTACTAGAAACCTTGGGAAAATTGAAAGACAAAAAGTCCCTAGTCCTGGGCGCCACAGGAAAAAAACTGTATTCATGGACTACCCGAAGAGATGTAGATTCAGGTGTGGGATGGGTAACCCACTCATTTCTAGTTATACCTGATTGCCCCTCCAACCTGTTAGGGAGAGACCTCCTCACCAAAATGGGAGCCCAAATTTTCTTTTCCCCATTGGGGCCTGAAGTCACCTTGCAGGAAGATCCCACAGTTGTTTTAAGTTTAAAATTAGAAGAAGAATATCGGATATTTACTGAGAAGTCAGTCCCTGAAGATATGCAAGACTGGTTGAGACAATTTCCCCAAGTTTGGGCGGAAACAGGGGGGACGGGCTTAGCAGAACAGATTCCGCCTCTGGTGATAGAAATGAAGGCTCGTGCCACCCCAGCAGCAGTGCGCCAGGATCCCGTGAGCCAGGAGGCCAGACTAGGCATTCGCCCCCATATTCAGAGACTCTTACAGTCAGGAATCCTGGTGCCATGCCGCTCCCCATGGAACACCCCATTGCTACCTGTCAAGAAGCCCAGTACAGGGGACTACCGGCCAGTCCAGGACTTGCAGGAGGTGAACAAAAGAGTCCAAGACATTCACCCCACGGTGCCCAATCCATATAACCTTCTCAGCTCTCTCCCCCCAGAAAGGGCCTGGTATACTGTGCTGGACTTAAAGGATGCCTTCTTCTGCATGAGATTACATCCATCAAGTCAGCCCATTTTTGCATTCGAGTGGAGGGATCCGGACACTGGGCAAACAGGACAACTGACCTGGACCCGATTACCTCAAGGTTTCAAGAATTCTCCCACCCTCTTCGATGAGGCGCTACACCAGGACTTGGCCCCCTTTCGGGCCGCACATTCCAAGGTAACCCTCCTCCAGTATGTTGATGATTTGCTTTTAGCAGGAGAAACTTATCAAGATTGCCTTGAAGGGACTAGAAGCCTCCTCTCCGAGCTGGCGGGTTAGGATACCGAGCCTCTGCCAAAAAGGCTCAGCTATGTAAACAGGAGGTGGTCTACTTGGGCTACTCCTTAAAAGAGGGGAAAAGATGGCTGACTGAAGCCAGGAAGAAGACCGTCACACAGATTCCAGTACCTAAGACATCTAGACAGGTACGTGAGTTCCTGGGCACTGCTGGCTTTTGCCGACTTTGGATCCCAGGCTTTGCTACCTTGGCAGCCCCTCTCTACCCTCTAACCAAGGAAGGGGTAGAGTTTCAATGGGAAAAAGAACATCAACAGGCCTTCAATGAGATTAAGAAGGCCCTTCTCTAGGCACTGGCATTGAGCTTACCAGATCTGACCAGGCCCTTTACCCTCTATGTAGATGAGAGAGGGGGAGTAGCCAGGGGAGTTCTTACCCAGGCCTTGGGACCCTGGAAGAAGCCAGTGGCATACCTGTCAAAGAAACTGGACCCAGTGGCCAGCGGATGGCCATCCTGCTTAAAGGCCATTGAAGCAGTCGCGATCCTGATCAAGGACGCTGACAAACTGACTATGGGACAACAGGTGACTGTAATTGCTGCCCATGCCCTAGAGAGTATTATCCTCCAGCCTCCTGATCGGTGGATGACGAATGCTCACATGACCCACTACCAAAGCTTATTGCTGACGGAGAGAATCATCTTTGGCCAGCCTACCCTCCTTAACCCCGCTACCTTACTGCCTGAGGACACTGAGGAGCCAGTTGTTCACACTTGTGCAGACATACTGGCTGAGGAAACTGGAGTCAGAAGTGACCTCACAGACACCCCCTGGCCTAACGGTACCACCTGGTTCACAGATGGCAGCAGCTTCGTAGTTGAAGGTAAGAGGATGGCTGGGGCTGCGGTAGTAGATGGAGAGCAGACAGTGTGGGCAAGCAGTCTACCTGAAGGGACCTCAGCTCAGAAGGCAGAACTCATAGCCTTGATACAGGCTTTGAGGCTAGCTGAGGGGAAGGTCATCAATATCTACACGGATAGTAGATATGCTTTTGCCACAGCACTTGTACATGGTGCCATCTATCGGCAGAGAGGATTACTGATATCGGCAGGTAAAGAGATTAAAAATAAAGAGGAAATTCTGAGTCTATTAGAGGCAGTGCATTTGCCTAAAAAGGTGGCCATCATACACTGCCCTGGGCACCAAAAAGCCACCGATAAGATAACTAAAGGAAACCAGTTGGCTGATCAGACAGCAAAGAAAGCTGCTCACGGAACCCCAATATTGCCAGCAATGAGTGACTATGAGACAGAGCCCAGCCCTGAGGGATTCCAGTATACTATAGAAGATTGCCAAGTCATGAATCGCCTAGGGTATACTATAGAGACGCCTCAAGAATTAAGAAAGACAGAAAATGGGAAAATCATATTCCCCCAGAGGGACGCTAAAGAATATGTGGAACAGCTCCACCGGCTCACCCATCTGGGGATCAAACACCTGAAAAAGACAGTAAAATCATCCCCCTACTATGTAATTGGACTTCGAGGTTATCAATGCTGTAGTTAAACACTGTATCCCTTGTGCCATGACAAATGCAGGCTCCAACCGATACCCTCCTGGACAAAGATTGCGGGGTGATCGACCTGGAGCTTACTGGGAAGTAGACTTTACTGAAATAAAACCTGCCAGATATAGAAATAAATATCTACTAGTTTTTATAGATACTTTCACAGGATGGGTAGAAGCATACCCAACTAAGACAGAAACTGCCAACATTGTGGCCAAGAAGATTCTAGAAGAAATTTCTCCCAGGTTTGGAATCCCTAAGGTAATCGGATCTGACAACGGGCCCGCCTTCGTTGCTCAGGTAAGTCAGGGACTGGCCAAACAACTGGGGTTTGATTGGAGATTACGTTGTGCATATAGACCCCAAAGCTCAGGACAGGTAGAGAGGATGAATAGAACTCTAAAAGAGACCTTGACTAAATTAGCCTTAGAGACCGGCGGGAATGACTGGACAGCTCTCCTTCCCTTTGCCCTGTTCCGGGTAAGAAACACCCCAGGGCGTCTTGGACTAACCCCCTATGAGCTTTTATGTGGAGGACCGCCCCCCCTTGTGGGAACATGAAAAGTACATAACCCTGATGCTGTTCTTTCTCAACCCTTATTCGTCCGCCTAAAAGCCCTAGAAGTAGTTCGCCAGCAGGCATGGGAACAACTGAAGGAGGCCTACTCCACTGAGACCACCACTGTCCCTCACCAGTTCCAAGTAGGAGATGCTGTCTACGTACGCAGACACCGGGTTGGGAATCTCGAGCCTCGGTGGAAAGGACCCTACCTAGTCCTGCTGACAACTCCCACTGCAGTGAAGGTCGAAGGAATAGCCGCCTGGATCCACGCCTCCCACCTAAAAGCTGCATCAAAGGCAGAAGAAGATGAGTCCTGGCACGTGTAAAAGACTGATAATCCTCTTAAGCTTCGCTTACGCCGTAAGCCTGACCCTTCCTAACCCCCATGCTCCCCAGCTATTTACCTGGCTCCTTATTAACTCTGATACAGGCACTGTACTTAATAGCACGCAAAGTATCATTCCTCCTGGGATGTGGTGGCCAGACCTTTACTTTTGCCTATGTCAGATAAATTTGGGAGCGAGAGGAGAACAGCAGTACGTGTGCCGCTATGGCTTCTATAGTTGCCCAGGCACCGACAAAGGGCAATACTGTGGCGGGATTGCAGATTCTTATTATAAGAAATGGAGTTGTGTCACATCAAATGATAGAGACTGGAAATGGACCACTGACTCCTCTAAAGATAAAGTAGAATTCTCTTTTTTCAATCCAAAACCAATAGGAGAGGGCTAGACCTGCTGTTTTTAAAAGATGGTGAATTATGTGCTGCATTAAAAGAAGAGTGTTGCTTCTATGTAGACCACTCTGGAATCATAAAAGACTCCATGTCTAAGTTGAGGGAAAGGCTAGATAAACGACTGCAAGACCAACAGTCTTAGCAAAGATGGTTTGAAGGATGGTTTAGTAAATCTCCTTGGTTTACTACTCTAATATCTTCCCTTTTAGGACCTATTCTGATTCTGCTTTTGTTACTCACTATTGGCCCTTGCATCCTGAATAAATTAGTAACTTTTATTAGAGAACAGATTGGTGCAGTACAAATCTTAATGTTAAGACAACATTACCAGTCCGTACCTGATTCTGAAAAAGAATTTTATGATAATACGGAATTCTAGTTCTATGATTAGAACTATGCATAAGAAGAAGTGGGGAATGAAAGGACCAAACTAACGCCATGACAGGCCCCAGAAAGCCTCAGAAATCAGAGGGCCTGAGTTTCAGTTTCCCCGAAACCACCTGAAAGAATAGGAAAATTTTAAGTAGGCTCTGACCCTTGGTCTGAGTCATAAAAACCGGCCTGAACACAATGACACAATAGCTTGCAAACCCGTGCCTAGGTAATCTTTCCCAAACTGATAGACTTTAAAGATAAAGCCCTGTGAGACCCTAATTGAAATATTTTTGCTATCGAATCATCAGCAGACCTCCCCCTCGCCTCCCCCTGGTTGTGGTCCCTTTTCCTTTAAAACCTCCTGTGATTTCTGCTTGGGGTCGGACTCCTCTGCTCCTGCGTGAGTTATGAGTCTTGACCCCAGTGCGCTGGTGGAATCAATAAACCTCTTGCTGTTTGCATCAAGACCGGTCTCTTGTGAGTATTTGGGTCACCGTCCATCCCGGGGCTGAGCAGGGCCTGTTTTCTGGGTCTTACAATTTCTCCCTGGGACACCTGCATCTGGGTCTGGGAGCAGATCAAACAGCTTGCCTGCCCAGCCCCCAAGGTGGGCTGAGTTATTGTCTGTTTGCTAACGAATAAGTTAAGAATCTTACAATTTTAACTTCCTGGGTATTAAAATACAATCTTTAAGATGGAATCCTTTCTGCCTTTCACTATGTTGTTTATGGCAGGGTCTTCATGCTAAATTAGTTGCCTGGGTTACAAACCACTTAATTAGGGCCAGAAGGAGAAAAAAACAGCATATAGGTAAAGGTAAAATAAGCTGGGCCTGCCTGATTAACACAGTAAAGACCTGGGCTCTGCTGAGGTGCCCTCCTTTCTCTGGGGAATAGTCAAAACATTCCAGGCCTAGTTGCTCTTGGCTTTTTGAGCTTTAATTGATTAATTTTGGGTCTTTTTAGTGGACTTTCTGGCCCTTTTCTCTTTTCACCCCACTCATATCTATTTTCCTGCCTAAGAAAAATAAAAACCTCATCAAAAAATTCGTAGGTCTTTTCCAAGGTTTCTTAAAACCTACTCTAACATCCCACTCAGTAGAAAACCCCCAAGATCTTCCATCAGGAAAGGTGCAAATGGAACACAGTCTGTTAGAAAAAGCATAAAACCTAAATGTGATTTAGTCCCACCAGGAGGTTTAAACGTTTAGCAGTAAAGTATTGACAAAAGGCCACGCGGTAAAATATATGCCAGGAAGGTGCTCAGGCTGGGAATGGGGGGTGGAGGGAAATTGATAAGGACCGGTGTACCTATTTGGGAAAAGAAAGAAGTTTTAAACCAGCCAGTAAAATTAAGACAAATATAAAGGAAAGCCTAACATGGATATAACTTGCTTAGGCGACATCCGGGAAAGGATGTGAACCCCGTAGTTCTCAGCCAATGAGGAACCAGGGGAGGGCCTCGCGTGCTAGGAAATAAATTACCCGCACCCACTGCCCCGGTGTGCCTGCCCGCCGCACGCCCGATCTTGCACGGCCGTCCGTAAAGCCTCGCTCCGCTCCTCTCTGTCTCCATGTCCGCTTACTGAGTTTGGACCAGTGAGTGTGCTGCTCACAATCTGGGGGCTCGTCCGGGATCCTCTTGCCCGTGCGAGGTGGAGGCCCAGGCGGAGCGGGAAGGCGCGTTCCGCCCGGCCTTGGGCGGCCCGCTCTGTCTGGGCGCTTCCCCTTCGTGCGGAGCCGAGGGGAGACCCGAGACCCCTGGGAGGAGGCCCCGTGACCGCCGCCGGGGAGGAAACGCAGGCACCGCGGCAGCCAGGCAGCGTCGTGCTCGAGCCGAGGGAGGAACGTGGGCTGGAAGTGGCGCCTTGGTGGTTGGGCGGTTCTCGGAGGTCGGGTGTGCGTGACCGAGACGTGTCCCAGATACGAAGCGAGCGCCGAGTCCCGATCCGCGGTTCCGTCCTCCCGCGAGGGAAAGGGCCGGAGACGGAGGAAGCGGGTCCCGGGGTGTGTGCAAGAAGCCTCCATTACGGTGGCCGAGTCCACAGGGACTCAGACGCAGGGACCTCCTGGAAGATGGGACATACAAGCCCTCGGCCTGGGGAACCAGGGGGAGGGAACCGGATGAGCTCCCTTGAGGTTCCCCCAGAGCCTGCGGGGGTGGAGGTCACGGCACCGGGGGACGCCTCCCGTACCTGCGCTAAGGACACGCAGAAGAGGATCAAATGCTGCTGTTCTGTCTGGACTAAAGTTGGATCAGATGAAAACTGGCTTTGTCAGGTTTAAGTTATTTATGAGAGTAATAAAGCTTCCAATTCACGCACACTGTTGCTTACCAAGGACACTTCCCACACTTACCCTGGGAAGCGAAGGAGGGGGAACTACAGGAGACGTCCCAGGACATGTCCAGGTGTTGGGGGAGCGTCGTGGGATTCCCTCGGTCCTCGTCCAGCCGCAGCGGAGAGTTGAGGGGCGGGGACACGGTGGTGGGCACAGTGTAAGTTTTGTTTAGAGTTACTTGGGGAGAGAGAAAGTGCAGGCCGCTGGGCGGGGAGGGGCGTCCTGGGAGGTTGGTGAGAAAAATTTAAAAGATTGCGCACTTTGAGGGTGCAGGCGGCCTCTGAGAGGAGCGCCCCAGGGGTTGGGGGCTCCCCTTTTTAAAGATTCTTTAGGAGTGTGGCCGGGGGCTGGGGGTGTAGACTTATTAAGTGGTCTCAAGTATCTTTGATGAGATACTAAATATCTTATCAATCCTCTAGGTAATTCTGCAAAATTAGCTTAACACAAGAAATTTACTGCTTTAGTCCCCTCCCAGGTTAGCAGCTTCCTGGTTTGGGAGCCTACCAGGACTATCTGCCCTTCCTCTGAGGTGGGCAGAGTTATTGTCTGTTTGTTAATAAGTAAGTTGAGAGTCTTGCTTCTTGACTTCCTGGTAATTAAAATGCAATCTTTAGGATGGAATCCATGCTGCCTTTTGCTGTGTTGTTTACGGCTGTGCCTGCATGCTGAATTGGTGGCCTGGGTTGCAGATTACTTGATGGGGGAGAAAAAGAAAACAGCATAGGTAAAGTTAAAAAACAAAACAAAACAAAAACTGGGTCTGTATGATTAACACAATAAAGACGGGCTATGCTGAGGTACCTTCTTTTATCTGGGGAATATTCAAACATTCTATGCCAAGTTGCTCCTGTCTTTCTGAGCTTTAATTAAATAACTCTGGGTCTTTTTAGAGGACTTTCCTGGCCTTTTTCTCTTTCCACCCCTCTCACATCTATTTAACATTGAGACCCACCTTCTTGTCTCCCTCCACCTTGTGATCCTCAGCCTAGGACTCCGGGGGGGACAAAGCCAGGAAGATCAAGTAAAAGACTCAGGTTCCTCTGACAGCCAGGAACCTTTGGTCCCTACCAGGCCCCCTACAGCCCCTTATTCTAACCTTAGAAAGGAATTAGAACAATGTAAGAAGGACTTAGAGTTCCCCCCTTCCTTCTGGGGAGCCCACCAGAACCCCCAGATGTTTCCATTGAGAGAAGTCCCGCTAGGACAAGGGGAAATTGGGTTTGTTAATGCCCCCCTCACTGGTACTAAGGCGAGAAATTTCAAGAAGGAAACGAAACCATTGCTAGAAGATCCCCTTGGCCTAGCGGACCAACTAGATCAATTCCTGGGATCTAATATATATACTTAGATTGAGCTGGTGTCCATCATGAACACCCTATTCCCTGGTGAGGAGAGGGGGTGATCAGGAGAGCTGCTGTGTCCACTGGGGAACAAGAACAACCCCCAGGCCAGGGTATCCAGCCAGGAGAACAAAAGTTCCCAAATGTAGATCCTAGATGGGATGGATGATAATAATCTAGGGGATAGAACTAAATTGCAGGATCTTCGAGGGTGAATTATAAAGGGAATTAGGGAATCGGCCCCAAGATCTCAAAATGTCACTAAGGCGTTTGAAGTCCAGCAGGAAAAGGAAGAGACCCCAACAGCATTTTCACAGAGACTCAGGGACCAGATGAGGAAGTGTTCAGGACGTGACCCAGAAGCTCAGGTAGGACAGGATCTTTTAAAAGTCAATTTTGTAACCAAAAGTTGGCCAGATACTGCTAACAAATTACAGAATTTAGATGGGCAGAATGAGAAACCTATAGAGGAATTACTGAGAGGAGCTCAGAAAGTGTTAGAAGAGAGGCTAGAAGCTTGTGTTTCAAGTCACTAGAGGGAGAGCCAGACCCTCTCCAATGGACCCCAGGGGAGCTGCAAATTCTAGAGGAATTGAAAGCAATCCTTAGTCACTGCCCCAGTCCTGGCACTCCCGTCTTTAGAGAAGCCATTTCACTTGTTTGTTACTACTGAACAAGGTTCCGCTGTAGGGGTTTTGACCCAAACCTGGGGAGGAAAGAAACAACAGGTGGCCTTTATGTCTAAACTATTGGACCCTGTCTCTCGAGGATGGGCTGAATGTGTTCAGGCGATTGCAGCCACGGCCTTACTGGTAGGAGAGGGCAGGAAATTAACTTTTGGAGGAACCCTCACGGTCAGTACTCCTCACCAGGTTCAGGTCACACTTAATCAGTGGGCTGGACACTGGCTAATAGATTATCAAATTTTAAAATATGAAGCAGTTTTACTTGAAAAAGATGACCTGATCTTAATCACAGATGCCTGTCTCAATCCGACCAGCTTCCTATGGGGAGGGGAGGCTGAAGGCCAGTTAGCACTGAGCCACAGTTACACAGACATCGTAGAATATCAGGCTCAGAGTAGCCCATACCTTTGGAAAATTTGGACAGAAAGAGGTTTCATAAACAGTGAAGGAAAGGAATTAATTCATGGGGAATTAATCAAGGAGGTTCTGGAAAATCTTTTACTTCCAGCTGAAATATCTATGACGCATGTGAATGGTCACCAGAAAGAAAATCCTTATGAAGCAACAGGTAATAGAATTGCTGATGTAGCTTCTAAAGAGGCTGCATCTGAAGATGAAATTAGACTTTTAAATCTCACTCCTAATATCCCCCAAATTTTCCTTTATCCCAAAGTTTTCTTTAAAAAAGGAAATTAAGAAGCTACAGGAGGTGGGGGCATCTCGAAATGAGAAAGGGTGGTGGACTATACCATTTACCAGATGGGAGAGAAGTGATCAGCTGACCTACTATGAGAGAGCTGTGAACATGTTATGCAGAGGGAGCCACTGGGGTCCCCAGGCGAGCTGGGATGCTTTGCTAAAGGTTTGTGAGTGTACCAGTATCTATACCATTGCTAAACAGGTTTGTAGGAGTTGCATAACGTGCCAAAGAATAAAGAAGTGTATGAAAAAGCCAGTACCTGGAGGGAGACTCCCAGGAATAGGAGCATCCCAAAGTATCCAAATTGACTTTACTGAGATGCCAAAAGTGGGGAAGCTTAAATATTTATTAGTGACTGTTGACCCTCTCACTGGATGGGTGGAGGCCTGCCCATTGACAGCTGCAGTGTCAGGATCAGTGATAAAAGTACTTTTAGAACAAGTAATTCCTGGATTTGGGTTAATAGAAAATGTTGATTCAGATAATGGGAGTCACAAAAGTACTACAGGGCATAATGATGGCCCTCCAGGGACAGTGGGATTCCCATACTCCTTGGCATCCACCATCCTCTGGAAAGGTAGAAAGAATAAATCAGACTCTTAAGAAGCATTTAATCAAATTAATACTAGAAACCAAGTTGCCTTGGACTAAATGTCTCCCTGTTAGCACTCATAAGGATTAGAACTGCTCCCTGAAAGGATTTAGGACTTTCCCCTTATGAGTTATATGGGCTGCCATACCTGGGAAGGGCAGCGGACTTGCCCACCACAGAAACAAAAAATCAATTTCTAAGGGAATATGTGCTGGCCATGGCTTCTACCTTACCTTCTCTCAGGCTGAAGGGACTCCTCGCCCAGACTCCCCCACTTGAGTTCTTCACTCACTGCTTCCAGCCTGGGGACCTGGTGTTAGTAACATCCTGGTAAGAAGATCGACTCCAGCCCAGCCGGGAAGGCCCCTACAGAACGCACCTGACCACGGAAACCGCAGTGAGGACGGCGGGAGAGGGCTGGACTCACTACACTGGAGTAAAAAAAACTGACTGAGGGACCTGGGGGCAAAACAGAATTGGCTGGTGTCCCTGGTGGCTAACCAACCCTTAAGGCTAAAACTAAAGAGGACCTAAAATTTTTTATTTTATCCTTCTAACTCTCTATTTCACAGACAAGTTGCAGGGAACCCTAGAATGGGAAGGAACTCTTGGTTATCCTGTCGAGCTGGTCACCAATATTACTAAAACATCAAGCCCCCAAACCATTAGGTTTGATGCATGTCAGGTTCTCCCTTGTGGTGACCTAAATGACCAAAGACAGCTTTCAGGAGATAATGTCTCTGTCCTGAATGGACAAATGTTAATGGAATAAAAAAGGCCGATGAGCCCCAATGTCCAGGGTGGAGCAGTGTTTGGTGGCCTACCCAGTTTCAAGGATGGACAGCCCTCATGCAGCAGGAAAACCTTTAGAAGGAAAGCTCCACTTAGCTAAAGGTATTCCTCCTGAGAATTGCCAGGACAGACGTGTAACCCCCTCTTGTTAACCAGATGTAATCCTCAAGACTCAGACTCAGACCCTGTAATGGCTCCTCGTGTTTACAGACTCGGTGCAGATGTCACTGCAGTAGATCCCACGGGAAGGTTTGGTCTTAATTTAATCAAAGATGAGACTTCATCCATAGTGACCACCCACAATCCTGAGGACGATAATGAGCCAGAGCTTCCCTAAAATGACCCTAAACTAGTTACTATAACAGAGGTAAAGGATGTGTAAGAGACTCTTGAAATTGAGACAGGTTATGGAGACACCAATGCCTGGGTAAAATGGGTCAAATTTTCATTACTAGCTTTGAACAAAAGCCATTGTTATGCATGTGCTGCAGGACGGCCACAGGTGCAGGTGGTCCCGTTCCCTCGGCTGGGACGCAGACCCCACTGGGATGCACTGCATGTTGGCCCCATGTCAGGACGAGGACGCCTGGGGAGATGAGACTCGCAAAAAGCTTGTCTCTACTCTTTCCTGCACTGAAGACGTCAGACCCGAGGGAAATCCCCACCTTTTCCATAGTGAAAATGAATCACTCCTCATGCCTCTCTAGGCAAGGGGGAGGTTTCACAGCTCCTGTGGGGAACTTGCTGACTTGTGCCCACATCCTAAATGTCTCTAAAGAGGGCAACTTCTGGAAATTACGCATCCCCTGAGCTGATGTCCAGTGGCCCTGTGGAAAGAGAAACCTGCACAACTCCTTGCCATCCAGCTGGGCTGGGGCTTGTGCTTTGGTCCAATTGGCTATTCCATTGACCCTGTCAGCTCTTTCCACACCCAATGAAAAAGAAATTTTTCATAGAATTCCCAGATCATTACAAGGATCCTTTGATCTGAATGTATACATTGATTCAGTAGGCGTCCCCAGGGGAGTCCCTGATGAGTTTAAAGCTAGAAACCAAATAGCTGCAGGGCTTGAATCAGCACTGTTTTGGTGGTCCACCATCAACAAAAAATGTAAATTGGGTCAGTTATATTTATTATAATCAACAAAGGTTTACTTTAACTATGCCAGTCATGCTCTTCAAGGAGTAGCTAGCCAATTAGATGCTACCAGCAGGATGGCCTGGGAAAATAGGAAGCATTAGAAGTGATGTTAGCAGGAAAAAAGGAGGAATCTGTGTTATATTGAGAGGAAAATGTTGTACTTTTATCCCAAATAATACTGCCCCTAATGGGTAGTATTACTAAAGCCCTATAAAGACTCACCACTTTAGCTAATGAATTAGCTGCAAACTCTGGCATTAATGACCCTTTTACAAACTGATTAGAAGGGTAGTTTGGAAAATGGAAAGGTATGGTTGCCTCTGTTTTAACATCCCTTGTTATGGTTGCAGGAGTTGTAACTGCTGTAAGATGCTGTATAGTCCCTTGTGTGAGAGGCCTGACTCAGAGGCTTACGGAGGCAGCCATAAACAAATAACTGTGACATAAACCCAAAATAATCATATGTTATTAGAAGGTAAATTTGATTATGAAGAAGAGAGTAAAAATCTATTTGAAATTTGAAAAAGGCCCAAGAATGAGTTGAAATACATTACTGGGAATAAAATCAGAAATTCTTAAATAAGAAGAGGGGGAACTGTTATAAAAAGCATAAAACTTAAATGTGATTTTTTTTCCCACCAGGAGGTTTAAACATTTTAACAGTAAGGCATTAACAAAGGGCCACGTGGTGGAAAATATGCCCGGAAGCTGCTCAGGCTGAGAGTGGGGGTGGGGCGGGGGAGTTGGTAAGGGCCTGGCTATACTTGTTTTGAGTTTTTTTGAACTTACCAATGAAATTAAGACAAATGTAAGAGAAGGCCCAATGTGGATATAGCTGGCTTAGGCGAGGTCTGGGAGAGAATGTGAACGGTGCAGTACTCAGCCAGTGAGGAACCAGGGGAGGGTCTCACGTGCTAGGAAATAAATTACTTGGCGCCAATGGCTTCAGCTGTGCCAGCTCACCAGACACCCGATCTTGCAAGATTGTCATTAAAGCCTCGCTCCACTGTTCTCTTTGTCTCCGTGTCCACTTATTGAGTTTGGACCAGTGAGGGTGTTTCACACAAATTTAAGGTATGTGTTTTAAAAACTTGATTATAAGATTCTGGAAAGATGACAAAATAGGAAGCCCCAGGAATCTGTCTCCCCAATGGACAACAGGTAGACTCGCAGAATATGTATGATGTAAATATTTTAGACTCTGGAGGCTACTGAAGAGTTGCAACTTCCAAGGCAAGTCTAGGAAAATAAATAGTTCATTTCAATCCGTTTCAGCTCTCAGCACAGTAGCAGTCATGCAGCCCCATGGCGGGCAGCCATGTGCTCCTGGAGCAGCTCACACACAACTTGTGGGAGCCAGGGTGAGTAAAAAGAACCAGCCCTCCCAGTCTCAGGGATCTGGGCTCTGAACACTCACTGCTGCTTCTGATCAGACAGACCCAAACAAAGAGGTGGGGGTTTTTTGCTCCTCTCTGATGGCTGCAAGCTCTGCCACCTCCACCTGAAGTGATTTCCTGGAGGCTTAAAGAGCCAGCACCCTCTCTTCCTCCATTTCTCTCTTTTCCCCTTTGGAGCATGTCATAAAAGACTAGAATATTCAAAAGGAATTTCATATACACAGGGAAGACTGAAAAGTGATCACGCATGCCAAAGGAAAGTCTCTGGCAGAGAAGACCTGAGAAGATCTTAAATTTGCAATTTACAACAAAAATACAGCAAGTTCTGGTGAATGGGGGGACTTTGATTTCCACAGTTATCAAATTATTCTTTCAAAGTATGGCCCATTCAAAGAAAAAAATAAACCAAAAGAATCTTTCCCTGCAAAAGATCTGTCAAGTATGAAACAAAGACTGTAGAGCAATTTTCTTAAAGGAGTTCAGAGAACTAAAAGAGGTTAAGAAAGTCAAGAAAATGATGTATGAACAAAATGGAAATATTAGTAAAGAGATGGAAAACCTAAGAAGAAACCAACAAGCAATTCTAAAGCTAAAAAGTACAATAACTGTAACGATCAATTTACTCGAGGGTCAAAGACAGCTTTGAGCAGACAAAATAAAGAATAAAGAGTCAGTGAACTAGAATTTAGGATAATGGAAATTATTGAATCAGAGCAACAGGAAGAATAAGAAACTGGAGAAATGTGAAAAGAGCCTAAGGGACCTGTGTGACACCATTAAATGGACCAACATAAGCATTGCAGGAGATTCAAAGGAGAGAAAGGAGTAGAGACAATATCTGAAGAAACAATAGTTGAAATTGTCCCAAGTTTGGTGAAGAACATAAATATAAACATGTCAAAAACAAGGAACAAGAAGACTGACTCAGACCCATACCAAGACACATAAAAATCAAACCTTCAAAAGGAAAAGAGGGAACCTTGAAAAAGCAAGAGAAGGTGATCGGTAAGATGATCACCAAACTTCTCATCAGAAACTATGGAGGCCAGAAGGCAGTGGGCTCATATCTTCAAATTTCCAAGAGGAAAAAAAAGGTAACCAAGGGTCTTACATCTGGCAAAAGTGCCTTTCAAAAGGGAGGAAGAAATTAAGTCATTTTCAGATAAATAAAAGCTGGGAGACCTGCCCTGCAAGAAATGCTCAAGGGAGTCCTGCAGGGTGAAAGGAAAGGATACTAGATAGGAACTGGAAGCCATATGAAATAAGATCTCAATAGAAGGAAATACAAAGGTAATTATAAAAGCTAGTAATAATTGACAACAGTTTGTAACTATTTTTGCTTTATCCAGGATTTAAAAGACTAATACACTAAAAATTAATCTCAAAACTAGTATCATTGTAATTTTGATTTGTAAATCCACATTTTTCTTCTCTATATAATTTAAGGGATTGCTGCTCTGCCACAGGTTATTTACATTTTGGGGCATGCAGTGTATAAAGGTGTAATTTTGTGGTATCAAAAGTGAAATCAGTGGTAACAAAGGAGTTAAGGAGCAGAGTTTTTGTATACTATTGAACTTACATTGGAATAAAGTCAAATTAGACTTCCAGGAAGATGGCGGTGTGAGCAGGGCGGCAGAAATCTCCTCCCAACACTATATTTAACTACGAAAACACAGAAAATACATCTATTCCTAAAAGAGAGACGAGAATACACAGGAAAGCGCACAGCGTGCAGCTACACCCGAGAGGACTCGGCACCCCAAGAGGCGGGTAAGATACGGAGCCGCGACCCGGCGGGACCCGAGCCCTCCCCCACCCCAGCGCACCGGCGGGAGGAGAGGATTCAGAGCCGGGAGGGAGTGGAAGTGCACCCCGCGAAGTAGCCAGCCCCGGGGATCTGCGCGGGGAGCGCTGACCCACATTGCGCAGTGCAGCGGAGATTGGAGAGACAGAGGGGCAGGATCTGAGCGGGGAACGCGCCAGGGGTGCTTGCAGCCGGCTCCGGGAAGGAAAAAAAAAGTGCGCGCTTTCCTCAGCGGTCTTAAAGAGACAGGAGCCCAGCGGAGGAGCCGGATCGCCCCAGCACACTCAGCCCAGCAGGCTGGGAGTCCTGGGGAGTTTCAGACGCCTTAGCTGGCCACTGAGGAAGCGTAGCCATACTTAACACTTCTCACTGGGATCAACAGCCTCCTATTCGTTCCGACCCCTGCCAGAGCGATAAAGTGCCCTGCGGAGCGGCACAGTCACAGCTGTGGAATAGTGGGGCAATAGCGCCACCTAGAGCATTCCCACAGAATCTACGTACGGTGGGCATTTTTTTGTTTTTTTTGTTTTGTTTTGTTTTTTGTTTTGTTTTTGTTTTTTCTTTTCTTTCTTTTTTTTCTTTTTTCTCTTTCTTTTTTTTTTTTTTCTTCTCTTTTTAAAGTCTTAAAGCCCAGCTGACATACGTGGCAACTATCAGTGACCAAATTATACAGTCATGAAAAGACAGAGGAATATGGTTCAGACCAAAATCAACCAGACAACCCCAGAGAGGGAGTCTGAAGGGATGGAAATGCACACCCTCCCTGAAAAAGAATTTAGAATAAAAGTCATAACCATGCTGATGGACCTACAGAGAAATGTGCAAGAGCTGAGGGAGGAAGTGAGGGAACTGAGGAAAGACAATGCAGAAATCAGACAAGCGATCGACGGGTTTAACAGCAGAATGGATGAGATGCAAGAGACTGTTAATGGAATAGAAATCAGAGAACAG